>JAUMHF010000017.1:16821303-16838632 GCA_032359275.1 Microctenopoma steveboyesi
TGTTTGGAGTTAACTAGTTGATTCAGATGATTAGGTTAAGAGCTCGTTTAGAGAACCTTTTCATGATATGCTAATTTCTTGAGACAGGAATTTTTGGTTTTCTTGAGCTGTTGCCACAATCATCAATGTTAAAACAATGAAAGGCCCTGAACTACTTCAATTGTGTGTAATAAATCTAAAATATATGACCGTCTAATGTTTATCAGTAAATTAAAATAATGAACTTTATCACAATATGCTAATTTTTTGAGAAGGACCTGTACATCCAGGCTGATAATGTCTGATTTGCGTAATATATATTTCATATCCCCTTCCCCTTATTTCTACAAGGGACATAGTGCATTTACCTGGTTACTGGCAATTATTACAGCCTCCAATCAGATTTCTTTATTAGGCACACTCCTGTTGTTACAGTGCAAACTAATGTGCACGTTTCCAGATGATGCTCTCAGCAATCCCCACACCCTCTAAGTGGATTATCTACGCCCTGACTGTTATCAAATTTAGTGCTTTATAAAAGTTATACTGCAACAGTTTTATAGCTCGAACTGCAATGAATCTTTTTTACATTTTAATCTGAGCCCATGAAAGCCCAGTACTGTAGATACATTGCTGTGTTACTAATTGTTTGCCACCTTTGTCCACATTTTTTAGTGCATATTTGTCACACTGAAATTTTTATGTTACACAAAGATTTCCCAAGTCATTACAGAATGCAGTTTTTAAATGGTAATTTCCAGTAAAAAGTTGGAAACCTGCCTGGCACTAGGTGAAAAAATAATTGTCCCCTAAACCTAATAGCTGGCTTGTGCCACCCCTAGCGGCAACAACTGCAATAAGGCATTTGCAGTAACTAGCAGTGAGTCTTTCACATTGCTGTGGAGGAATTTTGGTCCAGAATTGTTTTAATTCAACCACATTGGAAGGTTTCCGTGCATGAACAGCCTGTTTAGGTCATGTCGCAGCATCTCTCCAGACTTTGACTAGGCCACTCCAAAACCTAGTTTTTTCTTTAGCCATTTAGTGGTGAACGTGCTAGTGTTGTTTTTGGATAGATGGATGAATTATTTATGTGTGAAAGGTAAAAATACAAAGAGCTGTACATGATACTATGATGATAAAGACCATAAACCATCACATGTTCCACACTGTGTAACCCTTTGCTTTTTCAGGGGCTGTGGAGAAGAGCTCCAAACATGGAGCAGAGGACAAAACTCAGAATATCATCATGGCTATGAAGGAGCGCATGAAGATAAGGGAGAAGAACTGTCCTGAAGTTTTTGAGTCGATCCAGGAGATGTTCCACGTCTCCAAAGAGGACTTCACCAGCCATCTGAAGACAGCCAAGCAGGCAGTACTCGATGGAACCTCCAAGTGGTCGGCCAAAATCAGCATCACAGGTTAGCCTGGTTCCTGTGAATCTGTCATTTGAATTATGAATCATGCCACAGTAGAGTCTGTCAAATATGCCATGTCTATTAGTCATATTCATAATAATAAGCACCTTGATTTCCTTTATTCAGTTTTTCACCACCAAATCAGTGACAGGAGTCAAAAAAACAGACCATAGGCTAAACTAAAGACAGGCTCAGCTTGTGACAACATAATGTAAATAGAGCCATGAAAAAAATGAGCAGGTTGCAACAGTGGCTGTCAAGTGTTAAATGGCAGCACACCCTTTGTAGTGGAAAGGAACAACGCCATATTCTTTCACGGTACAAGGTTATTTTTGTACCCTCTTTGATTTACATAACGGTTTTCTATTCCTTTTTTATTTTTGTTTACTGCCACTTAACCTATTTTTGTGTGTTTGAATTCGTAGATTTGTTCCACTGTTTTTGGTACATTATATATCTAGTTAACTGAAAGAAAGTCAGAAAGTTGCATCTGTTACCTCAACCTTGGACTACAATCCATCTCTTTGGTAACTGTGCCAGGTCCAGCTCATTTATTGCCCACGTTGCATCTCTTGCAGTGACAATACACCAGAGAGGATAGAAACAGAGAGGGAGGAGAGAAGCATCGGGCTGGAGATGAAAAACACTGGCAGAAAGGGAGAATTTAAGAAGGCAAAAAGTGTGAAAAACCAGAATAACAGAGACACTGGAAAGACACCGGGTTGACTCAGTGAATTTCAGAGGGGGTTATTGAACATCCCATTTTAAAATGTATTTACTGACTTGTTATTTTTGGCTCATTCATCAGATAAATATTGACTGTCATTGACTGTGCAGCACTTTGACCTTAAGCTAGATCTGGTGACACTACAAGGCCTGTGTGTGTATATATATAGAGAGATATACAGATATATCTCTCTATATATAAATATTTATAAATATCACCTCTTAGAGTCTTGCTTTGTCAGTGTGTTAATTGGGAAGCATCTTCAATGTACAACGGGCAAGCTTCAGTAAGTGAAGAATACTCATGAGTGACCAACATCCTGAACATACATAAACATCACTTTAAAAGTCTTGACCTAGCGCTATCTTTGTGCCTGCAAGATGTTTTTTGTGGATGATGTGGCAAGCACTTTATTGAAGCAAGTTTGCAACATTATTTTTATGTTGCTGTCTTCTTTACTACTGGAGGCATTTGATTTTCATACTTCTGGAGCAAGCAGGTCACTGCTCCTGAAACCTCCATATCCTGCCCACCAACTCCTGTCAGCATTGCGCTGAGGGATATATATGTACCCTGAATTATTTAGACTGTCACTTATGCATATTTAATGCCCCAGTGTCCTTTTTCCCTTTTATGGCGTGGTGAAATACTACTGTCTCTCGCTGCACCTTCCTCTGCTTTATTTGTGTCGAAGTCACTAACGTTTTGGCTCAGTATAGACATGCTGTAGCAGTAGGCACACACAAGGGGGAAATAAAATGTAGAGGTGGATGGTGCCCACGCAAACTGAATTAAGTTATTGGTGATTAATGATAAAATTCAGTTCGGGACAAGTAAGAACCATCTAGAAAAACCCAATCATCTTGACATTAAGATGCCTGTGATACTTACATGACTTTTCCTCTTGTTTTCAGTCATGTGTGCTCAGGGGCTACAGGCCAAGGATAAAACTGGCTCCAGTGACCCTTATGTAACCGTGCAGGTGGGTAAAACTAAGCGCAGGACGAAGACCATCTTTGGCAACCTCAACCCAGTCTGGGACGAGAAGTTCTACTTGTGAGTGTTCACTGTTAATGTGCCTTCTGTGCGAATATTCCCACTAAGATTACGAATCATCTGTTCAATAGAATTGCAAAGCATTAGTAAATAGATACAGAGAGTTCAGATTTGTGTTTTAATACAGGCTCATCTGTTATGACATATTACACACCAGCTTCACACAGCTTTTGGAGATGTCGGCTCTCCTCAAAACAGCTTCACAATGGTACTTGTGGTACAGTTACGCAACACCCCGTTGTTTCAGCAAAAACAAAAAAATCCTTTGACTCCATGAAGTACACGACTTGACATTCTGTACTTCTCCACTGTGCTGACCAGGCTTCTGTCGCTTGTTTTTTAGCGCAGGTTATTCTCCTTGAACAGTAAACATATTGAATACCCAGAGGAATCACACCAATCAATTTACCTCTCTGCCTCTGCTTATCTTTACTCCCACATTACCACCACATGGCACTGGGGCACTTACAGTATGAATCCGCTGGTTATCGTGCAAATCTAACAGGGACTAGATTGTAATGAATTGTTGTAATTTAGTTTCAAGGCAGCTTGATTTTAAACAATGTACTTAACACGTATGGAAGTAGTTTAGAAACTGTAGATTTGAACTATTGAGAGCCCTGCGTGTAGTTTGCTATGTTTAGCTTAAAGAAGCATTTGCTTTTAACTTAACCTAAGTTAAGAGAAAGCGCAGTTTGTACAACTCACATTTTTTTGTAAACAAAGCACTAGTAAGCAGTTAAAATATAATAAATATTCTGAACTTCATGTTGATTTCAACCAAAAAAAACTGATTTTGATAAATAAAGGCTCTGGATTTTGCAGCATCACTCCTCCACAGATTTTTCAGTGTCTCTGTCTCTCTCTTCTATAGTGCTGTGAAAATAATATTTGCCCCCCTCCTGTTTATTAGTTTTATCACACCTAAATTATTTTATTTATTACACCTACATTTTTATTAGCTGTCCCAAACTGCCTGTCCGTATGTGAAAAAGTAATTTCCGAAACTGAAACTGAACAACTGCAATCAAGCGTTTGCGATAGTTTTAATTCGTAAGTGAGGCCTGCGGTTCTTTAGATGCTTTATGGGTTTTTTTATCACCTCCTGGACTAGCTGTGCTCTAGGAGTAATTTTAGGAAGCTGGCCACCCGTTACTTTCTCCTCATCTGTTGGTAAATTTCTTTATATTGCAGCATGATGTGTTTCTCTTTTAGTGTTTGTGTTTGTTCACTTTTAATCACAGTTCATTCATGATTTAGCAAAGGAGGGAGGGAGGGCAGTTACTTTTTCACAGGATCAGGCAGGTTTGGACAACTATTTACTCTCAGTAACTGATATACTAATAATATACAATATAATATTATATACCTGCCGTTATTCCTAATATGTATACTGCATATATGATTCAAATAAAAAAGAGAGAGAGAAAATGGGATTTTTGAACATGTTTGTTTGGTTTTTAATTTTAAAAATATAATAATATGTTATATTATTATTTTTGTATTGCTTTTAATTGTTCTTTTCATTTTGTTTGTTTGTTTTTATATGAATATGAAAAACCCATAGAGGCATGTGTGTGTACTATTGGGATTTTCTGTGTGTGTGCCTGTTACAGACAAGGCTCCGCACCTGTAATGAGACTCCAGTGGTGGCTGTAATAAAACTGTTTCCTATTACTACAGGGATGTAGATTAATAGTGCGATACATTACTGTGTGCTAGGCAGAGAGCAAAATCCCAGACTAGTGCAGCAGCATCAGCCAGTGCTTTCTCCAGAAAAGGATTACTAAAAAAAAATCCTGCAGATACTGTTTCTCTGGCTGTCGCAACCAAAATTTCGTTAGAACAAAATGTAATCGGTTGGTTTTAATTCCAGGGGCGAACAGTCTGACCCAATCTGAGGGCTAAGTGCTTTGGCCATCTCTCTCCTATTTGGCGGTGTCATTATTGTGAAACGTCTGTCAGCTCCACTGAGGACACAGGGAGGACCAAAGCAATGGACATACAAATCAGTAATCCTTGCTGCTACACAGTCTTTCATGTAAAACATTCAGCTCTTCTCTGATGACTTCCGTGTGCACTGCGAGAGAGTAACAATATAAAGATGCACAGTTAATGTCACGCAATTCCTTGGGGTAGTTCTCTCTGTCGGACAGAGCTCTTCCCTGCATTTACATTCTTGCCATGCACATTCACTCACGCACATCCATGGCTGCACACAAAAACACACTTTCTCTCATTACTTAGAAAAGTTCTTACGCAGAAAGGGGTCACGAAATATGTGTTTATCTGAATTCATAGTTATGCTTGAATTGCGCATTTGACTGTTGTTCCACTCCACTGAATGCCGCTGTCGCTGAATTTGCTCTCGTTGGTAATGTTGTCATGATTGTTTTGACCCGGCACAATCTTCCTCTAATTTGCAGTGAATGTCACAACGCCACTGACCGCATCAAGGTGCGCGTGTGGGACGAGGACGATGACATCAAGTCACGGGTGAAGCAGCACTTCAAGAGAGAGTCAGATGATTTCCTGGGCCAGACCATCATTGAAGTTCGCACTCTCAGTGGAGAGATGGACGTTTGGTACAATCTAGGTGTGTTACCTGTTTTAAGCCAGTCTCCTTTACTTAATAAGTTAGAGAACAATATACGATTGTGGTGGTGGTTATTACTGCATTTATTCAGATAAGATGATGACTCTCTCTTACAATCAGGGTTGGCAACGATTTCACTTGTTTACTTATAATAACTTCTAATGCGACTTTTACATTTACATTTAGAGACTGATCCATCTGTTTACTATTCCTGACCTGTTAGGGTCAGGGCCAGAAACTATGACGTGAACTATTGAGCTCCATTGACATAGCTTTGTAATTGCTGTTTTGTCCTCCCACTCCATGGTGACCACGAGCAGGTTATACAAATACATGAATGCCCCTGTGAAGTGTTATCCAGTTGAGACGACCATTACCGTCTATGGACCACGTAACCACAGTGACCTGTGGTTCAGTTTGGGCATAATGGGAGCTCCCACTCCTGTCGCAGTATTGTGACAGGCGTTGCGGCCTTTGTTTGCCTCTTTAGCTAAAAGGAAGCAATCCGGGTGATAGTGACCTCTGCCCACTGCTGCTTAAACAATGAATGTTTAAACAGGCATTTGCTGGTGTGGATGTCTGCCCCTCCAGCTGCTTTCCTCTCTAAGCCTCTTCAGCTCCACTTCATTCTGGGCTTTTGTGTTTACCGTACTAATGTCCATCGTCTCTTTACCAGCAGACTGTAGAGTAAAATGTCATTCATTTGACTCAAAACACATGAATTGTATTTGAGAGCACATGCGGTGTGTGCAGCATCTGTAACAAACGCCTGTGAAGTCGTTAGCTCGCAGACGTGTCAGGAATGTGTCATGTTTACATGTACAGCTCAGCATAGCCAGCAATAATATTACACATGGTGTGATGTGTGTTCTTGTATGGTAAAAGTGCCTGGTTGTCCACACACAGTCCCTATGATGACATTTACATTTTACAGTACACAACAATAATGTTTCATATCATGTATTGTTTTTTTGTTTAAGATGATGTATTACGTACGTGTAGTCACCTATAAACATATTATGTATAAACATAAAACAAAAAGAATGTAAAGTAAGGATATTAAGTTGTGATCAAATGAAAAATCAAAGGGTTAGCTTAAGTACACGTGCTGCTGCTAAAGAGCTTATCACAGCCAGAGCAGGTTAGCAGCAAAAAAAACACTGGGCACGCTGACACGCTTTGTTATATACAGTATAAATATGTTAAATTATAATTGTGGGCTATATTATTATTATTCTCTATGAGCACATGTTGTTTGAACACTTAGCCAAAGTCCTCTGGCTCTGGCAAACTGAACGTAAAGTGCCATCTTCAGGTCAGCGACTGGTCCCGGAGCCACACTAGTGTTGACTTCACTAAGTCAATGCATTCCCGTCCCCGCTGCTGAGAAGCACCCATATACCACCCTGTTCTACTGTAGGGAAGGTTTTAGCCAAGTGGTGAGCAGTTATGTTTCCGAGATGTTTCTTGGAGTTGTACCAAAGAATTCAATTTAAACAGCTTTCATGCCAGGTCACTCATTTTCTTTGCGTGTTCTTCTCTCTGTCTTTTTTGCTTTTACTCTGTTCCGTATAATTGTTTTGTGACAGGTCATTTTTTCTACTATTGTGATCTGTTGACCCTAACCCAACCCAGGGAAAGCTTTTTAGAAACAAAAAATCCAGCTATAATGTGTGTTTTGCAGACAAGAGAACAGACAAATCTGCTGTATCTGGTGCCATTAAACTGAAGATCAGCGTGGAGATGAAAGGGGAAGAGAATGTGGTTCCTCCTCATGGCCAGTACACCTGTTTACATGAGGTAGCCATCATAATGTGGTACAATATATATGTTATCCATATGGTACAATAATGAAAAACTTTAAGTCAAACAGATATGAACTTTCTTTGTGACTGCATTGGAAAGTAAATTACCAGAACAATGGTAACAGATGTGTCGACTATGAAGAGGATCTGTATTATTATTTCACAGAAAAGGTTTGACTTTTCTCTCTCTTCTCTCGCGCCACACAGAACCTCTTCCACTACCTCACAGAGGTGAAGAACAGCGGGGTGGTGAAGATCCCGCAGGTGAAAGGGGATGAAGCGTGGAAGGTCTACTTTGACGATGTGTCTCAGGAGATAGTGGATGAGTTCGCTATGAGATATGGAGTGGAGTCCATCTATCAGGCTATGACGTTAGTACACCTTCCTCCATGGCCTTTTACTTCATCAGTCTGTCATTGTCTCATTGAACAGAGTGGAGGACAGAAAGAGACGAGAGATGAGTTGTAAAGGTGTCTTCTCAGCCGACATGAATGGAATAAAATACTAAGCTGGCATGGTTACAGTTGCTCGTTGAAATACAACAGTAACAGTCTTGTCTGTTCTTTCTGATTCTCCATGACTCTGTTCAACAATAAATGTCTCTCTGTGTTTTCCTGACGCTTACACACACACGCCGGCACACATACACACACATACCACGTCTCCTGAAAAATTCACATCATTAAATAATGATCAAGATTTTGAATTTGCCTTTGCCTACTGTTACTTAAAAGGTGCTGGAGACACAACTAATCTGCTCTGGTGTGGGCCACTTGTGGTCGACTCTTTTCTCTCTGTGTGCATTCAGTAGTGGCACCTGCTTTGTTATAAGCCACACTGTCTAGTGTGCATCTTTTCATGGTATTAGTTTTTTGCAGGCATTGGCATTTTATATGGAAAACATTGGGTTTCCTAGGGATGGAGGTTGAAATTACATGCACTGAAATGTTTGACAGATGAAAAGCAGGCATGTTTATGTGTAATGTTTTGTGAAACGTATTTTGTTTGTTTATGCTGCCTTTATCACATCCTTTAGATGATGCAAACTGCTTTCATGATAATCCTCTAAGCGAGATGTCTGAGATTCTGAAATCCACTTTTATTGCCAAAGGATTTGTGCATGCACGCTGTTGTTTTCCTGCATTTGCAGCACTTGATATTGAGATTGTGGGGCTGTCCCCATATAGCCTTGAAAGACTTCAGGCTTCAGGCTTTTTAAGATTTTTGCCAGTAGCTTTCTAATTCTTTTATTGAACTTTTTAATCATAGACATCCAGTATTCCATTCATTAGTTCCTGTTTAAATTGTGCAATATGTCTATATGCAAATATTTATTAACAATGACTTTAGCCTAAATTTTTAATGCAGATTTCATGAACTGATTCAGATTAAATTTTTTTATTTTTTGCACTACGCCATTTACCGTTTGTTATTTGCTTATTATTATTTTATTTCATTTCATTACCGTAATTCAGTGAGTTAGAATGAGTTAATGACCATATCTGAGCTGTCACCAAACTGTGCCTTTTAAGCTCTCTTTCATCTGCACAATGTGATTGCCCAACAATCACGTATCCAGTAGCTGACTCTGTAATTAGCTTTAGTAAATCAGATGCTAATTATGCAACGATTGTGTTGGCAAATTGAGTGAAAGACATAACTCACGTTAGTGCTTTCATGTTTAAAATTCTTGATAGTTTTTCTGTTTGGACCTATGTTGAGCATGTTTGACAGCCCCCCCATCCCACCTTTATAATTTCAGTGATCATGACTCAACTTAATATTCCACAGCAGTGTATCAACATAGGAGTGTTGCTGGCATGTTGGATTGTTCTGATGCTGAAAACGAGCAAAGATTTACACATTTGTTTCATTATATCTGAGTATTGCAGCATTTGAAAGATTGCAGGGTTATTAAAGTGCAGACGAGTGAAGCAGCAACTGGCTTTATTAACAGCTTTCTCAGATTGAGTTAATGCTTTGGGCTTGAACCTTGTTTAACTTTGGCATTTCTCATATCAGCACTTATTATGCTTCATCAGGATTTTATTAAAGGCCCTACCGTTCTGTTCTCCTCATCATAGAATCTTGAATCATATTCACTCCTGACATAATGGCTGTGTATATCACACCTTCCCTTGTGTTTTTTTTTGTGACCACTCCCTATATCACTCACCTCCCACACTCACCATTTCATCTGCTGATAAAGACCAGGGCAGGGTAACTTTAGGAAAAACAACACCTCCCTCTAGAAAACTGGCTCAGGAGATTCAGCTCTAAAAGCACCATGGGAATTCAGCCAATGCCATCACTCTGTTTGCTTGCCCCTCCCCAAGTGCACCTGGGTAACTTGGATCTGAAAGCAGTAGCAAATAGTAATTAAATAGATCTCCTGACAAAACACGTTCATGTTATTACTTGTGTGTGTTTGTGTGCATTTGCTCAGGAACGTAAGTAAATCTGTAGCCATCACTCCTTATAGATCGGTGTCTACTTTAATACTTCACTAAACATTACGAGTGAGACAGTGACTCACTGACCAAGAGGTTCCATCAATGGACATTCATTTAAACAACATATACTGTATAGTATTTGTCCTTTTTTCAGTGTGTGACTACTTTTTCGTCTCATTGTTTTCATAATGGAAGTAAGTAGAGATGTTTTCAAAAATGTAAAGAGTAGAATGTACAGATTTTTCTGTGGAAATGTAGAGAGTAGAAGTAAAAAGTTGTCAGAAAAATAAATACTCAAGTAAAGTACAGATACCAGAAAAGTCGACTTAAGTACAGTAACGAAGTAAGTTAATGTACTTTGTTACTTGACACCTCTGCTTGTTGCATGTCTTACAGTGACATTATTTGGAGCGTTGGCTAAAAGTAATGAACTTTTGAATATTGTTGATAATCAGTTCAGCAGTATATAGTGGAATCTGTTTTTTCCATAGGTTTAAGAAGGAGCATTTAACAAATGCTATATTTATAAACTCAGGCAACTTTTTCTCATTTTAAGCTCGCAGGCACCGTTACTGTAACAAGCATCCAAATAACTGGTTGCTATGGGTGACTCCGAAGGCTATAAAGGAGTACCGTATAATTGTCTGCTGCATTAAAGGCACACAGATTCGTTTGTATTTGTTGTCCGCTATGTAGTAGGAGGCATTGCACCAAGCTCGTGAAGCAGCACTGTGAAGTGTTGAAAGGCGCATATGCTCTTCATTCAGTCAACGATCCCAACTTCTCAGGCTGTAGCACTTAATTACTGCCGGGTAGTGCTGTTGCGGTTACGTGTCTATGTGGAGAGAAGGAGAGAGAGAAAGAGAGAGAAAGGGAATTATTTGGCAATACATGGGCATCTCTCACTGAGCATAGTTCATGGAGTTAAAAGGTCAGCAGAGACAAGATACGAGATTTATTTAAACCGAAAATATGAAGTTTGCATTAGTCATCTTTAACAATGAGATCTAGTTTCTTCTGGGTTGTCGTGTGGATTCATCTCAATAGAAAACACTTAAGTTGGCAACTGTGAATAGTTTTCTCAGTGGTACTTTCAAACAAAGGGAGTGCAGGGTTCATTTTCCTCTCCAGACTTCTGGATATGATTATATCTTAGCCCCCAAAGAATCTCTTGATTTACTATCATACTTGCGCCATCTTTTATTTCTCAGCCTTATGTTGTTAATAGTGTAGGTTATACAGCTTTGATTTACAACATTAGTTGCTGTACTTTAGTCACTGAAGTATATTTTTTTGTTCAAATGAACAGGGAAGTAAACTACTTCTGTACAAGCTCATCCATCAAAAATAAAAGTTTGGGACGTGAGAAATATGCTCTCTCTCTCTCAGAAGGTGAAGTTGCAGCATTGCTTCTCAGGTCCTTTCTTAAGGCTGTTGTTACTAAAGTGCAAAGCAATGGACAGCAGCAGGGTGTGTTATATGTATAACTTGCTAAAAAAAGACAAAGGGTCTGACTACAACAAATGGCCATGGTGTGTTTTAACCTCTTAACCTTGAAGTTTATCTGTTTAAAATGTTGACTTGCCATTCGGTAACCCTTTTCCAATCAAACTACAAACAAGTGTGCAGTGCTCCCTTGACAGATGACCAACTGGCTCTAACCAGAATAAGAAGAGTTGGAGGCCCCGAGACATAACTGAGCAAGAGGAAAAATACATTAGTGTCTATTTGGAGAAACAGATGCCTCAAGGACGCTCAACTGGCAGCTTTGTTATACAGGGTCTGCAAAAGACTGATCTCAGTGTCAACATTGAGGAGGTACCTCTTGGATGCTGGCCTTCTAGGCCAAGTTGCAAAGCAAAGACATATCAGATTGGCCCGTGAAAAGAAAAGATTAAGATGGGCAAAAGAACACAGAGACTAGACAGAGGAACAACTTTGTTCAAATGAAAAGATGCTGGATGCTTGCTTGGTTTCAGGCATGGTGGATGTAATGTTTTGATATTAGGCTGCATTGTTGGTGGTAAAAAGGGAAATCTGTTTACAGTGAAAGGGATCTTAAAGAAAGAAGGCTCTCACTCTTTTTTGTGCTATACTTTGTAGACAGTCCTTGACTATAGTGAATTTCATATTAAAACGTCTCCCAAAGTACAAACTAAGGTGGGACAGCCAGCTGGGTCTGTTTGAAGCAGGGGCCAGCACAGGGGCCACCACGGCTCACCTACTGAGCTATTGTGGGAGCAGCTGGACTGTATAGTACATGCACGTGCCTGGGATGAAATCTCTTCAGATTACCCTAAACAACAGACAAGTAGGATGCCAAGGCCTGCAAGCCTTTAATTGCTGCTGAGAGAATGAGAATTCATTGGATAAAAGTGAAAGTTTGAAGAGCATGATTATTATTTTTTTTATTTCCAAGCTATTTATTTTTTATTTTGTCAGTGACTATGGTAGTGCATTCATCAGTTAACTAGAAAGCATAGTCGGATTTTTTTTAGGTTTGACTATTGGTTCTATTTGTTTTGTTCATGTGGGGTTTTATAGTGTTGACACACAATGGCTCCATTTTTGCCGCTTATGCTATGATATTGTCTTCTGCAGGCATTTCTCTTGTCTGTCTGCCAAATACATGTGTCCTGGCGTGCCAGCAGTGATGAGCAACCTTCTTGCTAATATCAATGCCTACTTCGCCCACACCACCACCACCACCACAACAACTGCCTCTGCGTCTGACCGATTTGCTGCATCTAACTTTGGGGTAAGTACACCTATTCCTGCCTTGCTCTCTGACAACCAAAGGCAGCAGTATTATATAGTCGGAGGATAATCTATAGATCCACTCTCCTATATTTTCATATTCAACTTCTGACAGAACATTTTTGCCAGTACAGTCCAACATATTTGAAATCAAGAAAATACTAGAGGTTGCCAGCTCCTTTCAGTTGAACTTTAATAAGCTAATGTTGTACCGGATCAGCTAATATTTCCAGGCAGTAAGCTGGGTCTTTATAGCTGAAGCACTAAATTTTCTTTTTGGAAGTAAAAATGAATCACCGCAGGCAGAGCAATGCTGCCGACCACACACACACACAGAGTTATACATTTTTAGGCACAATGCTTGGGGTGTGGTGACGCTCTGAACTGAATTATTTCTTTTGATTCCTGACAGAGGGAAAAATTTGTCAAATTACTGGACCAGCTGCATAACTCACTGAGGATCGACCTCTCTAAATATCGAGTAAGTAGGAACTTCTTATATATGCATCTGACACAAAATAATGATGCAGCTTTCTGTTTAATCATCTGTCACGTCAGCTGCTGGAATCAGCAATCAGAAATGTATATCTGATTGCCAGCTCGCCACTGCGTGGTCACTATGAGCACTGCTGTATTGTGCTTAGGAGTTTAGACGCACATCGCTCTTTTTTACATTCACAAACCCGCACTGCTGTATGACTGCAAATGGTCACTGACTCACAGCCAAACACACGCTCGCATCTCCTCCTCCCAGGTGGTGACATTAGACAGTGAACTGCGACTAAAAGATGACCCTGTCACCTTTAATGTGACACAGAAGGCAGTGTGTCATTGAGCGGGCGATTGCTTTGGAGCCCCTGTTGTTTTTCTGACAGCAGCAGATCCTGCTGTTTGCCTGTGAATGAAAAAAAAGGAAAGATCTGGGAGTAAGTAGTTATTGAGAGCACTTGAGGGAGACACAGAAGAAAGTTGCAAAATAGTGAGGGAGGGATAAAGAGGATTTGGAAAGAGTGGTGAATGAAACAAGCAGTGGGGGGGCGAGAGAGAGAGAGAGTCTGAGGGAAGCAGGAAGGAAATAGATGAAGAATGAAAGGAGACATCGCGGGCGGGCAACGTAAGGACAGGGGAGGGTTAAATGAAGGAGAGACGGCCTCTTTTGAATTTCCACATGGCCCGGCTGTCAGGTGATGGCACGTTCACTGAGAGCAGTCACAGAATATCACATCGGCTTCACCTGTCAGCAGTCAGAGTCAGAGTCCCGCTGCTTCCTTGTCAAGGCTGCCACAGACCAGCGGCTCATGCATGCAAGCGCGTGCACACACGCACACACACACACACACACACACACACACACACTTCATCATACTCTGATTCTCGTACTTTCTGAAAACATCCCGCAGAGCCAGCCTGCCACTACTGGTCAGTAATAAGATTCAGATCTGGCTGCTCTGCCTGTTTACCGTATGGATTTCCCTTTAATGACATTCTGAGGGACATTGAGTTTGCTTTTTATTTAAAACTGAGCTCTGATACACGGGGACAGTTTATATAGCCAGCATACTGGCTGGGATTATCGGGTTCCTATGAGTTGAACATAAAATCTTTGTTGTTTTGTTTTTTAGCATACTGCAGGGGATTTACGTTTTGATAGTTAGGACAGTTTGATGTGAAGTGTTGTTTGTTCACTAAGCACCACTGGGAGCTGCGCACCTAAAATGTTATTCAGTGAGCGCTGAGAGAAAAACCTACTTAATGCCAACAGCTGGTGTGTTGCTTTGTGTGAGCAGCAACAAAGAGTGGAGTAGTTGTCCTATAGTGTACCTGTAGCTTTCTTCAGAAGGATTGCATCATAGCCAGCTGTGACGAGGCCTGATAAAATCTCACATGAACCAGATGTGGATAATTTCCACCATGTTTCTCTATAGCACGGCCTCATCCAGCCTCCATCGTCATCAATAACACGAGCGGTATGCTAGAACAGAACTTTCTAGCTGGTGGAAAAAAAAAGATTTAGAGAACAAAGCGTCATCTGCACTGTTGCAAGTATATGGGATTAATCATGTTCTTTGCAGAGCAAAACCTGCATAATCCTCAGCTAACCCTTCTGAAAATCCAGAGAGCAGACACGCTTGTATCACCTTTCAACAAAGTGCAAGAGATAAAACTCCTTTGTGGGAAAAAACACTGGGCACAAGTTCCTCTCCTAAGCAAACAAGAAGAAATATTCATATGTATAGTTCATAATCATCGATAATCATAGTTCCTACCCATAAATGTAAAGCAAAGATGATGATGTTTTATTTAATTTTTTTTTGTTATTTATGATCTTAAATTACCGAAGTAGCTAAGTCAATATTTTCTAAACAAAGCTCAAATGTATATTCCTGCTGTTGGTCTTCCCTTCCACATGATTACCAGCACTCACAGCGCTACTTGTTGCCTAGCGATACGGTGTATTTTATAAATTATAGAAGTCCATTACTGTCACATGTCAGCCTAGTAATAACAACATCTGTAAATGTTGTCTTGCACCGTGTTCATAGCAAAGGAATATGCTGACCTTTTTCATTTTGATGATAAGCAGTTACTTATTTGGAGTTGTGCACTCAGTGTAGGCACAGGTTCAACATAATATTCATACTAAGCTATATCAAAGACAAAGAACTAAAGGCTCATTAGCATCACTCACTCCTCGTCCCATCTCATAATGGGCTTTCTTATATCTTTAGAATAAAGTGCTGATGTTGTCTCTACTTTTGGCTCAGAGATGGATGCTTTCTCGTTTTGTATGCTGCCTGTTTCTGTTTTTTGTCTCAGCTTGTCTGGTTTTAGGAGGCTTTTCTTTTGGCCTTTTTATTGTTTCTGGAAACACCTCACATTGAGAAGAGTTTGATATATTAATAGAAGCTATTTTAAGTTAGGTCCTGGGTGAATCACATTGTTTTTTCCAGCAAGAAGCTGAATTACAGGTTTACTGGTCTTTATCAGTTTACAGCAGAACCTGCTGTTTTACAGCTGTTTAAGCATCTCAATCTCACCCAAAGGTAAAGCTGTAATTGTAATTTAGATACATTAAAGTCCAGATGCATCTCCATGTGAAACAAACTAGTCAATAACAAATGCACTTTTCCAAACCTTTACCATTTGCATTTCAAACAGCTTGTTGAACATCAATTATGCTGGTAGAGATCATATCATTTTGTATGTAGACTTTTGTTTTTGTGAGGAACCCACCTTCCCCTTTCAGCAGCTGTAATGAGTGTCAATGAGCACTCGACTGTTCCACTTCATTCCCCGTAATTACACGGATTCTCAATTGATGTCAGAAAATCTACCAGTTTGCCAAACTGTGAAGCATTATCCGTTTGGATGTATGTACTATACAGTCTCTCCATACAACTGCATTTTAATTGCAGCAGGACAGAAGGAAAAACTTATTTGTAAAATGTGTCTTAGTTAATGGTGTTTACCACATTTCAGTTTGAAATTAACTCCTGTAGCTAAATAGATTAAATTGTTTTATATTTAAAAAATACCCCCGCATTAGACTTCATATTTGTGCAATCCATATTTGGACTGATGGCTTTTTCGTCTGAGGGCAGCGTATAGGTGAGGTAATTGTAAAAAAAAATATCAAAGCCCGCTGAGTGAGGAGGAAGAGTGATGGCACTCCTGGGCGCTATGATGTGAATGAGAGCGGTGGGACAGTAGCTGCAAGAAATTTCTTTTAGTTCCCTGTAACTGAAGGGTTGATATGTGAAGGAATCTGCTGGGGATTGGAAGAGATAGGATACAAACTGTTTCTTGTCTGAACCAAAACAAACAAAAGAAATGTCTCTTTTTTCTAGCCAGTGAATAAAGTTTGATACGTTGACATTTGTGCACATTCTGGAAATAATCCATAGTAGTATTGCCAGTAGTATTATTTCCAATAATCATATATTGTGTCTTGTTATCTTTTTATTTAAACCAGCCTTCTGTTAACATTTGGGCTAATGTAAGTCTATTAATACGTTTAAGTGGCGATGGAAAAGAAGCAATATTGTGTTTGAGAGTGGGAGAAGTAGGGTAATGTATTGGGCAGTGATGCTTTTCCTCAGGGCTGTCACAGCTTTATATTCTCCCTGTCACGGTGTTCTGCACTGCCTGATGACTTCATAGTCCCGTTATAGAGGTTGTCATCATCAGAGACCTGCTTTGTCCACTAAATGATTGGACAAACGTCATTGTCTTATGATTGCTGAACACATTGCTCTGTAATCAATTTCAGTTTTAGAGTAAGCGGTGAGATGTGTGTGTGTGGGGGGGTGCTTTTAAGAAGATGCCCTATGTCCTCATGTTCTTTTCCTATCTGTCTTTACTCCAGGATAATTTCCCTGCAGGAAATCCAGAGCGCCTTCAAGATCTGAAATCCACTGTTGATCTGCTGACCAGCATCACCTTCTTCCGAATGAAGGTAACGTGTGTGTGTGTGTGTGTGTGTGTGCGTGTGTGTGTGTGTGTGTGTGTGTGTGTGTGTGTGTGTGTGTGTGTGTGTG
>JAUMHF010000017.1:16838732-16857786 GCA_032359275.1 Microctenopoma steveboyesi
ACCTTCTTCCGAATGAAGGTAACGTGTGTGTGTGTGTGTGTGTGTGCGTGTGTGTGTGTGTGTGTGTGTGTGTGTGTGTGTGTTTGTGTGTGTGTGTTTGTGTGTGTGTGTGTGTGTGAGCGAGCGTGTTCAGGATACATGAACGAGGAGTGATTTGAAGGAGCATGACAGATTCAGCAGAAATAATGATGGAACATAACAGTAAATAACGTTTGTATGTCTCTAAAATACATGTCGCTTATAACTGTTCATCACAGAAGTGTTGTGCCCTTCACTGAGACGCCTTCATTACTGGTCATGGCTGTAAACTCTCACAACATTCAATATAAACATAAACCCAGACTGATTTAGGCACGTTTCATTTAGGTGAAATCAATTGAAACTCATAATTCCTGAAAACCTGTCACTACTGACCATTCAAAGCCAAATCATTAATCATTTCACAGTTTCATGACTGCAGGCTGATGCTGTTGGGCTGTGCTTGAGCAGTGTGTGTTGACCTGAACACCCCAACAAGCACTTCTGGTCGAAACGCACCGACTTGTCTTCCGCTACATGGAAAGCTTGGCTCCATTCAGCTCCTTTGGAAGGAGCGGGGGTGTAGCGCTGGAACACTGAGGCATAGCTATGATGGCAGCTGTGAGCAAAGGAATGAAAACTGTCACTTTAAGTTACCAGAGCTTTCACTTTGCGCCATGCCCACACTGAGCTTGTACACAGGAGGTTCAGGGTTACCATAGGATAACTGTGCAGGCACCTAGATGACAGTTTGGCCTCGTGTCAGTTATCATGCACATTATAGATGTAAGTAGGTTGCTGTAAATGGGCTGTAATGTTCAGATCAGGCATCAAATAAGCACAATTTCCGTTACTAACATCTCCTATAACTGTTAACTGTAGAATACATCGCCTTAAGATTGCATATTTACTTGTGTTTATTTAGGTTCAAGAGCTCCAGAGTCCACCGAGGGCCAGTGTGGTGGTGAAGGACTGCGTGAAAGCATGCCTGGACTCCACATACAAATACATTTTTGATAACTGTCATGAACTATACAACCAGCTCCTCGACCAGGTAAACACCTTCCATATTCAGATTAGCACTACTAGTTATCAGCTTTGTCGGCTCATGATGTCAGTCTGAAATCTGTTGCACTTTCTTTCCTTTTGAAGCTTTTAGCAGTATGTCTTTGGTTTGAAGATTTAACATCTCCTGGTCTTGCTGTTCACTTTGATCTTTTGGAAATCTCGTTAGATTTTTTTATTGTGGATGTGAAACAGGGAGGAAAAATAACAGATATGTATCTGTACAGACACAAAGTTAATAACATGCAATGATAGTGGACTGAGAGAGAGGACGAGAGGAGCTCAGTGTAATGTGTGAGGCCTCTTAGCAAACTAAATATATAGCAGCACAACTAAGAGATGCTTCAGAGTCACCTGATCATATCTTGATCAACTGCACCAGATGACCTCGCTATACTAAACCGTGGATGCTTGGGTTTTCTTTTAGTACCTAAAAAAACTCCCAGACAGACAAATGTGTCTATTTTGACAAACGGAAAAGCGATATTCACTGTCTGCGTTCACTATACAGAGTTGACTGACCAATCGCACCAAAACGAGGGGGCGGGGTCTTTTTACAGATCCTGGTGTACCTTTAAATCAGAAACTATTTGCTATTATTATCACCAAGTTAGTGGCTCATTGATAGTGGTGCTATTCTTGTGTGTCTTTCTCTAAGAAAGACACACAAAAAAGATCATATTGTACATAAATTGGTGTAAGGATCTGCCTTAAATAGTGCGGACAGAACAGCCACAGTCAGCCGTGGCGACTTTAAAAGCTGTTTCTCAGCTCAAGCTACCTTACATCATCACTTTTATTCCCAGAACAAATGTTTAAACTGTTAGAAATGAATATGTTTGCTCTGCTTTGAAGTATGGGATTTGTCTGCAACCTGTTCAGCTTTAGAGTGGTTTTGTTTAATTGGTTATGGATGTTGCTGTTACAGCCTTAACCCAACCCATTATTGACTCATCTAAAGCAAAGAAACACTCGGAAATCTATTATAATTTAGACAGACAAGAGAACCAAACAGGGCAATAATATCTAGGCCTGTGTATAAATGCAAAAGGAAAAGAATGTAATCAAAGAACCTTTATAATAATAGAATAGAATACAATAGATGTAATTTAACAATTTAACAAACCTAAAAGCCTATTCAACCTACAGTACTTGAGGAAGACTTCATTTTATCATCATCCTGTTTCATGTCCTAATACATCATATGGACATCTGTCTCTCTCTGGATCAGATTTAGTTACTACTCCTAATTCACGTGTCACAAACTTGAGGTAAAATCATCCACTCTGCCACCTCATATCTTTTACGGCGTCTCCTTCGGCTGACGTCAGACCTTCCTTTTCAGAAGAGTGCCAAGAAAATACAGTCCAGCATGATTAGAAATCAATGGGCTGTGTATCATGAACAACATCTATCAGACAATAAAAATGTACGCCGTGTCTGAGACGGGCGGAGTGACAGAAACAGCCTCGTCTCAGTAAGCTCTGCAAAGAACCGTCTCATCTTGCCTTCTAGCATGCAAATATCTGGATACACGGTGCATGACCTTAAAGATAACGGAAACATACATGACACCACACTGTCTGCTCGTCAAAGAATGTATCCGTACCATACCAGGAGCAGCTGGAAGCATGTTCTCACACCGATACACAAACCAGGACATCACCAGTCTTCAGCTATGTTTTGCTACTCTGAACGTCTGAGTAAATAATCAGGCAACAGGCAGCTGATATATTTTATGGTTTCCTTCCCAAGGAGAATGGCCTCCACACCACAGAAGATAATGTCTTTTTAGGTCATAATAGAGTGCAATCCGCTCAGAAGTTGAATAATAAGCTTCCTTTGTTTAAACAGCCTGAGGGGTTGTAAGCAATTACCAAACCGGAGAGATAGACACTTTCGCTAATTACATCTTCGTCCACACAGTTTCACTGGAGACAGCCTCTCTATCAATGTTTCCTCCATGGTAGGAGAAAAAGACATCAACTTCACCCTAAAGCAAACCTCGGTGCGACAATAAATTATGTTCAAATGCACTAGGTAGCGTTTCAGATCCCAATTCTTCAGTTGCTAACAGTGACTGAGTGTGGCGATACAAGAGCTGACACTGCGGCCAAACCTGCAGTGAAATACCCCAGCTACAACGAGGCATCTTGCATAACACCACAACAAAGCTCTCTGCTTCTGCCAGGGCGTAAAATCACCGAGGGAGGATGGGCGAGGGGAATCTAGCTTAGCGTTTCCTTAAATCCTGGCAGAGGAGGGCGGATTTCAAAATGTAAGATGAAGGGGAAAGAGAGCAGAGAAATCATGGAAAAGGGCAGTGCAAACAGTACGGAGGAACGATGTTGCACAGACCATAAATTACCATATATGTATATAAAGACATGCATATGCATTATGCAAATATCAATGCATAAGAGGACGGAAGAATATAAGCAATCTAGATTTAAAGAGGGAGGATAGTGAACATAGAGAGGTGTAGATCCTCTGTGCGTGTTTGAGAGAAGAGCCACAAGAGGTCTCGAAGACTTCTCTACTAGGCCAGTAATTCATTGACATGATTATATGTTAGCCGGTGGTAAATAACTAAATGGTCTATTTAACTGTGTTTAAAGAGTGATATTAACAATGTTTACACATACATGCATAACAACAGCGTCAGCTCTACCCAAAGCTCGTCCTCGTGGGAATTTGATCACATTCAATCAGACACTCTGTAATTTGTGTCACATTGCGAGAATTGATGAGTATCCAGTCGTGTGCTAATGCCTATTTCTCCCACACAGGCACTGCAACCGCCAAACAATAAAAATTAACCATTAGATACCCTCTGGAGGAGGGGTCGGCTGCTGCTGCATGTGTGCTTCTGCTACCGCCCCCACCCCCCTGTGCACCGGTGCTAACTAAACTATACTATTCTTTAGTTCAGTGTTGTACTCACTTCTTAGTACACACACACACACACACGCAGACATGTTTGGCATAGCTGATCCACCTGCTGCAAAGGCATTTGCTTCATTCTCCACAGCTCCCGTTTAAGAGAGATGTGTTCCATTTACCAGCAGGTCTACCACTGATGGTACAGACCTATATAACCAGTAGGAATCTGTTAAAAAAGAAAATGCAAATTACAAATTTATGAGGATTTGATCAATATTATTCTTGAGCTGGAACCTCCCATGGAATTAGTTGTAATCTCTCTCCATGACCATGGTACACAAGATGATGGACTTAACATTTGCAGCACCAAACCCTAATGATTAAAGTGGTGATCAGCTGTCACAGAATCAGCTGTAAGCCTGATCTGTTTCTTGTTTGTGCGAGATTAAATTCTGTAGCTTCTACAGCTGCAACACATGAAAGACATGCAACAGTGTTTCTAAAGATTGTATTGACTATACTGTAAATGGATTCACGCATTTCCATTTCCCCAGCTCTCACCACAACATCTCCTCTGTGTGCTGCACCAAAATCAATGTACTCAAGATTGTGTAATAATTCAACCTAAATTATTCACTAACTAATTGGAACGTATTTCATTCCTTACACAGTTTGGAGTTCATTCTTAATGCAGTTTTTATCCATCAGAAATACATTTTGCTTCAGTCAGAAGTGCTTAAACACATGAGAAATATTTTTGCATCTTTTTCAGAGTTAATATCTTACACTCCACAGTTACAGATTTTATTTGTTAGTGTTAGTCTGCACTGTACGAGTGCATGGGTGTGTCTGATACAGCTCCATGAGGAGCATGGCTGGGTTTGCTCGTTTTTGTGCTCGTGTGCACACTTTGTGTGTGTGCGCCTGTTTTCTGTGGAACCTGTTCATGGCCGAGTTGAACATTGTGACAGTTAGTTGCTGACTAGAGAGCAGTGTGGTCACACTCAGTGTGGGATGAACAGATGGTAGAGTCTGTGAGTTGTTTTAAATTCAGCACCTTTCACCCTGGGACAGAGGAGACGCACGCACACACACACACACACACACACACACACGAACACACACACACACACGAACACACACTTGCGCCTGCATAAACATACTTGACGGGTAATCAGTTTCTGAAATTGTAATTCTTAAGATTTACACACGGGTTCATTTTGAAACACCTATCAATGCAGTTTAATACTTCTGTTCTGCAGCAGAGGAGCAAGTATCTGTTTCAAGTGTAACTAACAGATTAATGTTGTAATAAACAGGTGTTTCACTAATATGCCTCTTTCAGACATGATGAAGCATGGAACATGATCTGATGCTCATTGTGGATGGCTGTTCCTTTACTCCCTGCACTAAACTTTTGGTGGAACTTTCAAATTAAGCCTATCTTTCATTTTTAGCGTTCTCAGGACCTGTTTGTTCTTTGATTAGCAAAACTTTAGCAATAGCAGAGCGTGAAGTGACTGATACATTAATTACCTTGGCCCAGTTCCTGTGAATTGTTAAGCAGCAGAAATAGTAGACACCACCACTACCAATTATTAGTGTAACTTTTTCGAAAGAACCCTGAGGAGTATGAAATGAGGTTCGGGTAATGTATGTGCTCAGCTGGAGTCTTGTAATGATCCCTCATTTAAAGTTTTCAATTGCTCAGTTTCATCATCCTGTGATGATCACCCCCCATCGCTGTGAACAGCTGTCACAATTAGAAAATCTTGTTCTCCACTTTTGACTTGGTTTATTTAAAAAAAACATCAGTTGCATAAAATGTCATGCAGGAATTAACTTGTTTGTGTATTATAATCCATTTCCAATCCCACTTTATCTTTCCGATCCTAGGAGGGTTGCATTTGTGCTGTCTTCTAATTGTAATTTATTTTGGATATATCTCTGGTTTCTCTGATTCAGCTCTGACTTCTGGTTCTAATCATGTCAATTTCCTCCTCTGTAGAGTCGTAAGCAGGACATTTCCCGTGAGGAGCAGGGTCCATCCATAAAGAACCTGGACTTCTGGCCAAAGCTCATCACTCTCATGGTTTCTGTCATAGATGAAGACCGCACGGCTTACACCCCAGTTATTAACCAGTATGTGCTTCTTCTTCAACATTATTCATTTAATTTACATATTTATTTGATTATTTTTTTATACCTCTGGCCTTATTATTCATAATACAGGATATCAGTAAAAACATATAGATGAAGTAAAACAAACCTACTTTTAATTACTTGTTGCCAATCTGCTCATGAACATCTGAAGAATACATATATATTAATATTATAAGGTTATGAGGCAGCCAAAGAAGTACAGTGAAAATGCTTTGTTTGTATGGTGAGCCATAGCAGGGATGAAGAAACGGGGAACGCAGTTTAGCTGAATTATGTAACAGATGAGCGATGTGTCTGTAGAAAGGAGGATAGAGTGCAAATTGTGATGCTGTTAAGGGAGGCTGAGGGAGGTTTGAGGGATTTGTGTTTGCATCCCTCAAATGATTTGGTTTATCAAATAAATTACACAACCTGTAGAGAATGGAGTGGAGCCTGCCTTAGAAAGGCTGAGATGAAGCATATTTTTCTCTTTTTACCTCGCGCACCCCCCCTCGTTTTTCTTTTCTCCTTCCTCTTCCTGATTTACGATGGTTATTAAGACTCTGTTTATGCCCTGAGCTTTCTCTCCTACAGTGTCTAATGATAGATTTGCAATATTCATGCCCATTTCTTTCACATTCACGTGGTCAAGTTCCAGAGTGACAGTAACTCTGATGTTTTTTTCCACAATAAGCCCACGAGTGGACTTGTTGCCTTTAAATAATGGGAGCTGCTGCCACACGTTACCATGTTGCCTTGTGCGGGGAATATTTAGATTAATGAATCTTCTGTAGCATTTATTTCATGATTGGAGATTGGATTATGCTGTTTTTATAAATAAGAATAAGAAGCTTTAGAAATTATTTCCAGAACGACTCATTTTGTTTGTAAACCATCATTTATTTCATCGCATAGAAATAGACTGTAAACCATCCATAGGCATGCACAGTCGCTGTGTGGAGCAAGATTAGACTGAAGAACAATCGAGGAGGAGGAAAAGCTTCTGAGAGGAAGAGAGATGAAAGAGAAACCGATTGTTTCTGCGATTTATTTTTCACTTGCCACTAGGAGCGAAAATGTGCCTCAGTGTTTATTCGTTTGCTCCATAAAATAATAAGCCAAACCTCAGGGAGGGATATGGTGTGTCCTGACTGAACAGATTATTACCGCTTAAACAGAAAGAGTTTGAAACAGGGTGGTCCTCAGCGAAAGTAAAATGTTTCAGGATAAATTGACCTTTCTCAGGCCGAGGCTATGCTATCAATAGATGTCCTCCCATCACTGTCTGAAGATACGGGTAATTAAACCATTGACATTCCACATTCAAGCTTTGACTGAAAATCTATAGGCATTCAAAAAAGCAGATTGCTTGCCAAATAGGTTGCCACCTACTCTCATTCTCCTTTGCTGTATGATTTTTATTTTTTTTCCCGTCTTTAAGCCTTTTTTATGTTTCTCCCATTCTGCCCCAATTCAACCGTGTTTGTAAATGTCGGGGATTATTAGATTATGAGATTCACCAACCATGTCTCCTTGCACATCTGTTAAGTCATTTGTTAGACATTAAGCCTGGGCCAAGCCATCGTGCCCTCCAGTCGAGCGTTTCATGATACGTAAATGCGTCTAATTGGAATTCATTTCAATTCCACCAGGTTTCCACAGGAGCTGAACGCGGGCAAGATCAGTGCTGAGATCACGTGGAGCCTCTTTGCCCAGGATATGAAGTATGCAATGGAAGGTCAGTAATGCTACTGATCAGATGATTGTCTTCAGCTTGACGCCATCTGTGCATGTTTGTGTAAAGCCAGGCAGCCACTGTAGGGACTCAGCCCGGATCTAATTCAGAATCACTTGCGCACAACTAATTTCATAATCAGGCAGTTTGATTGAAAATGTCACCACGTAAACCCGTCCAGCAGCTCCATATTGACAATCAGTGGGAGTTCTTCATCGCAGCCAATTGTCTGACTGCACAGGGCGAGCACAGAAATGACAGGCTCTGGCCAAGCTGAGAGGCCAGTTAAAAAAGTTTAGTGTGAGTTAACACATCATTCATAATTTCAGAAAGTTTCAGTGCATAGCTGAAAAGGGTTCATGACAGCTGAAGACAGCTGATTGCCCAATATTAGGTCAAACAACTTTGAGTAGTTTCCGAATATGTAACTTCCATTTGTTTGCTATTTTTAGGGGGGGAGGCACAGTTTTAGGTCGCGCTCCAACCACATATCACCACCGGTATAAACCAAAGCATCATCGTCACTTTCATCGTGACTAAACAACTCAAGCTCAAACACACCACAGGATATTAGCTGTCTATCATCTGTTTCTGTTTCTGTAAATATATGCTGTGTTTACACTGGCACGTGGGGAACTGTTTAAGTGTAACACCAGGTGAGAGAACAACGTGTGTTTGAGTTTAAATGAGGAGCAAAACCCTGAGGTTGAAATGTACTGTTATGCTGTTTTGGTGCTGATTAAAGAAGTATTTCACAGAGACAGCTGTAGGCCACTTAATACCCACAGCCCAGAGACACTTTACCCTTTGTTTAGGAGGCGGTTCTAGTAGCAGTAACATGCATATGAAAAAATAAACTCATGGGTTTGGTTTGTATGTATGTGTGTGAATTTCTGTGCTTTAGCTTGGGGGGGGGTGGGTAGGTACACAGATAGTAATGAGTTATACAAGAAATCGTAACATTCCTGCAAGGCCATGGAGAAAATCAACACACAGAAGAAACCAACACACTGTTAAAGAGCAGACAGACAAACACAGACACACACTGAACTCAGTGCAATAAACAGTGATGGCTGCAATGAAAACCGGGTGTGATTATCACCACATTTAAGGTGCAGTGCGCACTGTACAGTTATGAAACAGGTTATTACGATAATGTGCAACCTGACCAACCCTATATTTATAAGAAAGGGTTAAAACATTTGTGAGTGATTACTTCTTGTTCAGAAGCCTAATGGTCAGAGGGAGGAAACAGTTCCTCGTCCTGTCAGTGAGGACCCATATGCACATGGCAGGAGGGAACAGAGTGTGTGTGTGTGTGTGTGAGGGGAGAGTGGGGGCATCCGTAGTGCTGGTTGCAGTGTGTTGTAAAAATGTCCTGGACAGAGTGGACTTCTTCAGAAACAGAGACCTTCTTGGTGATGGAGCTGGTGTTTGAGGGTGTGACTGAGGTCCCTGTGTTGAGCGCCAAGGAACTTGGTACTCTGGACGATCTCTAGCAGGAAGCTGTTGATGCTCATAGAGAGTGATCGTCGTCCTGAGATCCATGAGTTCAGTCATCTTTTTAGCCGTGTGTTTATGTAAGCCCATTTCAGACATAACTGTGTTTCTGTCAGAGTTAGACATGGGAACTCAGTCTAGATTAACAGCTGCACTCGAAATGCTGTCACTGAGCCATACTTCTGCAAAAACAAAGACACAACAGTCTTTATTCTCACACTGAGTGGTCTGCTGAAGTCGGATGTAGTCCAGTTTACTGTTGAGGGAGCAGACATTTGTGAGTAAAACAGAAGGCATAGCCAGCGGGCTGGCACTATCCTGGTGTAGCACATTCCTCCGCCTGCTTGAGTGCTTCTGTATTACCACTTGTATGTTTACTGTATATATTAAAAGAAATAAATATAGTTTGCAAGCTGAAGGTAATCTTGTACCATACGAATGAACATTTCCATCTGTAATCCAGCATGAACCAAAACAAAACATTTTTTGCTAATTTAGTAAGAAATTAAATCAGTATTTTAGCATCACTCATGTAGTACCTAATGTAAACAGAAGCTGTCTATTATATTTCACATTTTGAATGTAGATTTTGTCAGCATTGGTCAATGTTTTTAGACTTGCACTGAGCACGCATTACACCTCAGATGTCTCTGTGGACAATTGTTTAACATGTTTAACTTCCATCCCCAACCCGTCTTACTGCAGCTCATCTCCCAAAGGACGGGGGATCGAGATGTTTTAGGTTAGAGGCTACTGGAGCAAACCTCGCAGGATATCAGGGTGGATGGTGGGGAGGGAGGGAGGAAGGAAGGAAGGAAGAATGCAACAGGCAGTTATTTGAGTGACAAATTAATGTGAAAATGATGTGTGTGTGCATTTGTTTTTGTGCGCTCAAAACTCAGCATTGTGGCACCTTGGGTTCTGACATCATGTGAATATATAAAATGTACTGAGCTAAGGCTGCTAAAGCTATGTCTTAAAAGCACCGTCAGGCAGAGCTCAGAGTTCATTACCCACAAATGATGCAATTTGACATTAGTGCCCAGCACAACATGGTTCATGATCAGGTTTTAAATATTTCACCCCCAAGTCTGATCACTGGGAGGTTAGGTAACCTGTGAACCACACTGATGTAATGAGGGCTGAAGAGGAGCAGAAGCAGTAGGAGAAGGGGGGTGAGCCTACTGAGGTCAAAGATTGGAAATCCTCTTTAGCCTGTCTGTAAGGGAAAATGCAGAGAAAGAGCTTATTGGTGATTTAACCACATCTACACATACCTGCTGCTTTTCCCCTGCTAAGCCATCTTCAGTTGCTATGGCAACCAGGAGCCAAGTAAAGCTTAGCTTTAAATTGCAGTGTCTTGCTCACACATACAGCAAGCATATCAAGTCGGTAAAGGCAATATGATTTTGAATGGGGTATAGTTGTTGCCAGAGACGTATACAGAATGTGTTGGGAGCATTATGCACACCCATGCATCAAGTCTTAATGAGACGGTGTATTTTCATGGATATGTTTGTTCACAGTGCTGTGTTCTTCCGTGGTGAGGTATTGAGCAGCTATAAAGCAGCACGACATTATTGACAAGAACACTTTGGGATTAACCTGGTGTAATATTCGCTGATGATGAATGGTCAGGGTGTTGCTTTTCATCCTTTTTTCTTTATGTTCTCTCAACAGAAAAAACTCAACTTTTAAAGTCATTCATTTTAATAACTGGCAGTGCAGTACTGTCTGAATTGATGTCACAGTCTGTACTAGATGAAAAGTAAGGTTTAATGCCAAAAGTACTGAGACAACCAGTCACAATTATTGTGAATTATTTAAACCAGTGTACAAAGCAAGGTACATAAGGACATGGAGCTTGGTGTACAGGTCCCTGACCTCAGTACGATAGAACATAGAATTCTTTTTGGAATTAATTGCAGAGCAGACTGTGAGCCAGGCTTTCTCATCCAACATCAGTGTCTAACCTCAGTAATGCTCGCCCAGAAGAATGAACACACTTCTAAACCACCTACAACCTTCTCAGAAGAGTTAAAGCCATTAAAGCCATTGTGTGTGTAGAGGCGAGTGTCCCCATGTTTTATATACTATGCTATACATAAATACTATAATACACATTTGTACTGTATATCTGTGTTGTAGACTCTAAGAAAAACTGTAACAAATAATGTGTGTTGATGCACAGTTGTTGCTGGTGCAGAATCATTGTGTTAGTTTTACACAGGAAGCTAAGCTTCAGCCGCAACATGTTGAATACATGAATAAACATTCACACAGTATTACCACTTCAAAACATAAAAAAGAATTAAGTGAAGTGTTGTTCTCCATATTCTAAGGAGCAAATCAGAAATTATATTGTTTTTACCTGTTGAAAAGAGTAGGTTATTTTTAAATTTTTAAAATATATCATCAAAATCAAGTTACGCATTGATTCATTAATATGCAAATTCATACACATTGTGTGTTTTTTCTTTTTATTCACAAAAGTTGCCATGCTGTTAAACTCTAGAGGACAATTGATCACTATTTACTAAAGTTACTAAACATATTGTAGAGAGGTGCCACTGCTGCCTGCAGAAGGCAGAAGAATGGTTGGAGTGGGCAGACTGGACGGATATCAAGTCTTTGCTAGGGATAGCTTCAGTTGCAAATAGTTGTTGTAGCTCATTCAATAAAGATCTTCAGAGTGTATATAGCCTTTTGACAGTGTGTATGTTTTATGTGTGTTGCCTGACTGTTTCCATGTGACGATAGGAGACACTCAGTCCATGATACAGTACCGTCTTCCAGGCTCCTTGAACCTAAATCATCTCTCCTTGCTCTGCGTCCTCGTGCCTCATCTTGTCAGCACATCACTGCTTGCCCACAGCGACATGAGCCAGGAGCAGGTCTTGACTGTCATTTTCCTCAAATGACCACTTTGTATGCAATATTGCTCATTTGTTGTGGGGCTGGCTGGCTGTCAGAGTGTGATGCAAACATGCATCTCCCAAAACACAGTACATAGATTACAAAACCACACGAAAACACCACTTACCACTTGAAAAGCTGAGCCCACTTTATGTTTGATCCTGTGTAGTACTCACACTCAGTATTAAAAGTGTATGAGTTCAACAACTCTGCATGTCAACATGATCAATAGAAAAGCATAAGTATAAGTGTTGTAAATGCTGTATGAGCATCCTCCTGTGTGTATGTACACATTTAATGTACGCCCTTTCACACAGAGAATGGCATTAATGAAGTGGTGGTGAGTTTAGCCAGTCCAGGTTGCTGCTTGTCTTTCTCATTCAGACAAATAGAAATAACTTGAAGTGACCTGTTTACGTAAGAAGGCACAGAGCACTGGCAGCCTGGGTGACGGAGACACCCTGAAGGAGACAGGCCAGCGTGTCCTGCTTGGTTGGTGCTTCTCAGTTTGTGTGTGTATGTGTGTTCTGTGTGCTCACAGGACACACACGCATTCATTCATTCTTTCTCGCTCGTGCAGCTGAACATGGAAATGTGCAGATGCACAAATGTAAAATAACGTTTGTGAGTAAGTAAGAAAGAATGAATGAGAAGAGACGGAGAATCTGCGTATGTGTCTGTGTGCACATGAGTACACGTGCATCACTTAATGAAGTCTTTGATGCATCCGTTGCTTCCCGCTCGGAGGCCTTTGGAGCCATTGCTGGTGCAGAAATGGATGCTGCTAATTTTAGCATCTCCGAATGTGTGAAAGAAAGAGAGAAACTTGGAGGAGGGAAGACAAAATGCAGAGGACACAGAGAAGTTGGATAGGAGAAAGTGAATGGCTGGGACTAGAGCAAGCCTTTTTATTACCTACATGTTAAATACTCACAAAGCAGCCTAGTAGTTGTTTCATTTAATCCGACTATTTCTCAGAACAAAAGGCAGAGCTGTTAAATTTTTAATGCATCTAAAATACATATTGGATGCAAAAAAGTGTGGCAGCAGTATACCGCATTTCGATGTGAAATAAAGAGATAAAAAGGAAGAAATCCTCAGTATAAACACAATAGAGTATCAATAAATTGAGTGGGTAAGAAAAAGTACTTCTAGACTTCATAATCCTTCTAAGATAAAGCACATACTTTATACGCGCCGTATACCTGTTTAATGGCTGTGATCCCTGGAGCTTGTCATTAAAGATCTCTAGCAGCCCATTAACAGATCTTCAGCCCGTATGAACAGCTTCACTGAAAAGAATATTTCGATTGAATTCCCATGAATGTACCTGAGCAGTGAGGGGTATGAGCACTGTTTATGGGGCTGCAGCGTGACCGTATAGATTTTAATAAATTAGTCTGTCCTCCAACTTTTCATTCTAGTGCCTTGTTGTTACAGCTACAACAGAAGACTATGGTTAATTATATTGCTAGGGTTTATAAAGTGCTGCAGTGTGCAGGTGTCTATGTGTAAGCTTGTTTTAAGTAAAGGAAATTGCACAACAACCATACAACAGAAAGAACTACAATACATTACTTAATTACATTGCAATAATTTGTGGGCATATTATACTTAATTTAAGTTTTTTAAAGCTTTTTCAAAGATTGACTATATTTACCTGGACTGAAGTGGACTTTAGTGAGTCACAAGTCACATCAACAGGAGTTGGCGTCTCTGTGAGCTCAGAGCTATGTCAGCTGTGAGCCTCTCTGATACATCTTAGGAGGCCCTTTGACAGAACAGGGTCAGAAGGCAAGATGAAGGAATTATGTCACAGAGGAAACTACAGTATACTAGCCTTGACTCTTTTTCTGGTCTTTAAGCAAATCTGTCTAACCACACACCCCGATATTATTCAGTGAATGGTTTGCAGAATGACATGTACAGTTCATTAAAATATGCATGGCATTAAAATCAATGAGGCAGACAGTGAGTCTCCCATGAATTTGTCTGTCCCTATGGGCTGCATGAGACAAGATGACATCCTCACTAGGGACCTTGAGCCTACTCCTCCCTTAGGACAGCCATGCTATTTACCGCCATCAGGGCACAAAGGCGCACACACATACAAGAGTACCGTACATGAATGCATAGATACTAGCTACCTATTTTAAGGACCTGATTTCAGTGCTACATTCTGTGGCTGCAGAGATTAAAGGGCCCCGTCAGGCACAGCTGATACTTTTGTTCGTACAGTATGTGCAGCATAGTATTTAGAAAAGTCCTGGTAAAGTGGAATATAAATTGTATGGGTGTGGTAGGTCATTATCTTCTCAGCCAGTCACAGTATCTGTTAAACAGCTTTGCCAATCGCAATGCCCTGCAATGAAAATGTCCAATCAAATGAAGAAAAGAGACGAGGCCTTAACGTGCACATAATGCATTCGTATGACTACAGAAAGTGATGCATTATAACGTGGTGTGGAAGACGAGCACAACGAAAACAAGGATGAAGCATAAGTCGTCTCTAATTTAAACAAACCAATTACAGTCAAAGTTCTGCAAATCACTTCATATCATCATAACGATAGACATGTTGGAAACATTTAGCCTGAGAGTATGGAGGAGAGGGAAGGTCAGTGATACATATGGAAGAATCATTTTATGGACGTTTGTTAAATCCTTGTGTCGAGTGCAGTTTCTCCAAGTTTTTTATTGTAAAAGACTTTATCAGTTTCTGTTGCCTCTAACATCGTAGCCTGATTTAAAAAAATTTAAAGCAATCTTCTGACTAAAATCAGAGAGCTTGTTTTATTGTAGTATTTTTAAAACTCTGTTCCCTGCTGTCTCGTTTCCCTCTGAATATCTGCTTTATTCCAACAATCCCATTGGACCTAGTGACTGGGAAATTATATCCTTTTGCTGTCATTCAGGGGCACATTCTGTCTCTATGTGCTTCATTTTGTAGAGAGAGGATATGAGCTTTGTGATTCCTAAATGGAGGATATTTAAAAGGCGGACGCGTTTCTGGAACTTAAGGCTATTTTAAAGCTCTGACAGCCATGTCTATCTTCATGCCACAGAATCTGTAGCTTAAAAGAAGAATATTAATGTTTGGTGACACAATGAGCCACATTATGCAGTGAATGAAATGAATTGCAAGTAAAATAGACCTTAGTGTTCGAAAAGAAAGGCAAAGGTTCTACTTGAGGATGAATAAGTCAGCAGCTTTGGTTTTGTTTAACAAAACACGTTGTTCATTTTACTCGATATATATTTTTCATATCTTTATTAACTTACATGTTTATATGCTTCTTCATATCAGTGGATCAGTAAAACGAGAATAAAGTCAAACTTCCATATCCAGGCTTTGAAACTTTCTAATTAGGCAGTAATGTATTACTTTAGCTATTGTGTTACTATTTTGGGAGGTGGGAAGTTTGTACATTAATTATGTACAGTTAAGTTCACACTGCATGTATTGGACTGGATATAATGTCAGCACACATACAAACTTGAACAAACATACTGTATAGTAGCAGACCCTGATTGGCGGCATCACACAAAACACCTGCTGACCTCCATCTGCTTCCTTTAGTTGACTCTGTGACTGTGATGTGGAGTCAGGGTATAGGGCAGGAAGGTTGACAAACTGTTGTGTGTATCCATCCCGGGTGTGTACTAAATGACTTGCCAGATTCAAAGTGCCACTGCACAGTAGATTCCTCTATTCAGATGTTATACAGCCTTTGCAATGGAATAACTTTCTCTCTTTGATATGACAATCATAATTCAGAATGTTTGAACCACCTGCTTCGCCTGTCGGAGACTGGCTAAGTGAATCCAGGTTTTTTAGGTTTTAGGTGAAACCCTAAAATCCTGGGCAATTTTAGTCATCAAAACATGTGAAAGTAAGGTGCAGATGAATGCAGTGATGCGTTATTTTCTATTGTTCTGCTCCAGAAGAAAATAATTGTCAGGTGCTAGGAACAGCGTAGCTTCTTATATCAGCAACTAGCAGGACGTTGCAAAATTTGAAAACGGGGTCTAGTGTGATGTGTCAAATGGTAAAACAGGAGTGAAACAATCTCATATCAGACATTTACAGCACAGGTGGAGGAGATAACTTGGCTTACAGTATATGTGGCTATGGCAACTAGCCAGTTTCACTTATACAGTATTTAACTTCACACCCACTGTTTCTGCTGCACGGAAAAGTACCACACGTCTATGCAGCAGAGACATTTTCTGTTGAGAGTTACTGTCAAGCTCTTAAAGGAAATGTGTTTAGGCACGATTGTGTTAAATCCAGTTAAAGCTATGCACCCCCTCGAATGAGTAATGCTATAGCCTTGAGACGTTGATATTCATATACAAATACATTGTTTTTGCTATAATAGTAATTTTAAGGTATTTATTACAGTCACACAAACAAATATTCTACATGAAAGTGTTTCTTTGTAATTTTAATAAATTTATAATACATTTCTTTTTAGTACAGTCTAATAAAAACCTAAATAGACCGACTTGAGTGTAGCACTCACAGTTCTTCTGTTATAAGGTAAAATATTGTGTTTTGTCATACAGGTAAATATGTTAATTACACATTTGTAAATATTTTCCTGGAAGCTTAGAGAGCACTGTAGGGCGGCAGGCATTGCACTAATCATCAGCTTCATATCAGGATTACGGCGTGACAGGCAGGGTGCAACACACAGGATTTAAACATTGATGTTTAATGGATGTATGTATTTTGTATCTGCAAGAGAACGTATTGACACACAAATTAAAAAAGGAAAATATTCACATTGCTTCCAATTCTCTGCTTCTTTAGCCCCATTTAAGTCTGTTTAGATGTCTCAAATGTGTCACAAGTGAACATTTGTGGTCAGATGTTGCCTCATTATTCTTTATATTTATCCGTGTAAAGTATCAATATCAGCTGCTAAACCCAAAGAAAAGTCTACATGGCATGAAGATAAACAATATAGAGTCACAGAGTGAGATCTGGCAAAGGGTGGGGTAATGGAGAAACCAAGTTTGATTCCAGGGGGCCTGGTGATGCACACCCAGATCTGCTTAGTTTAATTTTCTCAGTGCCATTTTCCCATCTGCAAAAATGCACAAATAGTTGTCTTTGTTGTTGTTTTCCTTCTTTTCCTTCATCTTTTCTTTCCTCACTCCCTCTCTTGCACCATTACCACCCATTCCTCCCCCAGGGATCCCATGGAAATGCCTAATTGTTGTGAAATGTCTACAGAGAGCTGGACTAAATGTCTCAGCAGCCATGTCAGCTGATATATGTCTAATTTGTTTTTTGTTTGTTTGCAGTTATTCAGTGGCTTTTCTTCTGTTAACAAGTGCATCACAGGCACAGTTTTCATTTTTTATTATCTAGCATGTATATAACTCAGACTGCCAAGATGTCATAATGAAATATGTTTGTCAGGTTTTCTGCTGATGCTGTGTTGTGAAAACATATATACCCCTTCGTCATGTTTTGTTTTCTTTTTGCTCGAATCTCAAAAGATCTTTGATTTCAATCAAAATCTAACCCAAAATAAAAGTTTTAAATGATACTGGTATTTAAAAAAAAAGATTTTGCAAAACTATTAAAACAATAATCAGTCTAGGAAAGTTAACAAAGCTTATTCTAAGACTCAAAAATGACAAGAAAGGACAATATTACTATTTTATAGGACAGAAGGTTGACACTGCAGTGCTGGCTGAGATACTATAAGGCAGTTTTTCTGTATACTGTAAGATTAATGACCTGAGTGGACTCCGTGCATGCTATCATATGAACTTATCCTCCTTTTATCTGCATTACAGAACATGACAAGCACCGCCTTTGCAAAAGCACTGAATACATGAATCTTCACTTCAAAGTCAAATGGTTCTATAACGAGTACGTCCGTGACCTCCCGGCCTTCAAGGATGTTCCACCTGAGTATTCTCTGTAAGTGTCCTCTCATTTTTACACACATGTAAACTACAGCACATTATCTTTCTTACTGTATGCAAACGTTTGCTTGCTTGGAAAACAGCAGTCGTGCTAATCTCCGAAGAAAAAGACAAAAAAATCCTAATTATAAGATCTAGTAAATAGTATTTTCATGGACAAAACAAAGGTAAGTTTGCAAAGAATTATCTCTGTGTGCATTTGCGTCATGTGTGGTGATGGCTACAACATAAACACATGGAGTGCAGCCAGGAAATGCGATGCCCTCTCCAGTCCTACCCATCCATCTGAGAAATGACTCTCCCGCCCCCTCTCCAACACTGTCAGTCAAACACCATATCTAGCAGGATTGATTCTTCCAGAGCCATACACATCATTCAAACACACATGCTCACACACACACACACACACACAGGCTTTTGCTTCTGTCTGCCTGTCTGTCTCTTTCTGGTACCACACCCATCCTATTCATTAGCTTCCCCTCTTTCAGCAGATGCCCTTAGCCACAGCACAAACCTGTTTTGGGGGACATTCTTTGCGCTAAGGACAAGCTCTGGCACTAAACAAGGAAATGGCGAAGTGAAACAGACAGAACAGCACTATTATTTTACTAACAAATGGGCCTACCGAGCTCATCCGTTCTGGCCTGTCCTGTCCTCTGCTGTCCTCGCAGCCTCTGCAGCTTTGCGGACTAATCTGCCAACAAACTGAAACCTGATATCAGTGTCTTCAGGACTGTGGCGAAACAACACTGGAATCTATATATCTGTGAAGACGACCATCGTTAAACAGGGGTGGTGGCCTCAGGCATAATCTATCACCCACTTACAATGCCGTTATCTCAACAATAC
>JAUMHF010000017.1:16857886-16871859 GCA_032359275.1 Microctenopoma steveboyesi
TCTGGATAGAAGGGCGAAACGTCGTCAAGAAACCTACTAAGTCCAGTTGCTATTGGATAAACCTTTTTGAGATAACACTGGAATCTCCTCGATCTTTTCAAGACAGTGCTGTTAAAAAGTATTTGCACCCTTCCTGATTTTTTGTATTGCTTTGCGGCCTGGTAGCTTAATGGGTTAAGTGTCAGATTGGGATGCAGAAGGTTGCCGGTTCGAATTCCCCGTCTGACTCCTAGTCCATCCCCTACCAGGTGTGTCCCAGAGCCAGACACCCAGCGCTAGCTCCCTTTAAGTCGCTTTGTATAAAAGCGTCTGTAAAGTAAAGTAAAGCTTTGCATTTTTGCCATACGTAATGATAATCATATTCATTAATTCAGTCATATAGGAGGTTGTTTGAGAATCAACAGCCTGGTTCAGAGGTGGACTTACTGGTGTGTTCCTGAGGTCACAAAAATCAGGATTCCATCAGTTATGGCAAGTTGTCCAAGCCCTGAAGTTGCAAAGGGGGCCATACTACCACCAGCATGTTTGACTGCTTTATGAAATGCTTTGTTAGACTTACACCAGATGTTATGGGATGCACACCTCCCAAAAGTTTAAACCTCATCAGGTTGTCTCATCAGCCCACAGAATATTTGCCCCAGTCATGAGCGTTGTCAAGATGTGTTTGTTGTTAAATGTGAGAGGAGCTTTTTTCTCCCTTTCGGTCAGCAGTGGTTTTCACCTTGGAATTCTTCCACAGAAGCCATCTTTGAATGAGCTGTCATTGAACTCTCAGAGTTATTTTGATAGACAGGGTTCAGTACTGTTCCAGGTTTGTGCACAATGGCTCTCACTGTTGTTTGCTGGAGTCCCAAAGGCGTAGAATTGATCAATGAATGAGCAATTTTCATTGATGTTCCTTAGGCACAATGGTTTCACAAAATTGTTTAAATATCTAAAATGTCCTAACCTTTGATTTCTTCACATTAACCATCACGCATTTTTGTGCCCTAGATAGTTGAAATGAACCAAATGCTAAGAAATACATGCAACTATGACTTGAATGTGATGTGATAGAAGTCTTTTCTTCTTTAGGTGGTTTGAGCCATTTGTCATTCAGTGGCTCGACGAGAACGAGGATGTAGCCATGGACTTCCTCAATGGAGCCCTGGAAAGGGATAAGAAAGATGGAGTAAGTACTTCATGATATTATTTTCCAATAGTTGCTTTATGTCTAACCAACAGAGCCACTTAAGCCTGCTCTCATATTAACAAGAATGTCCCAGTAACAATGAATTTATCTGTTGAAGAAGAGGAAGCGCGGAATACGTTTTGCCTGGTAAAAACATTCTTCACCCGGAGACATCACAAGACAGGAATAGGAATGAAATTCCAGTTAAAAATGCATAAAGACCAGAAGCAAGACATTTTCAGGGCAGCAATAGACACATGAGGATGTTAGGCAATAATGAGTGGAAATGTGTTACAATGATACTGAATACATTTGACACAGATGTTACTACATTAAACGTGTCTGAGCGAAGGAATGTAGAGTGTGTTTTTTACTCAGTGTATCTTTTGATCACTTTGTCTGTGAAGAGCCTTTGTGATAAAGTGCATCAGACACAAGTTACTGTCATTGTTCTTTCTTTCTTTATTCTCCTTCAACTCTTTCTCCCAACACGTTCATTACTCTCGCTACCCCTCATGACCATCTGTGCACTGTATTTCCTCCAACAGTTCCAGCAAACCTCGGAGCATGCCCTGTTTTCCTGTTCAGTGGTGGATGTGTTCACTCAACTAAACCAGAGTTTTGAGATAATCAAGAAGCTGGAGTGTCCAAACCCACAGGCCCTAGCTCACTTCATGTGCCGCTTTGCAAAGGTCAGGTTCTTCAGAAAGGCCCTGCAGTGAACCCTCAGTACTCATGTTAGAAGTGATAACTCCCAGTTAAACGCTTTGCTATCGACCTGAAGAGATTCTTTGGTATACGAATTATGTTTCACAACATAGCACTGTAACATTTTCGAGGGTCTTCCAGAAATTCAACAATAGAGAAGCAAACAAACTGTATGCATGAAACCATTTCTGTTTCTCACCACAGACTATCAACAAGGTTCTTCTGCAGTATGCTGCAATCGTATCCAAGGACTTTCATTTGTATTTGAGCAAGGAGAATGTGGTGAGTGCTCACACTAAACACACATGTGGTTTAGTTTGCAGAACATTTTTGAGAGGTGCACATGCAAGCATGGTACATCAGACACCAATGTTACCATGATGACTGCCAGTGACAGCACTTGTCATGGAGACCGTGTGGGAAATGTTATGTAGCATGGAAGTTGTCTCCATACTGAGCCCTGCCTTGTTTTTCTGCTGCACTTAGCAAAGTGTCTCTCTTAACCGAGATGCGATTATTAATCCCACAACGCGTGGCTGGTGGGGAGAAGTCATTGGTACACTCTGGCCTCTCTGCCCATTGTTTAATGTGACAGATGACTGAATGCAGGGCCTTGTCAGTAGCCTAATTATCCACACTGGTAGTGTGGCACTTTGAAGTTGAAGTGAGAGATAACTCTCAGGGTGCTGGCTGAGAAGGCAGATGCTTCTTTACAGTGTTGGCAGACTCAATACAGTTGTCCAGGGACAACATGAAATGCATCTACTCAAGACAGGAATAAAATGAGGCATATGGAGTTATACAGCAGTAAGATAAGAGAAGATAATCCTTTATTAGTCCCACACGTGGGAAATTTCACAAAATTATATAGAAAATTATATATCATAATGATACGTCAAATCAAACCTAATCCTACATGTTTTAGACTCTGGCATATACTGTATAAAGTAGATATTTCACAGCCATATTTATTGTGTAGGACTCCTTTTGTTCCCAACAAACTGACACATTCATTACGAGAGAGTAGTATTATTAGTAAAGATGACAATCTAGAGCTTTAACGGTTTGTGAACTCTTCAATCTGTCTGATGACCACAAAGGCCAAAATATGAGTTGTTCATCGATTTTTCACTTTAGGTAGTTTCAGAAGCCTGTCCAGTGTTTAATAATAAAAGTAAAACTTGATAAATGTCATGATAAATGTAGTTTTTATCATGTGAACCATTAGATCATATTAGCGGCTTACTGTCTTTCCTATTCATACGGGATAACGCCTCACTGTGAAATAGATGCCTTTTGTTCTTGTCATCTGCAGTTTTTACCAAGCTCACAGCAGCTGCCAGAATTCGACTGATCCGGTAGATTATAATACATCCAGTGCGACAGTTAGCAGACCCTGTGTCAAGCTATACTGCGCATAACTGTTGTTTTTAATCAGATATAGAATTTCCAATCACTTCTATGCAACTAAGATCATAAATCTAGTAGAGAGCAAGCCACTGCCTCTCAGCCCACCACAGACACCAATCCTTCTCATGTAGGGTGCAAAATCTGGGCTGCTGTATGTTTGCCATAATGCACATAATATACCAGGGAAAACTCTAAAGAATTACACTTGTCTTCAGACTACTTGTCATCTGTTAAACCTGTTGTGGAGCTGAGAATCGATAATGTCTGACATATTCAGCGCAGACATTTCTCTCCCTGCTGTATTATGTATTGTGTTTTCCTGCCGGCTGTCATGACCATGCAGCTACCTCGCATCCTCGTATAGAAGATATGTCAGAAAATCCAAACATATGGATCTTGGTCTTTTGATATCTCTGATATTTTGCACTGGGTTTTTAAAGCTCACAAACCATCCCAGTACATTGTCAACAAGCTGGATGCAGGAAATGTAATGTAGTTTTTTTTAACAGCATATATGTTTTGATGTTTTTTGGTACACATCAACAGACAGATGTTTTTTTTCACTTTGCTTTTACAGCCCTGCATCCTCCTCAACAACATCCAGCAGCTCCGCGTCCAACTGGAGAAGATGTTTGAGTCCATGGGAGGCAAACAGGTCTGTGTCTCTGTCTGCTTTGTCTGCGTTAAGTTTGAAGCAACACACTTTCAATTCAACCCAGTTTTTATCCCAAGTACCAACATATTGGACATGTAATATATAAATTACAGATACTGCTTTGATCGCCGTCCTTCCCACAGAAGGTCAAAGCCCAAGCTTAGCTAAAGAGCAGTGTCCCCAGGGCTTCAAAGGCTTCAGTGTCTTGCTAAAGGACACTTCAGCAGGATTGATGCCAGTTAATGTGGGGACTTAAAATGTGTCCTCAGATCACCACTCTGCTGTGAAATAAATGCTGTGTCATGATTATGTAAATGATCATTTCAGATGACATTTCTATGAAGTGAAAGTGAATTGACCCCGACCACGATGTGCTGTAATCCTTCTCCCAGTTCTGTACTTAACCATCTTTTAGACTAATCTGACATGTGTTTCAGTTTGCTAATATCACCTTTCAGGTTTCTGCAGTTCCTCAGAGATTTCCTTTGTATTCCATCACTACTTCCCAACTTCTAATTCCCTCTGTTTATCACGTGCGTTGCCTTAATTTTTGACTAAATATTGAGTGAAACCCTCTAAATCTGTGTTGGTTTGAAACACCGTTAAATCTTTTCCCTGTCGACCTGTCAGTCTGTCGGTGTATCCTGAGAAGCAGCCGACGCTGCTTCTTGTTACTTACGTGCATGTTTCTCTTCAGTATCTAACGCCTGTCTTGCCTTTCGTTTTGTCTCCTTCGTTGTGTCCTCTGTTTCCCACCCATTTCTTTTCTGTGCTCTCTCTCTCTGTCTCCAGGAGGAGGGGGTTGTGTACTTCTGTAAGGTGTGTGATTTAGGACTCGTCAGCACCCCTTCCAACCATTTACTGAGTGATACGAAAAAGCACGCCCCCTCCCTCCCTGCCACCGCTCATGCTCCTATGCTTCTCACCCCACCCCGCCCCCATAGCCCCTCCAGCCGCATGTGCCACAGAGCATACGGAATCTGAATTACCCATCACCCCTCTGGACAGGCTGCTCAAGCTCAGCATCCCTGGCGCTCTGGGGATAGTGGCTCAACCCACTCAATCCCATCTTTATTTTTAGCTTACTTTTTTCTATCTGCCACTTCTCTAAACCATGGCTAATTCCGAAGCGCAATATTTATTTTAGTCTGATGTTACTCCTTCTTTCCTTGCGCAGAGGCTCACCAAGTCGCTGGCTGTGGTTTTGATCATCTCCACCCATTCCCTAGGCTCTGGTCACAAAATGATTCAGACAGGATTTTCCAAACCATGTTTAATGAGCTTCTCAAACACTTACAAATCCCTCCAGCTGTGCCAGCTGAGGTGCTGCTGCCTCCTTCCGGCATATCTAGATCTAGTTCACCTTCAGACTATTATTGTGTGTATTTACGTCCTGTCCAAAAGTCAAATGGATGTGGATATTCACTGTTAATGGAATCAGGTACAGTATATCATTAAAAACATCCTAAGTCATTTCATTGCTAATTAGGCAGCTGAAGCGTATTTCAGGTGAAAGTTTTCCTTTAGTTTCTTTTCTGCATTGTCGCCTATTCATTACGGAATACCTCCCTATCAGCAATTAACTCCCAGACAGCCAAGGCAATTACCAGGAGTTTTTATCATACCAATAATGAAGATTAGCATTAATCTCTTACAGCGTCCACATTTTTTTAATCATAGGACTGGTCTCGGCAGATTGATATCAGGTTTTTGTTTTGAGTGTTGCCCTTTTTGCTATTATACTTTTCCCACTTTGGAGATGCTGGTTTACACAACCTTCCTTCATAGGCACTGTGTACAAAAAACTATGTTTTAACAACCTGCCAGTGTGTAGATACTGTACTGTTGAAACAGTCAAATGGGAGCAAAGCTGTGCTGCAGTTGATAGGCTGTCAGCCAGGGGAGAGTTTGTACACTCTGTGGGACCCAGTGTCGAGAAAAAGCAGCTATCACAGAGGAGCCAGGTGCCCCATAGATTGGAAAATTGATGTTTCCTGTGCATAAAGTTTGATTTGATTGTCAACATGGAAGCACAACTAAGTGCACTGCACGTGTAACTCTGTCATAGTCTAGAGATCTTTTTGGCAGGACTGCAGACTTCCGTTAGACATGTGGAGCATCAGGTTAGCACGGTCACAGTGGAACTTTTTTCCTCTTGGGAGATGCTTTGGTTTATCTAAAAGTGAATTTCCTTTGCCAGCACTCCTATTGAAATATTTTGTTCTTGAAACAACTGAAAATCTCAATTTCTGCGTCTGCTAGAAAACATATTAAATCCCATTGTAAAACTTAAGGCCAGAGGCAAGTGATCAAAGACAGAGGTACAGTATGTGCCTGCCATCACTTGAAAAGATGTTATCCTTTACTCTAGCAGTATAATGACATCTCTGACCACTGTGGGCAGTTTTCCCTGCTGCAGTCACTTCATGTCAAGTATGAACATGTGCACAAATGAACACTTTAATTGTGTTCACACACATAAATCTGTCCCTTTTGTGCCGAGGATAGAGGCCAGTTCTGCAGAATGATCACGTCCATTAAAAGGTTTAGTTTACACGTCTGTTTCCCAGCTGAGCCATCCGCCATTAGAATGTTTGAGATGAGCGGCTCCACGGCTAAAGCTTATCTGGTCTACATGACAATCTGCCATGCATGTGGTGCAGTGCCTGGCCTCACATATCCATCTCAGGCACTAAGCCTCAGTGACTCGTGTGTTCTCCACCCCCATCTAAAACATCAGTATTTGGACATTTAGACGTTTGGACATGGCGAACATAATTCATAAGCACTGAAACAAACAGATGCACTCACACCTAACTGCACCAGCAGCACATCCACAGCGAAAACCTCCATCCATGCATTTCCTTCAGAATTTGTCCAAAGCGATGAACACAAACATGGTCACACCTGCAAATCCATCACATGCACATGCGTATTTACGGCTCTGCAGAAACCCAACGCATACCATGCATGGGTACATAAACCTCTCCCTGTAAATAACAAGTCAGGGGGGATTTGAGTGTGTGAACATCTGTATGCACATATAGACAAGGTTCGTGTATGTATGACAGCAAGTTTTACTCCTTACTACATTAACTTAACTGCACGTAAATGTCCCACTTTGAAAGACCACTTGCTGTCTGCTTCTTTGCTGACACCATGTCTCTTAACTCGGCAAGCAGTCATCACTGCAGCGCACGGAGGTGACCCCTTCATTAGTATTCAGGATTTTGCTCGGCACAGATGGCAACAGAATGAGTGGGAGGCCACCAGGAAGACAGGTTACTCTCCGCTGTGCCTGGTGTCTCCCTCCTAACATTCCAACCCCAATTGAGGCATCCTCCGGGGATGTAAGGTTCTAGTCAGTGTGGGTGAGCGTACGGTGTGTAATGATGTAGTAACTGTGTCTCTTCCTCTGACAGCTGGATGCAGAGGCCAGTGATCTGCTAAAGGAGCTTCAGAATAAACTCAACACGGTACTGGATGAGCTCAGTGGAGTGTTCGGCTCCAGGTGAGCATTGCTGTGTGTGTGTGTGTGTGTGTGTGTGTGTGTGAGTGAGTGAGAGATTATGAGATCATAAGGTTTTTGTATTGTTCTTTAATGTAACTATACTATAAAACCACGTTGTTATTGACAGACAGATGCAGCACCTGTCTCAACCTCTTGCTGTGCTCCTTGTTTAGTGAGCACGGCAAGGTTAAATGTTTCAGCATGACCCAAAGACACCATGCTCAAAACTGCTTTTCAGCAAACTAATCTGAGCATCTCCTCATCTAACACGTATACCCTGGAGCAAAGAATTCAAGGCAAGGTTGTGTTTCCCATCCCACAGTTTCAAACCTGTGATTGAAGATTGCGTGAAGCAGATGAACCAGGAGCTGGTGCAGATGAAAGGGCTGGCCAAAGGCAACAATCCTGCCATGGATGCAGAGACTGTCCTCAGGCCTCTTATGGACCTTCTGGATAAAAAGTGGGTATCTACTGAATGCAAGTTAAAGCTTGGACTAGTTTTGCCAAAGATGCTCGTCACGAATATTATATGAGGCTTCATCATTCAGTGCCATCAAGCTTAGTTTAAAAAGTCACTGTCAGTTTTACTGGGATGTTGCATCACAACCCAGGAGAGGAATAATAATGAACACATCTGGCTTCTGTGAATCGACCATTCAAAGTGCAGCTGTAAGGACTTTCACGTGCTGCTCATGAATCATAGCTAAAAGGCCCTGGGTTCAAATCCACCGGCGCATCTCTGTGCGGAGTTTGTATGTTCTCCTTGTGTCTCAGTGGGGTTTCTCTGGGTAATCCATCTTTCTCTCACAGTCCCATGACATGACATAATGGGTGACTCTGAATTGCCCATAAATGTGAATGCGAGTGTGAATGGTTGTCTGTCTTTATATGGCAGCTCTATAATAGACAGGCAAACTGTCCGGCGTGCTCCCCACCTCATGACAGCTGGGATGGGCTCCAGTACCCCTGTGACCCTTAACAGCAAAAGCAGTTGCGATAAAAGATGAATGGCTGAATGGACTGTCTGCATGCTCAGGCGTCGTAATTACGCACTTTATAAGGCTCGAGTACCGGCTTTTAAATGATGTGAGGACTGAACGAGGGTCTTTCAATATATTGTTGTACAATGCTCCTGTACAGCTGTTGACACCATGAATGTAGAATAAAAAACATGCTTACAATAACTTAATGCTCACAATTACATGGCCACATTTACAATTTTATACAAGTTCGGTTTTAAGATGGATTTCTGATGATGAATGTCTCTTGTTGAAGGTCAATAACTGCACATGTTTGAAGACCAGAAAGTCTTAGTAGGGGTGATGAAGCAATGAGCAAAGAGCCAACATCGCATTAGTGAGGATGTGTTTACAAGTACCAGGTTGAGCTTTGTTTGCCAAAAAACCCTGTATTAGTTAGTGCAAATACAAACTATAACCATTTCATTTGTTTTTAGAAAAAAATGAAAAATAAAGACCTGCATTATTTGTGAATTTGACCTGAAGAGTACTTCATGCATAATCTTGAAAGAACCATAGTGATGATATGGTTGAGCTGAGCCCTGGGAACCACTCTTAACAATTTGGCAAAGCAACCCGGAGACCAGTTGGGTATAATGATATGGTAATACAAAATCCATATCCCGAGTTGAGAAACGTGAACCTGCTGCATGTATTGTACGAATCACACGCGTCTTTCTTCTCTTGGTTATGTTATTTATGAAGACATTACCCCTTAAAGCCTTCAGCTTGTTTGAGATCCGTGCCTCAAATGTTGACCTGACACACGCCGTTGTTTTTTCCCCCCTTTGCAGTTTGATGTTATTTGCCAAAATTTGTGAGAAGACAGTGCTGAAACGAGTCCTCAAAGAGCTATGGAAAATTGTGCTGAATACCATCGAGAGAACGATTGTTCTGCCTCCGCTGAGTGACCAGAGTGTGAGTTTGGTCAATTATCTGTCTCTTTCCCTTCTCTGTTACTCATGTCATCACTTGGCCTGTCCTCCAACCTCCCTCCTCCTGTCCACCTGTCTCATTCCCCTTTCCTCCATCTGTTCGGCTCAGCCCCATCTTGCGTTAAGCTATGTGTTCATATATTCATTTGTCTTTTCGTACTGTAATTTATTCTAATTTAGTATAATTTATTTTCGTGTTTCCAATAGCAAGGAGCCCAGATGATCTTCAGTGCTGCCAAGGACTTGGGACAGCTGTCCAAACTGAAGGTGCGTGACCAAGAAGAATTTCTCACAATGCAAACACATTGTTATAAACACATAGTCAGTCAACACCTCTAATTAGAGGCATTAGATCAAACAATTCATCACACAAAAAACGTTTTCATAGTTAAAACAATGAGACTTCGTACCTATGGATATCTATACTCTGGAAGCATGTTCGTGTAAGATGCTGCAGACTTGGACGTTGTGTAGCAGTGCAACATAACCACGCTGGTGTCTAATTGCTGATGTGTCCGGAGGATGTTTAATCCCCCGAGCTCTGTGCAGCGAAGCACTGGCATGGATCAGTGGTTACACTGTGGTTTCACTAACAACTGTGGTATGACAGTACCTCAGAGAGGTATTTCAGCTCTGAGTCATATAGAGCATGAAAACCGAATGCGTGTTTATGTGTTGGTGTCTCTGCGTTTTGTGTGAGAACATCTGGGTAGTGTACAGTGCGTCAGTACACAGATGGGTGTGTTTCTGACTCCCTGCTGAAGGATTAAACTGGTTTATCATCCCTTTATTATGGTTGATTGTGAGTACAATTCGTCAGCTCCTTCATGTAGGTTAGTAAGTGTGTATTCTCTGATGTGATGAGATGCTTTGCCTGTTAAAGTTTAAATTATTAGCGTGGCATGTCGGTGTAGTGGTAGTACTGTCCCCTCACAGCTAGAAGGAGCCAGGTTGTCTGAGTGTGCATGTTCTCCACCCTGTGTCTGCATGGTTTTTATCCGCCACGTCTATCTTCCTGTGATACAGGGCTTTGTTTTTCCATTGTGGCTCCTGTTTACTTTTATGACTTTGTCACTTCTGTTTCCTACATTTATTTGTTCTTTTAACACATGTACAGATACATGCTCTAAGACATCAGTGTACTGGGGAGAAATCCAAGGGTCTTTAATCTATTTCTTTTAATCAGATAACTGCCACTTTACTGTATGATAAAGCCTTATTGCAGATTATGCTGTTTACATGCTCACTTAATAATCTGATAACTCCAGAAATCGGATAATAATCGGATTTCTAGTGTGCGTGTAAACAGACCCTGTGTGTCATTCACTCTTGGCATACAGCTTGACATCATCCATGTGGAGGAGGATGATGTTTGCTCCCCTCCACAGTCAGTAGCCACATCATCTGGTTGCGAGGGCTCAGGTAATTTGAGGTTTATGCTCATGAAGATTTTTGAAGACACAACCAGGCCACATACATCACAATATGAAGCATTTGAATTTGCATTTGTATTGATGGTTCAGTTTCTTCAAAACCCATTCCGCAAAACATTAATGCAATTTCATCCACCAGGCAAATGCCTGAGAAATATGGCACTGCCAGAACGTATATACTGTAATCAATTCACAAATCAGAAAAAGTCCAAATACAATTCACAAAAAAGTCTTTCACCGTGATTAAAATAGATTTTTTTGAGTGCTAGTGTGAGACCACAGTGTCACATTTGTCAGACACTGAGCAATTTAAAAGACTGCAACTGGTGCTGTTGTAAATTCTCAATGTTGAGTGCTGTGGTTGAACTAATGTCTTTTGCTATTATCCTGAAGGGGCATCTTATAATTCAAAGTGTCTGAATGTGACTTGTGTTGTTGTTTTGCCAGCTGCATTTAACTTCACTGTTATTCCACCAGGAGCATGTAATTCGAGAAGAAGCCAGAAGTCTGACTCCGCGGCAGTGTGCAGCCATGGACCTTGTGCTTCCCACCATCAAGGTGCGTTTTGTGTCGATTATACTGATAGCTGTGCAGCGAAAGACATCTGATTGGCTGATGACAGCAGAACTATGTAAAGCATACCAAAGCAGATATATGCAAATTAGGAGAAAACAGTCGAACACTGTAAATGTGTGTGAGGCTCAGAATTCCATGTTCAGATATTTGGTGAGAGATATGCATGAACTTTATGTTATTCTGGAGTTTAATTATTCTAAAAATTGGGAAATATCATTCCACACTGTCACCTCTCATGTTGAGTTTGTTTATATATGAGACAGTAGTTGTTAGAGGCCGAGTGCTTTCAACATTTTTGAAAAATAATACATTCTACGTTTGAAAACACAGGACACAAAGCCATTCTAGACCAGTCTACAGTTATTAGTACCCTGGAATACAGAAACATGCCTGGGACTGCTGAGCAAAAGAACGTGTGAAATGCAGCTGTATTTTGAGACAAAGCCTCAGTTCATAACTGGGAGAGTTATGGAACGGTGCCACTGGGGGAAAGCTGCATCATAAAATGTTGAGAAAACTAATTGATTCTTCTGTCTCAAGGGAAACTACCTGCAGGTTTATATCAGTCATGTCGCTGGAATTCTTTTCATCAGTATTCCAACGAGGATGCTAAATGAACACTGCTCAGTTATGCCTATGGACAGCTGGCCGACCAGATCATGAAATACTATGCATGTCTCTGGGATCTTGTTTTCTTCTCTTTTTTTTTACTGCAGTGAGACAGCTGCATGGGCGTACAACTATATATGCTGTATACACTGATCTACACACCAATCAGCAGCAACATAAATACAACACTTTTTTATGTTGTGCTGAACAAGGGTCAACTTAAAAAAAAACATAATGCTGTGAATGATCCAAAGGGTTCAGGGCAGACAGTGCATCATAACTTGCTGCATATGGGGCTTTGAAGCTGCAGAGTACCCAGGCTAAAGCTTTGCTTAAGCATGGGCTTAAGACTTAAAGTAAGTTTATTCGTTTTGTATTTGAATGTGTGGTGTTTCATGTTCACTGACTCTGCCCCTGCTTACCACATTATGTATAGTTCATGAGAGGCACATGTCGGTCATAATATGTGAGTCATGAGGCTCTGATGAGGCACATGGCCTCCTACTGTCAAGCCAATGCCAAGTACTGACCTGACACCAGTCAAAACATATTTATCCAACACCCTCTCTACAGACGGCGTTTCCACATCTGATAAAGATAGTATGTGGACCCTATCTCAAGCTACTGTTTTTTGACAGTTCTCTCACAGTTCTGAAATGATTACGTATCAGCATCACAACAACAGACCCTCCTCCAACTCTGTAAAAACGCTTCTTGTTCCCTGTAATGAGGATGTGTTGAAAAGGAAAAGGAAAATCACAGAAAAAACGCAGCTGAACAAAATATCAAAAGTTTAGGAATATTTCTAAATGCATACTCATTGTCATGTCAGCAGTGTGTTTCAGTGAGACTTGTCCATGGCCACGCTCCACCTACTGTACAGTCTGTGGGAGTGGTGGAAACACAGGAAAAGAAGACAAAGCTTTGTCTGTCCTCGGCTATCAGGCCTATCAACACAAATGTGCATTAACCGTCCAAGCACTGGTTTCAGATTTAAGTGCATGCTAATTAGCTACAGAAGTGGCTATTAGTGCAGTCTCCCTGGTCTTTCTTTGTGTACACTCCTCCCTGTAAAATGCACAGTGCCACATAATCCCAGGCAGCCCTGGTCTGGAGAGGCAACAAGTTCAACAACAAGTAATGTCAAAGTCTCGCATGTCTTGAAAATCTATAAATATGAGCTGGTCTTCTCTTTCTTGCAGCAATACTTCCACGCTGGAGGAAACGGGCTGAAGAAAACCTTCCTGGAAAAGAGCCCTGATATGAAGTCCCTTAAATATGCTCTTAGCCTTTACACTCAACCTACAGATGCCTTGATCAAGAAATATATATGCACCCAAACCTCTCAAGGTAAGGAGGCCATTCGTTGTTAGTAAAGCTGGACTCCCTTGATCTCTCAAATACTGAAAATCGTATTTGTTTGGAGCCATAATCTGTCACTCGGATATTAGGTTCAAACAAAGACGAAATGTGCTATAAAAGCAAGAAAAGCCACTAAAATATGCTTAGATGTTGGGATTGTCTGGAAAGGTGTGAAAACAGCACAGATGGTTGATACTCGTGTGCAGCAGGACAGTAGCACCCTGTCACAGCACCATTTGGTGAGCATGCTATATTCTAATGACACTTTGCAAACTCTAGTAATGAAATGGTTTATTCTTATAGTACTGGATTCCCACTGATCAGTTTATACATGTAGCCTCCTCCTCTTGTCTTTTTAGGGTTATTAGCACAATGGACACTGCTGTACTTGTATGTAGCTGCACACTGTAAAAGTCATTATTCTCTTTCTGTTAATCGCTCTGAAACATAGGCTTTATGGTCGGTGTCAGGTTTATCCACCTAAAACACTTATTAAATGCACAAAGAAGAGAGAGACAAAGATGAGTTTTCTTGTACAAGGAGAACGGTCAGAGACTGCTTCGCTGAACAGTCCCTACAACGCT
>JAUMHF010000017.1:16871959-16945052 GCA_032359275.1 Microctenopoma steveboyesi
AAGGCAGCTGTGTAAGGGAGGGAACAGGGTGTTTTCTCAGACAAAGTTCCATTGTCTGATAAATGTTGCAAGTGGTGGGATCGTCCTTCACCTTCGCTGCAGAATGTGTGCTACACTTTTAATTAACACCTAGAATAAGTAAAGATCAACAAAATAAGTACATGAGATAAAATAGTTTTAAATTGAACCCAACAGTCGGATCAGGGGAACCACCACTGGCATCTGGTCAAACATGAGACTTGAAGGACTTATGTGGTGTCCTATGTGGTTGTGGAGGAAGTAACAGAAATGCTTAATCCTCAGCTGGCTGCAGATGCCCTCTGCGTACAGATTTATCTTGCAATAATCACTAATAGAAACTACTAATCACATGAAAATGACAATGGAAACCAAATTAAAGAAAGGATAGCATTAATCAATTAGAAAGCGCAGTGACACCTAAACTAAACAATATCCTTCTTATTTACATGGTCAGTCTCTATTTAACTCCTCAGTTGTAAACAGAAAGCATAATAAACAATACTCACTTATAACTGCACGCACATTACACCGACTGTGAGCTTAACGCCTTCCCGCTATGATGCTCATGCTCCTCTTGGCTCTCAACAATGCAACACTTTCATTGTTAATACATTTAAAAATTGATGAGGCAAGTTACCTGAGGACTTCTCACCAAACACCCTGAAGGGCTTGACTGTGCTCTCGATCACTCTCTCTCATTATGAACACATAAAGACACTGTCACGATAGATTTATGAGCGATATCATTTTTTAATAAATGCGTCATATAAATCTATAAATTCTCTCTACGTGCTTCCTCCCTCCTCTTTCCCTCCATCATCACTGACCCACTTTTATGTGTTGTCTCATTCATCTGTCTCTTTAAGAAACTTTTTTTCCTGCAACAAGGCGGACATACCTCCAGGTGTCCGGGGAGATTCGAGCGAGATTTCAGCCCAGAGGGGCTTCAAACTCCTGCTCGCCTCTGTGTGTCCATTCTTGCAGAACGCTGCATAGGCAGGCACAGGAAATAGAATGGGAAAGCCAGTCAGCCAGGCAGCCAGCAGGCCCAACCTGCACCGCTGCTGTCGCTGACAGGCAGATGGGCATAGACGCACAGCCATTCACTGCGTGCTATTTTGAGATTTCTCAGTGTGTTTCTCCACTTCCCTCCTTTCTATATCTCATTCCACCCTCCACCCCACCCCCCCACACGTTGTCTCTTTTTATCTCAGGTGCTCTAATGTGATATTTGCGAGTGGAGTTAGTAAGGTGGCTGTAAACAGTGCAGAGATGTGCTGATGCTTGATGTAGCACAGTAGACACGTTTCATTGAATCACCAGCAGCTGTGTTCTGACAGCGGCACATTTAGACCACGGCACTAGTTCATTCCAGCCAAGTGTGTGCTTGGGAGCACACCTCTGTCTCTCTGCCTGCGAGGGAGCTGGCTGCGGTGGTATTTGTGCTCATGAATTAAAAATGTTTCTTCTTTGTAAAGTGATTTAATGTGCACTTTTTTGCAGCTTCTGCAAAAAACTGATTATAGGAGATTTATGGGTATGAATATATATGATATATAAAAATGACGCATATAAATCACCTTCTAACTTTTTGGTCTTTGGTTAATGTAATTAATTATTGGTTAACGTAATCAGCTGGACCTCTTGTCGTCTTTGTGCGTCATTTAGTTTGTGCCCTCTCTGCTCCCTGATGTCCCGTGCACTACTTATCCTACACAGCCTGTTTTTTTATTTCAGAAAGGCATAAACTGACAGTGACACACCTCCGAGTTCCATCAGAAGAAGACTTTTTTATTTCAGCCTATAGCTGAAGTAAATGTACTGTGACACTGCAGTGTTAATTTTTCACAGTCCAGGGCTTAATTGTGCAGCAGCAATGTTTTTCTGCCTCCCCCATCTTCTCACGGCATCATCACAATAAATCACAGGGCTTGTTTCTTCATTACCAGCTGTAATGGGCACTGCATGTTTGGCACATATTGATTAGCTATCGGATCAACATGCCCCTTCATCAGCCGCGCAGGCACTTGCCCTCCACTGTCCAACAGCTGTTTGTCCTGGGCTGAGTGAAAGACAAGACAGCTGGAATGGGCAACGCTCAGTGCATCAGGCAAAGTGAGACACATGGTCAGCAATCAATTCTAATTGTTTCCTGGCATGAACATGTCCCAGTGCGTCTGAGACTGTAATGCTGACGTAACTGCGCAGCGTGTGCTTTTTTTTTCAACCCCTCTCTGGCTCTTTGTCGTATTTTTAGTTATGACTCCACATACTGTCATTATGCAGTAATCTTTCTCAGCATCGCCCTCTTCCATGTCTTTCAAACCAGGCATTATTTCATGTTCCTTTTTTCTACTTCTTGTTCATCTTAAATGTAAAGGGAACTCTAACTGTGCTTGCTACTGGGCTGCCATGGGGGGGAATCAAGTCTACTCCCCCACTGTTTTTTGTAGGCTTTGTTGTTTTACCTTTGCCACAAACTAGTGTTTATTCTGCACAGTGTTTTGGATGTGGATTTCATCGTCAACAAAGCTGCACCCACAGTGTTGGATTTTGTCCTTTAATCCTCTCCCTCTCTCTCATTTCTGTTTCTGATCACTCAATTTCTCTCCCTGGCTCCCTGTCTACCTCTCCTCCATTCTCTCTGATATTCGTTACGCCTCTTTCCAATTCTCCTGTTGCTGTTTTGGTGTGTGTCCAGGTCAGTCATCCAACGGATCGGTGGGGGAGGTGTCGATGCAAGTGAATCTCATCTCTCACCCTGGCACCGGAGAGCACAAAGTCAGCGTGAAGGGTGAGCTTTTTCCTACACTCAGACCTGCTTTTCAGCATTTCCATATTCACACCTGCAAATATTCAAAGACATAATCGGGATGGCTCATCGTCATAATCTCATTTGTGCAACAGCACAGCCAGGGCTATATATGTGTGCAGCTCATTGCACAGACACACATAGGGAGGTTTCCATCTGAAATATTACTGATGACATCATTTAGGTAATTCTAAGACTGGGGTGGTATTGTAAGTTTATTTTGGATTATCGCAATGTTTTTAACAGATGTGACTTAGCCTTTCACCTGTGATTTATAGATCTGAATAATTTATCTTTCACTCTGGCACCAACTGAAATAACTCATCAGCTACACAATGGATTTCCATGAAAATGGTTTCAGACATTCATGTCCGTTAGAGACAAATCCTAAGGACACTGGTGATTCCATGACCCTTTCTCCAGCACCACATTGAGGTTGACATTTGCCATTTAGAGGGAAATGTCTCAAGTACAACTAGATGTTTTTTACATTTATGTCTACCTCATCATGAACCGTGAGAACTTGGTGATTACTGAAGCTATTATTATCTGTTGCACCTCCCACAGCAGCACCCGAGGCACTAATTACCTACACTTGGCACATAGTTCGACCAAAACAATGTGACTACCAGTTAGGTTTCTATGGCAATTTTATATATAGATGTTTTTATTAAACTGGAACGTGTGTCCATTTCTAGATTTAATTTTACATTTTTCTCCAGTGTTACCCTCGGCAACCATCAGAGAGATATTAACCATGCATCGAAAGTGTTGCCATTGCATTTTAGTCCATGCTACTGAACCAATCTGTATCTCTGCATCCTTTTACAATGGTTTTATTGCTGCAAATGTTTGTATTGTTGGTGAGTAAACGGTGAGTTTGGAAAAAAAAGCATGCAGTGTACAATTAATGTTTCAGATAAGTAGAAATATTTATGCTATGGAACTAGTTGTAGTTGTTCTGTCACTTTCTCTGCTAATAATTACCTTATATTACATTTTCTACATTTAATCAGATATGTGGGAGAATAAGATAAATACACTTCCATAAACCACTGTTTTAGTCAGTGATATAGACCTTTTTAGACATTTTTTGACATAGATATTTTTTCTGCATTTCTCAGTGATTGCAGTCAACAACCTCATCTGGCAGACCAATGCCATGTTCCGTCCATTCGTAGAGGTCAACGCCGTGGGACCACACTTGGCTGACAAGAAGCGCAAATTCAGCACCAAGACCAAGAATAACAATTGGTCACCAAAGTACAACGAAACATTCCAGTAGTGAGTAATCATGCTCTCTTTAAGCTACAGAAGTGAAAGAACAGGAGAGTGTTTGAAACCATTGATTGTGTGCAGACTACATACTCATACTTGACTAGTGTCAGTACTACTGTTCTACAAAAGAGCCTGCACAACCCATATATCCCATAATGCCTGTAATACAGTACTTTCCTAAATCTCTTCAGTCTGAATAGAATACTGTAGCATTTCTGTTCTTTGAAAGAGCTAAATAAAGCCAAGCGACTGCTTTGGAAATCTATAGGCTCGTCCACGTTTTAACACTGTGAAGCTAAAGGGATTTCAGATGAGTTGGAGCAACACCAGTGTGATCAGTGCAGGTCGAAGACTCACTACTGGCATTGACATTTGAGTTTTACAGAGCTGTTGAGTTTTCAGGGATTTTTACAAAGCAGATGGAGAAAAATGTTTTATTTTATTTATCTGTTTATTTATTAAGGACGACACACTAATTAATGTAAATGTATTAGATTTACCCAAAAGGCTCCTTCTCAGCTGCAGTTCATTTAAGAAAAACATATAGCATCAAGATATCGAGCCTTAATAAAATCATTACAGATGACACGCAACAAATCACAACAAGCACAAGAATATTGCATATTTACACTCAAGAACAGGACCAAAATAAATAATCAAATAAAATGTTGATAATCATGTTCCTTCAGTAACCGCCTTCTAAGTTTCCTAGCAAAAGGTTCACTCAGGAAACTGGTTCATTTAAATAGAAACATTCATTTTTGAAACATGAAACATGAGTGATTTGTCTCATTGCTGCCAAATGCACAATAAGGCAGCTTGTCGCCTGAGAAATGTCAAGCAGCCAGACTCTTACTGTCACTTTACAGCTAGTGCAAACAAAGCCTTTTCAGAATTTTGAATACTTTCTAATTTTCTAATCATGCATCAACATATGTGAAGTCTGGAGTTTCACGTTTTCACTCCTGTCATCTCTCTCAGTGTTCTGAGTAATGAACATGGTCCAGAGGCCTACGAGCTGCATGTCTCAGTAAAGGACTACTGCTTTGCCCGGGAGGACCGCATCATCGGCATGACGGTCATCCAGCTCCGAGAGCTGGCGGACAAGGGAAGCTGCTCCGCCTGCTACCCTCTGGTGAAGAGCATCTCCATGGATGAAACCGGCCTCACCATCATGAGGATACTCTCTCAAAGGACCCATGACGAGGTGGCCAAAGAGTTTGTGCGTTTGAAGACAGACACGCGTTCGGCAGAGGAAGTGTCGTAATGTGGAGCGAGAATGCAGTACTGAGAGTTGTGTTGTCTTCAGTGAGAGGTAGAGATCCAACAGAGCAGTGGCAACAGATGTTCTTGTTCTTGTTCTTGAGATTGTCCAAAGAGAAGAGGAGGAAGCCCACATGTGGCGAGTCAGCAAGAAAGAAGAAGAGGGAGGGTTGTGTTTGTTTGTTTGTTTTTGTGCATGTGCGTAAAACATCTGTTGGAATGTTCATTTTAAAACTACAGTATGTACAAGTGTTTACTTACCGTATGCTTACTATTCAGTACTATATTCTACGAGTTATGTTAACGAGACATGAAATACCTTTTGTAAAACAACATTTACTCTTTTTGAACAGAGATTTGTTCCAATAAAGTGCCAAACCAGTGAAAAAAAGAACAAAACCAACATATATGAATTATGGTGAACTTAGTATGTTTGAAATTTGCTCGATTATTTTGTCCGGTGTAAGTCCTTTTCTGACAGTGTGGCGTTTTGATTGTTGCAGAGTCTTTCATTTTGCACCCTCGTTTTTTGGCTTCACGTTCTTCCACACAGCACTGTTGTGCATGTCCTCTTCTCGGTCATGTCTCTCCCATGATTCCACAGTGACCACCGAGCAGGGTCCTGTCCCCTTGCCTTCAAACTGTTTGTATTTTAAGTCAACCTGAAAATAGACCATGTTTTCTTAAATGGCGATGACTGCTATGTAAACCTTCATAGGTGTTTGTAATTTTATAACCATGACAACAATGTTGACAGCCTCCAGTGCTAACAGTCTGGGCAGAAAGGATGGAAATGTTCTCTTTTTCTTTGACTTTTCGTTCTCTCTTTATCAGTCATCAGCTTCCAGCCTTTCTGAATGACCACTGTGAACATGAGCTTTGGAAGGCAAGCTTACATGACATTGCTGACAGTTTGATATTGTTTCATATTTTTCCGATAACTTTGTTCCTGAGAAACTGCCAAAGTTATATAAAATATTTGTACAAAAGCAATCCATTACATGTATGGAGATATATATGTACATGTGATCTATTACTTTTTCAATGCTTAATATTTGACTGTTGATAGGCTGGTACTAAAATTTTATTTTTTTTATTTCCTGTGAAGCTGTTAACCAATATGAAAGTTGCACATGTTACTTTACACATTAGTTATATCAGCTTCCATCATTGGAATTATTTTTCTTCATAAAGGAAAGAGTCTAACATTTGGTAAATATGCAACATTCCTATGTATTGCACTGATGGCGAATTGTATGTCTTGTAAATATATTTAGTGAGATATTGTACAAAAGTCTACTTTTCTTCAATGTGCATAAAGTATGTGCAAATGTGTTAACACACGTGGGTCATTTTGAACAGTTGTTCAGCAGCTTCCCTTTAACTTGTCACTTGTATTTCTTACACTAAATTCAGAACTAACCTTTACAGTTAATGATTTCTTGCATTTTGCCGTGAGAGATTAATAGAAACAAGAAAATCTTGAATTTAAAGGAACCAGTTATATTTAAACTGAAATAGTGTTCTGCTGTGTTTAGAGCAACTAATATGGCCGCATGCCAAAGGGAGTTCAAATGTGAGATAAATCAAATTATTAATTTATGTTTAAATCTTATTAGCACTTTAATCATTTCAAAATTTAAGTTACATCTCTCAGTTCTCACACTGTAAACACTATTGCCTGATATTGGTGTTGGATACATAGCAGTGCTGTGAACATCCCCTTTCGCAGGGCGTGAGGAGGGCAGATGGACAAAGTGGTGGGCCAATGCTAGCAGCTGAAGTTACACATTTCGTAGTGGCTGAATTGTTACAGTATTTGAAATGTAACTGTAGCATTCCGGTTTGAGTCCAGCTGGTAACCTTTGCTGCAGGTCATACCTCTTATAGAATCTAGAGGTGTCTGCATGTGGCTCAGTCACAGCACTGAAAATACAGAGAGACAAACTTTCTTTGACAAACACCTACAGATACTTCCAGACAGATACTGTAATTGTTTGCACCAAACACAATGGTTTTACTTTGCCATCGTTTTTTTTTTTTATGTTTCCAGGTTGTCTGAGATGAATGTTTCTAGATCAGCTATGCTCCACTTACTGCCAATCATTTGACGCCGACATAAAGATATACGCACATACTGTATATGGCATGAAAATAATCCCACAATAACCTGGCAACACTTTAATATCATGCTTATGTCTTTTTTGAGCGACCCATGTTATTTCTCAAAACCCACAAATGAAAAAAACGTTTTCTTCTCATCCCAACATCTGCAAATGATACCGATGATGCAACTGGTCCTCTAATATCTTAAATCTGCTTTGCCAGAATAAACTGTAGGGAAACAGGGAAACAGGGAAGTCCAGTGCTGAAGGTAAGAATAATAACGTGTTATATATCCTCTATACAAACATAATTACTAGCCTAGAAATAATCCACCACAAACCCTTCTCTCTGTCTTTACATAAACTAAATAAACAAGATAGGACGCATGATAGGATCTGATTCTTCCTTTAACCTTTAGAAAGCTGACTAGCTGTTTCCCATTTCCAGTCTTGATGCTAAGCTGAGCGTCCTGGCTCCTGGCTGCAGCTTGTAAGAAAGTGGCATCAACCCATTTGGATATTAAACTATCTCCTACAATTTCAAGCTATTCCCTTAACATTCAAATGAACAGTAGAGTGACTACAGAACATTTATTGCTGTTACTGCTACAGTGACTACACTATATAATGTAGTAACTGACCATAGCTGCATTTAAGATACGGTAAAGCTTGGGGACGAACTAAAGACGAATGTTGTAAGAAGGGGGAGGCGGCTGCACACGCCTAATCCTAATTTAATCTTGTGACACACACGGGATAAAAATACACTCTGAATGACAAATGTAGTTGCAGGACAGATGATTCAGTGCCATTACAAGACAATCAACATATAGATACCGACTGTGTGGGTCATTGTCACAAAAGATAATATCGAATAGAATGTGCTGAAGGTTCACTAGCTGCAAAATGCTTATGAAAAAAAGTTAGTTTTTCAAATATCTAAACAAATCAAATGTAGATAATAGTAAAGCATAAATGGGTTGAAGGAAGAAGAAGCAAGACGTTACATCACTTATAAAAAAATCCCAGATCAGGCTTCAGTCCTTTGTTCCACCGGAATTAGTATAAAGAATTCTTCATTTTGTTCGGAGCAAGTGTTGTTTCCTTACTGTGCAGTGAATCGTACTCAAATTAGCCAAATGTAGCAAGGGGTGGGAAACACTGCCTCTCTCACTCGTGTATCCCCGGAAGGAAAGGAAAACCACAACCTGACTCATCCTACAGTGAAGCTGCCAAGATGCAAAATTACATCAACTTTGACTTCCACAACCCTGACCTGTATTTGCATACTGTCAGCACCTCCAGTAATGTTTAGTCATGATCTGCAGCACACTCCAAAGGGCAAACTGATGGTGGGCAAATTAGGATCTCAGAGGATGAGTGGGATAATATCATTTACGGTAAGATGATATTCGTGTTGCCTTGTGCGTTTTGTGTGTCTGTGTGTGTGTGTGTGTGTGTGTGTGTGTGTGTGTGTGTTTGTGCGCATATGTGTACTCTGACCTAACCAACTGATTTCACTTACTGACGATTCTTTGAATTACATTTCTAGAATAAGGCCTGGAACCCCTGTAGCAGTTAATTGAGCATATGACAGGAGAATAAAACAGCAGCGAACTTCAAGGAGATGAGGAGGAAGTATCCAGAAGTTATTTGCTACCCGGAATATGTCCCTCTGTGTGATAATGCAGTCTGCTGTGATGTATGAGTAACAGGCATGAGGAATCCAACCTGGGCTTTCTGTGTCCTTCAGAGCAGAGGGCTGTCTCTTCTGAAGAGGAAGATTGATGGAGCTCACCTCGGGGGAAAGATTATTCACTCACAGCAGGATTTCTTCAAGCCAGTGAAAAGAGCAACGATTTCAAACCTTAAGTCACATGAAGCTGCCATATTAGATGCGTTGTGTAATTGATTAAACGTTCTTTATATGATGATAGAAACACTTCTGTCATAAACATAGAAATGTGACACAGTGCAACATTCAAACAATGTTCTGCAGTGTTATACAGTGCACAGTAAAGTTAGGCTTCATACATGTTTAATGAAGTTAAAATTAGTTTTTATCAGTCATTCCCTCTTTGTTGCACACACCAAATAAATGTACAGAGTGATGGTGGAAAAAGTAATGACAACAGTTTTCTGATTTTTACTTTCATGATGGCAAACAGTACGGAGGCAGTGAAGAAGTTGCAAATCATGATGTCCCCACCTGGATGCTTCACGTTTGTGTTGTTTCGTCATTACCTTCTCACGCCACACATATTTACTTTATGTCTGTATGTATCATCTGTTTTGACTCTGTCTTTACATTGACTCAATACAACTAAGACTAAATGTATGAATACAGCCACATTAATACAAAATAGTATAACGTGACAAAAATACAAAATGTGACAAGTCTCCATAAAATACAGTGAAATCAATCTACTGAATGACGTAGTAGGCTTTGGAATGAACAGCTTAAGATTCTGCGATGCCACATGTCAGTCGTCAAACAACCACAGACGTTTAAGCAGTTTGGTGGAAAGTGATGAAACCCGTGTCTCTGACCATCTGCCACGGGGATTTCCACCATACTTTGCAATCTGAACACAAACAAGGGAAGGCTATGGTGACCTAAAGCTGAATCTGAGATGTGGTAGCCTTGGTGGGCTGCACCCTGCCAGACTAATGATGGTCAGAGGAGGAAATGTAGCCACATGTAGTTGCGTATCTCCAACTGTCACTGCTGATATTAGCACATCTGACAACCTATCTGAATGCTCCACAAATCCACACACACGTGCAGATACTCATGCACACAGCTACACACATGTGCAAAAACCCATTATACTGGATGTCACTGTTGCAAATGTGCAACTCGTGAAAGGTGGTGTGGTGCTTTTCCAGAGATTATGATTAATAGCAAAACTGTCACTGGAGCAGATATGGCTGAGTGCCTGCATATAAGATTGTGTTCCACTCCATGAAGCTATGTCACATTAGTGGCAGACTCGGGAGGCACCACATGCCTATAAGCCACATGTCGTTTACATTTAATTTGTTGGACAGCCTCAGGCTACAGAGGAATTTATTTGGCGCTACAAACATTATGCGCAGCTTTGTGCTGCGTTAACCTTGAAAAAAAATGGAACTTAGTGGTTTGTGAGACGTAATTGTAATTAAGCTAATATGTCAAATAAATTGACAAGATAAACTGACTTAGAAAAACATGATCACTTCTCTCAAAATATAAACCACTGTCTGATTATTTTATTTCTCTTCTTCTTTATCAGACTCCCTGCCCCGATACAGTCAGCTAGAAAGGTATTTAACAGCTCACTCAAAACCATGTAAGCTGCAATGTAGGAGGCAGAGCCAGCATTTACCTCTCAACTGGAGTAGAGGCTGGTCAGCGGACCCTGGGTTCAGACTGAGCAGAGAGCAAGCCAACTGAGGCCCAGAGCCGTAATTACACATGAACAGATGGCTTTGCTCGAGGACTCGCCTCCCCCAATCCCTCCTTGCCTCCGACCTACTACCTGCAGCTCGGTGAGATCTCGCCGCCCTCAAAGGATTGTTGCACACAGATTACTGTCCACAGTAAATGTGGGGTTAGTGGGATGGTTTTCAGAGAGGCACAGCTGTGTCACTCAGAATCCATGAATCCTGCCACTAAACAGTCCAGACACCACGGCTAAACGTCTACCAACAGAATATGAAATGTATTTACAATGTCTATTGTTTTATTGCCCACGTGCACTTTTTAAAGATTTACCTGAACACCAAAGGACCTAACTGCAGCAGTAGGAAAAAAGGTTGAGGTCTTTATTTACCTGAAGTGTTTATTCAAAGTCCTAAAGATGAAGTAGGATAGATGCTCGCTGCACCAGCCATGTCCTTGGTTCTCTCTTTGGAAATCAAGCAGTTGATTTACTTAACTAAGAGCACCAAATAAACCAAATATGTCTTTGGTCCCAAAGTTATGGGTCAGACATGAGGATTTCAGGTCATCAAGTGAGCAATTTTCTGTGAGCCCTGAATATTTGAACGTGCTTGATAGAGAGGGGACGGCTCCAGGTTTTAAAATGTAATAATTTGTCAGATCAAAGTGATATATTTTCCTCTGAGCAATCTGGTGACCAGATTCTAGATGCAGGCACTTCCTTTTAATCAACACCTACAAAATGAAACTGCGTGCAGTCAGCTGAAAACTACACCAAGATGACTGTATCGCAGAATGAAATAAATTATGTTTTCCCCTCCCTTGTTGTCATGTGTGTTTGCTATAAAACTGTCAGCCAGCGGAAGCAATTACAGCATTGTTTGTGCCAACTACAGTACATGTTAACGGTCGACTGCTCAGAGTCATGATTCATTTCAACAGCTCATCTATCAGGGTCAAAACGCCAGGGCTGTTGTCCCCTACGCTGCTACAGAGGTTGCAGCAGAAATCTTTGTGAGTTTAATGTTCAACCTTGTATCTCTATGGTGCCGCATTACTTAGTGCTCAACAAGTATGCAGCAGTGTCCACGTCTGTGCTGCATAGCTCGCTAGTACCCCCATTGCTTTCCTTCTGTTTAGTGGCAGGAGGAGGAACAGGCTCTATGTGCCCACTGAGACACATTGTGCTGTAATTACACTCAGTCAGATTGGTGGGGTGGGTGGGGTCGGGGCAGGGTAAGTGTACACCCACAGGACCCACACAAAGCACATATTTGAGCACATAGTATATAAGTTCATGGAGGCATGGCGCAGGAACAGCACATCCACATGCAGGTCACACAGTGTTATCTTTCCTACAGCACATACTGTATATGGTACACATAAACACACTCACACACACACCTCTCCAGACACTTTGTCCAGATGATTTATTAAAGCACAGAGAGAAGAAAAGGAGAACCATGCACCAGTGAAGGAGAGGGAAGGGGAAAGCCGTGGGGAGATGAAGTGGGGCAGAGACCTGGACAACCTGTCACACTAATACTGCAGAGTGCAAGTGGACACAGCTTCACAGTTAAAGTATTTAGTAGTAGTAGTGTAGTGTACTGATGTTTATGTAGAATATATGGTGCCATGGCGCTGATCATTGTGAAACAGGATTGATCTCATTACTATACTATCCTGTTCCCATGCATTATGACGCTGTGATCATGTGTTGTACTCCCTCATTCGCATGTGTTGTGGCCACAACGTAGTACCAGACTAGTACAAACCATATCAGTCCAGCCCATGCATCTGCCAGCAGTAAGGCAATAGATTATTTCTGTACACTGAAGTAATAAAAGCATTTGAGTTCTCTTTTGTGTTCTGACTGCCAACCTTGACTGTTAAGCTTTGTCCATTATCATCATAGAATGATTCTGAGGTATCTTGTATCAGGGAATCAAGTGATATTAAGTGAACTGACCACTTTTGATGTAAAGCTAAGCTAGTTAGAACTATAACTGCAGAAGTACCACAATAAAAAAATGCTTGTTTTTCTGAAGATATGTTAATTATGGGCTTGAACACTGTCTAAATCAAAAAGGAGGAAGAAAAGTCTCTTTCTGCATTAAACAGACATTGTCTGCCTATAAGAGGATAAGGACGTCACAGCCAGACAATTCTGTGATTCAGGAGTCACACCTCATAGAGCTGATCTGCATTGTATTGTCTACAAAATGAGGATGTGTTGCTCTTACCTGTGTTGAATCACTGTTGATTTGTTGTTCGCTCGTCCATAGGCTTAAACGGATGTCTGGGTCATTAATCTCTATAAACAGAGGAGATGGTGCAGGTATACAGCCTATAGTAAGGGGCTCCCCTCTATGGATGATGAATCATTACCAGCAGTCTGGCTTTATAAAACAGAACCCCTCACACATAGCCTCAGAAAGCTTGTTGACTCGATGAGTGGAATTGGACGAATAAATCAATCAAATAGGCAGAACAATTTTGGTATCAAGAAGGATAAATGTAAACATTAACTTTGTTACTATTGTTACCGTCTTTCAGTGCAGTATAATTTCACCACTCACCCAAAAGGCTGTTCCTTGCAATGTTGTTACAGCTTCAAGCTTTTCAAACAATCAGTCAATCTTCATTCACTACTGCACATGACTGAAAACAGACTGATTAAGGTGTTGGTTTCAGATAAAAAAGAAGATAGAGTGATGGTGGCGCTAATGTTAGTCGATGACCTTTCAAAACACATCAAGTCTGCATTGTCGTCAATATAATTTTCTACTATGTTAATGTAACACAGGCAGAGCTCACACGCTAACAGTATATCTATGTAACATCTCATGCCTTGAGAAGAGTCTATGTATTGTTTAAAATTGCCTTTAGTACAAATATTTACATACACTGTAATGTGGTGTGGTTGTCCCAAAATTGTGTCCTTGTTCTGGTGTTACAAAGAGAACAAATAGCTTTTTAATGTTGTTGACTCATCATATGTACATCTGACTCATTAAATTTTTATAGTGTAATTTAAATTTTAAAAGAGGTCCGATTTAACTTTATAAGGGCTAAAACTGAATTTGGAACCTGAATATTCAGCATCAACGGGAAAATGGACGGAGCCCTTTATTGTAAAATCCTTAGCGACAACCTCCTTCCCTCTGCCAGGAAGCTGAAAATGGGTCGTGGATGGGTGTTCCAGCACGACAATGACCCAAAACACACAGCAAAGGCAACAAAGGAGTGGCTCAAGAAAAAGCACATTAAGGTCATGGAGTGGCCTCGTCAGTCTCTGCACCTTAATCTAATAGAAAACCTATGGAGGGAGGTGATTTAGAGATGATCTGCAAAAAGGAGTAAACCAAAATTCCTCCTAAAATGTGCGCAAACTTGGTCATCGATTACAAGAAACGTTTGACTTCTGTGCTTGCAAACAAGGGTTTTGCCACTAAGTCTTTTTTTGATAGAGGGTTCAAATACTTATTTCACTCAATGACATGCAAGTTATTTTTTCAATTTTCATGTTAATGTGCTATCTGTCACTGTTAAAACAAACCTACCATTAAACTCATATTGTTCTGAGACTTTTCATTTCTTTGTCATTGGACAAACCTAAAAAATCAGCGAGAGGTCAAATAATTATTTCCTCCACTGTAAATAAGAAATACAAAACAGAGAAACTACTCCCAGAGCTCTTTAAAAGTTGCCATTTAAATTGATGCAAAGTGATTTTTGTTCCACACCGAAAGAACCCTGTCAGGGTTCATTGTAGAGACGGGACCATGTAGAGCTTGCCCAACAGGAAATATTATGTTGAATTGTTAATGAGAGCACGGACGATGGTTTGTTTGTTTCAGCTGGTGAAATAATGGCACATTAGAATGTCGTTAGAGACATTGGTTGTATTCAGCTGGGGCTGCTGCTGTGCCGTAATAAAATGCTTTGGAATGAGGCCATGATGAGCTGAGAAAGGTTAGCCTGAGGGAGGACAGCTGTAATATCTCACACTTCTATTGTTGTGCTTCCAGAGCACTGCTGTCAAAATAACTCCAAAGAAGACCCAGCTACTGACTGTCCACCACCGTTATTGGTAATGAATTCATCTGACAATCCAAAGTATAGTAAGCCAAAATGAAAATGTCTAATGTCTCTACATTTTCTCTTCCATATTCACATATTTCAGGGATTATTTGAAACACATACTGGAAGGTGTGCGGGGAAAAAGGGGCTCTATTTGAGCTTTAAATAGTAAATGAGTAAATAAAAACCAGATGTTGCTGGTCTTCACATTAGAACCAAGGCACCGTGTCACATGTGTTCACATTTTCACACTACGGTCACACTGAAGCTCAACAACCTAAAGTTTGATTCCTGTAAACTCGTGGTCCTTCTTTGCACAGATTTGATTGCATCTTAGTTTAGCCAAATAGTTCAAGACAAGGCACAGGAGCTGGTCAGACAGAGATTCATTGCCTTTTAGCATCGGGCCATTTGTCTTCCAAATGAAGAATTCTGTAACGAACCATTGAGACTACGATAGTTGATTGCCCCTAAACTACCGGTTATCGGTAGAGCCTGACTTCCAATAACCTGCAGTCCCAGTAAACACATACCTGTCAAAGAATATCACTCTACTTGACAGATCCTGGGAGGATCTACATAAAAGACATGAAGTCAATCCTGTATTGATTCCCCTATCTCCAGGAGGCCGTGCACACACCCATTCAGCAAAGAGCTAGTAAGACTCTTGGTGGAAATTGCAAATACAGGCTGATAGTGACTGTTTGGTGACAAACCCAGGCTCAAACTGAGATTAGAAATGAGCGTAAAAAAAGTGTTTGTGCTCTACCTAATTCTGCTGACCGGGTATATCGAAGTGATCCCGAGCACCTTTGAGATTCTCAGTCCACAATGCGGCAGTTAAAAACTCATCTGTCCACCGATTCTCCATATGGCTGGATGTGCAGTGGTAGAGCAACTCTAATAACCTCTGTGATGCTGCTCGGAGCCCAGGGAGCTGCATGCATAATCATCTCAGCTCAGACAGAGCACTGAAATCATAAATCAGCTGAGCACATGCAGGTTGGGCTAGTGTTCTCGTGGCCTTGTGGTATAAGTCATCTGTCTGACTGGGAGTGTCTCAGTGCCTATAGGACTGTTAATGTCTCTGCCTGAAAAGACGGTCTACGACGGGATAAATTGGGAGTTTCAATATGTCTTTGTGTCCGCAAAACCCTTTGTGGTAAATTAGTGCAGGTTCAGCCATCACATTATTTTAGTTTCATAAACTCTATTATGATTGACAAATTGCAGTACTCACGACTGACAGATTACTCACGGTGCTTTTAGCAGTTTGCAACAGTGTCTGGTTGAATGATGTTTCCTCTCAGTGGCGTGCAGCGTTTTGCAGCAGCCTTTCGAGATATGCCTGCTCTTCTTTGGCGGTTATGTCAGGGGTGAAACCAATACATCTGCAGTGAAAATTGGCTGAGGCAGATATTTATGTAGACGCTACGCTGTTCCAAAAAGCCATCAACACGCCGTGGAGCCTTCAGAGTCTATACTCAAACTTTCAACTAGACAGTTAACGTTCAGCCTTCTCTCACAGTAAATTTGAGATGCACTAAATGTTATACATCAACTCTAGCAACTAGCACAAATGCTGTCAACGCTGTCTTTAATGTGCCTTAAGGCAAACGGAGGAATAGATTTTGCGTGTGCTAGAGGTATCACTGATATGAATATTTCCAGATCAAGCGCATGCCAAATATCAGTGTCTTTTAGCAGTGTAATCTGGACTGGACAGCCAGGGGATGTCTAATGCAGCCTCCCTGGAAGATTTGTTGATAACAAGGCGTAGGGTATTTCTCCAGGGTGCTGGGCAGGAACCAAACCCTGGCTTTACAATATAAATAGAAATTGAAGGTCAAGCCCAGGCCATTTCTACATCAAGCCTGCGTGAGATTGCCAGCAGATGAAAGCTGATGAATAGAAAACCAATGCAGAAAAAGCCGTGATTCAACTCACTCAGTGCCTGGTTATTGTCCTATTTTATTTGTTATCTTTGCAAACATCCCTGTCTGAATTAAAAGTCAAACAATGAAACTAAAATAACTTTTTGTAGGCTCCCATGTGCAGTTTTAAGGTTTTCTAAGGGCTCTCACATTTTAAATGCTGCTCAGAGTTGCAAAATATTGCATAACAGGTAATACATCTCAAATATGTAATTAACCTACGCCTCTTGTATTCTGTAGTTTGTCACACAACACACCAGCTGTTCGTGTAGGGCAATTGGAAGAGAAGAGGTGCAAAGCATCGTTCTCATCATTTTTAATGCTCTGAATCCCACATGCTTCCACTTTAATGAGTATTATGGTTTTCCACATTCACTAGAATATTTCATGCAGGTGTTTTTTGTGTGTTTATTTTTTGCCCAGGGTTTTACTCATACACGTGTCTGTATCTGTCTATCAAACAAATGACAACGATGTCAAGGTCTACTGTTGAAATTACTGTTAAGCAGTTAAGGGCTACAGGTGGCCCCCGGTCAAGGCGTTTACATTCAGCGATGATACATGAATGTCCAACCTTCTCTTGCATTAGCAGAGTAAACACGATTAAATATGCACACAGCAGATCCTACTAATATTGTTTCAACAGCAGAGCCTTTCACATTCAATATTTATTCAAGGTTCATTGGGTTCTTGTATCAAACTAACAACCCATGTTTATTTATTATCATTTATTTAACCATATTTCCATGTACTGTTAATTATGAAATGATACTGAGTGGTTGCTTAAAAACACAATTTTCCACCTCCATTATTACTACTACTACTGTACCTACGCTATACTTATAATGGGGCAGATAAAACTGCTTTCACATATACATTTTACAGACACGTATAGGGTCTATAGTCACCTCGCAGACATCTAGTGCACATAGGGCCAACAAAAAACAACTCATGCATATACTGCACAGCCCTTCAGCTATTTTGCAGGACGTCATGGGCCACGTCTTGAACAATGACTCAGATGTAAAATGCTACTATGTAATTGTACATCTGGCTGTAGCTTGGCAAAGAGCACCCAGCCCGCTAACTGTACAGTTAGCAGCTGGCTGTGTTTGCAGGCTGGTAGCTAGCAAATGTACTTATACTTGCCTTTGTTGTTTAATTGTGAAACTGTGTTGTGCACATGCACGTGTAGGGAAAATGCACAATTCACACATAGCCAATTGGGTGACAGTATTCAGCGTAAGATACACACCAGTATTCACATGCATTTACTTATTTGACTCATTTGCATTGTGGCTCCAAGAAGGGCAACGCGAAACAATAATCAGTCAAACAGCCAAGCAGTGAAAAACAGCTGTATTGACATTATCTACAGTCAATACCAGCCGGCTGCTCGTCCATCCCATACAGCTGCAGCAATACTGTTGAAGAAAAGTGGTAGCTGTATATAGTATTATACAAACATCTATCTATCTAACGTTGAGCTCTCTCTCTCTCTCTTCAAATGCCGCATGGTTGGCATTTGAAGAAAGAGAGAGAGTATAGAGCACATAGTCTATCTCATTATTCTAAAGGTCCTTCACACTCAACTTGGTCAGTGGCAGTTACAGTGAGTGACATCTTACTCTGACTGAAGTAAAAAAAAGGATAGGACGATCATTTAATCAACTAATAAAGTTGACCTGAATTTACAGCTACATAATAGAACAGTATCAACCAGCTGTGGTTTTGACACAGAAGAGGTCGAACAAGGCAACACCATTGTGTAGCCACTGTAAAATTCTCAGAAAATGTATAAATCTTGTGAAAGGCATTTTTCAGTGAAGTAACTGTTCTAATGAAATCACACAAAACATTCAAAATAACACCCATTAAATATGCAAAGTGATGGCAGAAAGTTATTCAAACCAACAACTGGTTGAACTACGTTTGGCAGCGATAACCTTAAACAGGCACTTCCTGCCAATGTGAATTCAATCGTTCTGCAGCATCTACTGGGTTAAGGTCTGGGCTGTGACTGGGCATAGGAACATTTATCACTACAATGATGGAATTATGACAATAAACAAAAACACCACAAAGTGAGCTGTGGTTGAACACTCGCTTCAGCGTGGTCCTTCGTTCTAAATTGAGGAACATGATTTGTGACCCAAATGCAAAGCATACAACAAGTTCTTCTCTGACGATGCCCTTGATAGGTAGGGTGATAGGTGATGACATTTGGGGCTGGCATTTCTCACTGTCATCCTCACCATTTGCCACAAGAAGCTAGCAGTGGCTTTGTGAGTGAATCTAGATAACGGTATATTGCTGTGTGACATGCAGCGCACAGTGCTTACACATTCTTGGAGCTGAAAAGTGGGTCACCCAGTCCACTGAGATTCGCCTGTACCGTTCACTGATGTGGAAATAAGTCTCCTGCATCAGGCCCCGCTAGCAGGGCTGTACTACCAAACACTGACACAGTCAACACCTAGCTAATTACTAGATAAAGCTCAAGAATGAGTCCTTTTCGCCACATCTTTGTTTACGCACCAAAGCTGCGGTCACTGTTTGGTCATTTTCAACACACGCTCACAGGTCGTGATACTTTAAGAGAGGTGCTACAAACAAGCATGGGTGTGTTTTTGAGATTCCATTAAAGAGAGAAAACTAAATTTACTGTGAATAATCTTTTAGCTCAATTTAGCAGGAAAACAGAAGAAAAACATTTCATTTGATTAAGATGACATACCCTAAGGGCCATTTACTAATAATGGCTCATGTGTTTCACTCAGGCTCATCACTGCATTAGAAATTGAACTTTGTTTTTAATTTTAACTGATGTTATTATCACTAGGTGAATCACAAAATAATAGCCTACAATGCTTCTCTTTGCCCAAGGGATGTCTTTTTGTCATTATAGTCTATCAGTAAACTGAGCAACCCACGTTATCTCTGTAGTATTATGCTGTATTTTCTCTGTAGTATTTTCTTCAATAGAGTTATAAGCTGACAAATTCAGCCTACAACAAAGGTAAGCAGACTCTCAAGTAAGTCATATTTAGCCAAATAAGCATGTCTGTCACCTTTGTAGAAAGGCATACCTTTGTGTTGCGAACAGGCACCGGTACTAGTAGAATTAAATCCCTCGGGTTTACAGGACCTGTGTCCTGTGTTTTTATGACTCTTCCAGGATTAGTGTTTTGTATGCAGAGATTTGAGCTACTGGGGCGTTGACATCAAGTCAAAGTTGGACGTAATGTAAGGGCAAGTAAAACCTTGTTGGATGACTGATGGCCAGAAGCCAGCATTTTACTCTGAGCACGCTCTCCCTGGCAGCAACACACAAGCTTTAGTCCACATGCACCACTCAGAGCTGAAGGTTTTCAGTCCCATGGCTGGACCACAACTACAGCCCCATTGATTCACTGTTGGCCAAATGCAAAGCCAGTGAGACAGGCATTACCAGATTCAAGGTATTCGTCATGAACATGGGCATCGCATCAACTGTGGATCTGCAAATATGAAAACAAAAGAAAACAATGCTAAAAGTGAAAACCAAACATAATACAATATTATGTTTATTTCTGCTCTTGAATCTTCCCACACAGAAACACGCACACACACACACACCACCGTATTCCTCTCACTTGACTGGACAAAGGAGTCAAGGATGCCGTTTTTGTATTTTAAATAAATATTATAACATCCTGCCCCTGGTTGGAAAGGAGAAAATTGGTATACAGCGCATTTTAAAAGTTGCTCCATCTCTGGGGTCCTATTGTGGCCAGCCAGCAGTGAATGGAGAGCAACACACACAACCCAGGGGGGGAAAGAAGTTAGGGCCAACAGTCCACAGCCATGACATATCTGTTTTGGGGGGTTTTACCAGTCATGCCCCTGTAAGCTCACCTTTCAAAGCTACTTCACCGGGCATATTAAAGCTTTTTGTAAAGCACACAGGGTTTAACATAATTACAGAGATATTCCACATAAAGCAGATGACTTTCCTTCGCATTCACCCTCCTCTGAAATCCCTGACTTCATTCATTTATCTTCAACCTTGTCCTGCTTCATTTGCCTTCTCTTCAGGCTCGATTAAGTTTAGTTGAGGGAATATTTGATTGACAGGTTGTAACCCGCAGTAGGCCTGACACTGAGAGGATGTGATATCTCGAAGTAGCACTGTTTCTTACAATAATTTCAGAAAATGGCTAAATGAATGCAGGGGAAGAGAACTAACAGACACAAAATAGAAATATACTATACATTTATACAAACACATATGGTAATTTAGTAATTTTATTTTTCTCAAGTAATAAAAGAAATAGTTTGAACATTGAGAAACCATAACTCTATGTACGTATTTATTTATTCTCTTCTGTGCATTATTTAAAGGCAATTTGCAGGAAATACAGCAGAGATGGAAGGACATTCAGCTCAGCTAAGGTCATGCGCCAGTCCTGTACCCATGATGTCATCAGCACATGTCTAACACCTACACCCAGTAAGACAGCAGGTCCTTGTTATATGAGCATGTAAAGCAGGATAAGTCAAAGAGAGACTGAGTGGGCTACATACAATGCTTTAATGCCCGAGATTGCACAAGGCAATTTCAGAAGATGAATAAATACTTACAAATTTCAAAACCAATCTACACAGAGGAGAATGGATTTCCATGCAGCGCAGAAAGTGCAGTGCAGAAATGTTTTGGATGTATAAAGTGACTGGATATGATGTTTATTTGTCTGGCAATGGCGAAAAAGATAAAAGACATTGTTGGAAACACATGATTATGAGTCACTGTGACTGAAATGTCATGTAATGAATGAATAAAACTAGTTAATTTAGAACTTCTCTGGTTACATTCCTGCACTTTGTATTTTGAACCTGTGCTTACTAACTGTGGCAAACTAGTCACTAGAACTACAACTTCCACTCGGGCAAAGATCGCTTTATATACACAAACACAGCACATCTTATAGGACACACTTTGAACTGTCCGGGATCACATGCAGTTTAGTGGCGAAGCCAGCAAGACTGATGCTGAAGGGGTAGACCGTTGTAGTGTGATGGCAGGTGCAGAAATAGGCAGAATGAATGGGCTGATTCAAGAGCTCCACACACTTATTTCCCCACAGGCAATGAGCTCTATCTCAATAGTATAGTGCTCACCTGTGCTCCGCTCTCCCTTCTCACCAGTGAAATATGTGTTATGCTGAACTAGCTCAGAGACCACTGCTGTGGAAAGACAGAGAAGCAATGTACATAACACAATGACACAATACACATTCATACAGGTGCACTGATCAGTACAGTAAAGAATGAGAGTGCATGCACGCATGAGTGTTTGTTTATATACTTGTGCATAGGTGTGTGATGTTGCGTGTTCGTGTGTGGGTCTGCACATATGTGTCCCCTCTCAGATCGCTGCGGAGGAGCCTCACCTCCTGATTAACTGCGATGGGTGGCTGGAGATAGGGAGTCTGACCCCAATGTCGCTCAGTGAGAGCACTTATCTAACTCTTCGGGGATTCTGCCATGTGATGTCGCTTCAGTGCTGCTGTCTTAACTCTGCCCTGATGTCACCCTTATCTCTCCTTTTTTAATAAGTCTGTCTGTCTCTCTTATTCGTCTACACACAGAGTCATAGATCTACCCACGGTAGAGGAACACAGACGGACAGACCATACAAAGATGGTCATATTGTTCCAACATGGCTCCCCCCAAACAGACGTGTTTGCTTGCTCCAATCTCAAATGCCAACTCAGTTTACATGTGTAATTACACCATCAAGGCTGTGATGCAGCACGCGTAGCGCGCTAATTGTACGTATTTTATCGCAGCCCTGTTTTTATCTGTACAGTTATATTTTTAGAATATCTTTCTATTGCATTTTCCTATTATCTACTTTGCTTATTACCAGTGGCCTGTCAAAAGAGGGTGCTATGGCGCCGAACCACCAGTCACACATGAAGAAGAAGAAGATAGGAATCACGTAAAAGATTTTTAGAAAAACAAATTTAAACAATCATTATACAGACCATGAGTACTGCGTATAATCTGCATCCAAGTGTGGTTTAAAAATATTCTCAGCCTGGAAGCTCAGTGGGATAAGCATCAGATTGGGATGCAAAAGGTGGCAGGATCAAATCCCAGCTCGTTACCATTACTGAATGGGCGTGTGATGTATTCACTGTTTCTGTTGTTACAGACTAGGAAAATCGACCAGAAACTCTTTGTGTTTGAACATTCACTATCTGAAAAAGACTTAGTTTCTTATAAAGATTAGTGTTATTACTTTCATAAATCAGATGTACCATTTCATTTCATCTGAAATAAAAAAAATAATTTTGCCAGCCAGCAACAAGGAAACGTGTTTACAGAGCAAATTGCAATAAACTTTTTATCTAAATCAAATCACAGTTGTTTTTTCATTCAACCTTTGCATTTTTATAATGCAATAGGGCAATCAAAGCTATTCACATTTGCAAATTTAAATAAAACATTACAAGACATTACCTGACACAAGCATATATCCATAGACCAAGGCAAGCATGAGGGCAGAGCAGCACATAAGGGCCAGCATCAATCCGACTGAGAGGGAGTGGCACCAGGTTACTATACTTCTTTTCAAGATATCCTGTGAATGACCACATTGCCCCCCAGTGGTTAATATATAAATAACAACTTTAGGTTTCATCAGTTGTCATGATGGCCTGTGGAAAAGGGTGATTTATTTAGCATTATTGTCATTTGTGGGGCAGGGACAGTTTTTGTATTAAGTAATTAATTACAATTATATAATTATGTAATTATGTCCTGGATAAATCTGATCCATCAAGACAGAGCTCCTAAAATGAATTGCAGCAAATTATGCTGCAATATTTATTACTTGCAGGCTTTATTAGACCCAAAACCATTTCAGCTGTATAATGAACACTATACTACTTCCAACACTGATTTTCTTCTCAGCCCTCCCCAACAGTCCATGAGACCTTTTTTTTCATCTTAACAAAATGCAGCCCTGCACAAACCAATATATAGTCTTATATCTCGAGATATAACATAAAAGTCAGAATGATTATAACTATGCCAAGTAGTAATAAGTAGGCAAAATCCAACCAACCTCTCAGATGCTAAAAAGTTAATCCGGAAGCATTCATGCACACAAAATAAAAATAAAGAAGTACAGTACTCTTTTTACTATTTTTTCAATGTACAAAATCTCCTTTATGTAAAAAGTTACTAAACCAAGTAAACAAAGGTACCAAACGTACGGCCTGGTAGCCCAATGGGTTAAACGTCAGAATGGGATGCAGAAGGTCGCAGGTCACAGCGCTAGCTCCCTGTAAGTCTTTGGATAAAAGCGTCTGCCAAGCAAAGTAAAGTAAAACCAACCATTTTCAGAACAACCTATTAAATGATTGGATAGTGATTTCTGTGTGTGTAGAAGCTGGGAGATGTGAGGCTACTCATCACATTCATTAATTCATATACTTCTTAATAATATTTGTTACTATACAGATCTTTCCTACAAGTTATAACCAACTAAGAAATGAGGTATTATGTATTAACATGACAGTTACTTTTGCAGTTAAAAATAGCAAAATTATTTCTCAGCTGCCAGCAGTAAGATTGACACAATTGTTACATGCCCGGGTGCCCATGGACAAGACCATGAAACCCTGTAGTAGGACTGACATGTACTGCGTAGCAGCTTTCCAACAATAATATCTCAGAGGGGATCAATGAAGTATGGCATTATGATGATCATGATTATCGATAAGTATAATTCATTAATACAACACTATGCTAAAAAGTGTAGCATTTTACATACAACAATCATTCCATGCAGAATTTCTATTTGTAAGGGAATATTTCTCTGTAGTATTTTCTCATGTAGAGCGTTCTCGTTAATGGCGGTTATGGGGGTAACCTTGTTTTTTCGATTAAAGAGACTCTAGCCACTCTCTTACATACTGTATTCTATATACATGGGGAACTCTTGAGGTGACTGCACGAGACAACAGTGTTGCTCTGGTCTGCAACCCTCCAAAGCTATGGAGGAGTAGAAAATGCCTACAATGCTAAGTGGATTGAAGATTCAGATGGCGACTGACACAGGGTAGCGACCAACTCACTAGCTGCTGTCAGTAAGGACAACCTGGTGCCTAGGAGATGGCCCGCCCAAATCAGAGTAAGCAGCTGGTGGCACCGTACCCAGATCTCACAGTGGGACAGAGGGCATGTGATCTGCCCTGCGACTCTTGAGCAACATCGATCCTAGGGTAGGTGCAGCAGTGAGTAGCTGGGCCACCGCTGTGTGTTAGGACATCCCGGGCAGTAGCTGCAACGGGACACTAGCATGACATCATTGCACTTAGTCACTTTACATCACTGTAAACAAACTCATAAAACAACAAAAATCACAGAGTTTACTTGTTTATTTACAGAAGAATAGTTTTTACAGAGATCTTAAGAGTTGCTGTGATTTCGACAGTTTCACATATGGTAACGTGGTGGAAATGTATAAAAAACACAAGTACTGTTTATCATTTGACCAGTTCCTCTGAAGCTATGTTTCTAGCACAAACATGGCTATGGTTGCCATGACTAACACTGAGTAACCATAACCGTCATTTCACAGAATAAGCAAATTCCACTTCACGAAACGTAAGGATGACAGTCCAAGGTTGGTTATGACCCGAGACCTAATCTATGAAGCACACCTACAGTAGCACCTGTCACATGAATTAGGTCTTGTTGGGCACACAATAATCACAGAGTAGCTGTCAAGTGTTGCTGATGGCACATGAACAAAGAGTGTTTGCTTATGCACTGCGAGAGGACTGACTGAGTTGGCACACGCAAAAACTAGAGGAGAGACAAAAAGATGTACTGAAAAAGCCACTACACATACACAACGATGTGAAAACACTGGACAAAGCATCACCCTGCACAGAGAAAAGCCAGAGAGTCAGAAACACACTGAGTAACGTGTACAAAACATAATATAATCTGAGCATAAGAGTTTCCTTGATTGAAATAAGAAATTACTGAGCTGGATGTGCTGGCGTGATCCTTTTCAATTGTATGTAAAGATGGGGAACCTGAGTAGAAAAGAGACAATTATTTCTAAATGGCAGTTTGCACTAAGAGGTATGACGTGCCTGGGGGTGGGGGTGTGGGTCTCTTAAGACGCCTGCTGTTATGTGAACTTATTATAGTTGGTTATCCTACCAACATATTCAGGCTGCTATTCGTGCAGTAAGAGTGTTGTGTTGTCTCTTTTGAAGACATCTCTCCCCAGTTTGTCCCTTCACCACTAGACTAGCTTTGACCATCCAGACCACTGCAATGAGTAAAAACTCACACTGAGGTGAGATGACACAGTCAATCCTCAGGGAAAAAACTTTGCATTTGAATATATTGTTGTTACGTAATGTGCAGCATTAAGAACGTGATCAGAATTAAATTTACGCTGTTTAAATAAGCTGTTTAAGCTGTTTAAATAATACCCAGATAAAAAAATGAGGTGGAAATTTCATCTATATGAAATGAGTATGAAGCCCTTTTTTTCCACACAAACATCTGATTGTTCTAAAAAAAACATGCAATTAAAGATCCATATATGTAAAAGATAGTGTTGGCTCCAGACACTATGAGCAAGTACTGCATCAAGACTTAAAACACAGGCAAAACGGCATGATTTATAAAAAAAAACTACAACAAAACAACAATATTATATTGCTTAGCTATAAACTCACTAGCACAAATTACCTAAGCTCTAATTTTGTGTGTTTAAATGTCCATTAGAAAAAAACCTGAAATTGTATTATTTGTTTTTCCGTTATAGAATGAAAGAGCGTAAGCACCACGTGACTAGTCTGTTAGTGCCATCAGAGGCTTTTTCACAAAATTCTCTTTGACACTTTGTGAGAAATATTTTACAAAATGTGTTTTCAATGATTATATCTGTTGTGAGACAGATTAAAAACTTCACAAGAAAAGACAATCACAAGGAAATGTTTGTCACCATCCACTTGTTCTCAGTCCAGGCAGTTTTGCAAACATTCAGCTCGGGCTTCAGGTATTTGCAAACTCTGAAGTAAATGAAGAAAGTGAACCCAGGTCTAGAGGAACACGGCCTGCAGTTTTAGCACTTCTCTTCTTAAGGTAGCATGGCTAATCATGGCTGACTTGGTCTGAGAGAGGTATGTTAAAGATATAAAACTGGAATGATTTTTGATCATATACTTCTTTTTAGACTCGGGACATACAAGATTTGGAAGATGCCGAGAAAGAGTAGCATTATAGAACAGCATCATTAAAGTACGTGGGTCAAAAATATGCACAGGTTCTGTAGTTTTGATGATTTGCTTTAGCTTATGTAAAGAAGATGAGTATCAAACCACAAGGCCAAACCTGTGGATACTACTCACGTTTAAATTATCACCCGCTTTAGATTTCAGTTCATTTCTCATGCAAGCTTCCTGTTAAACTGCTATTTATGTACATCTTGCGGGTGTAAAATAATACAGTGAGTCTATTACATTTCAGAAGTCTTAAACCAAGGTTTTTTTATACACATTTCTGTAATCAACAGTTCATGATATCTGCATTATCCTGAACACCTCCTAACAACAACTCCTAACACTTTGAAGACCTTCAAATGAATGTTTGAACCAGGTTTGAGCGCACATTCAATTCTGTCCCTTTAATAACTGCTACTGCAGCTGAGAACACATAGTAATCCTTTTGTGACATTAAGTATTTACATGGCAAGTCTAAAAAAATAAGCATTTTTGAGGTACCAACCATGCAACTGTGTTCATAAAATCAAGAAAAGTAAAACGTTTTAGAGTAAATACAATAATGTTTGGAAGAAATGTGGTGAGGATGCTTCATAAAATGTTGTGTGGACCCATTTCCATTGCTTTTGCTGATGTGTTAGAGCTGAGCTGGTGAGATTTTTGTAGGTGAGTGAACTTGAGTAGAACCATAAACTGGCTGACGAGAAGAAAGGTGCCTGAGTGTAGATGAGACATCATTTAAAGGCGACAATGATCAAATTTGCTTTAGAATCTTCAAAATAGTCTTTTTAATGTGAAGCACCTAATGGAACCGTTTTATAACTAACCCACTCATTTGCATCAGTAAAGGTTTGTCAGTTATCTTCTTCTATAGTCAAAAAATGTGCAAAAAAAGGGGTAGGACAGAATTCCCACAAGCAATGTGATTTATCAAGCCTAAGAGCAATTTGCGGATTCGATGAATTTAATACCTGGGATCATCTATGTGTTGAGAAGGACTTAACCCAAGAACCAACAGCAGCTGTTGAATGACACCTTTTTTGGGAGGTTTAGCCTCTCGCGCTTAGAGAGGATGTGTAAGAGAGGATGTGTACAAAGATGTGTGCGCACACACGCTATGCCCACTGATATGATTTGAGGATTTGATTTCTTTCTGCTCACCAACGACGCACTGAATTGGGTCAGAGTGACTTATATGCAGATTACTGGTTTCCAAAGAGCTATAGGAGCGACACATTAGGGCGCACTCACATGGCTAATTGGTGAACTGCAGTAGTTTTTAGCATATACAGTATATATATCATGTTTATAATGTACAAACTTTAAACTGGTGTAGTAACACTCATTGCCTGCAGATGGCACACAGGATCACACTGCAGAAGATACTTATTCCCCTGCATATAAACAGCAAGTGGAACAGCAACCAATGAAATTGGCTATGCTTTTTTAAATCGTGACAAAATCTGATATGAGAGAAAGCAACATCAGTTACTGTTTGACATTATATGAGAACACACAGTCAGTGTAGGACATGACGATTATTTATGTAACTATAAAAGGCCGTAAAATCAATGATATCTTAAAAAGGTGCTAGTAAGATAAAACTAATAAAGCCACACTGGAAACCATCCTGAAAAGAAATGAGGTAGTGCTGTTGATAAGGAATAGAGATGCACCAGTTCCCCCTTTGCACTGCCAACAAACAATACTGATTCATTAAATTCAAATAATGGTTAATAAGAAAAGAAAATAGTATCCAATACATCAAACAGTGGGGGGTCAAAGTAAAAAGAAATGTTACAGATTTGTATTCATTGGCCAGCATTCCACACGTGAACTTATTAAGTCGCTTCAGGATTTCCTGATCCCAATATTTAAGGCAAATCCAACCTGTGTAACTCTGAATTTAGTTTGCACCAATTAGACATACATTCTATACTGTCCCTAAATGCAGCTGCTCATACCCACATACAAAGACAAATACTATCTACTGTCCATGGTATGGACACTGGTTCATCCCTAACTGGGAGACAGACCAGAAGAAGGTTGTTAACATCTCTAGTTCTCCCGCCAACATAATTAAACCAGTACCAACATGAACATATAAATACTTTGATTCCAAAATCTCGCTTTTGACTTTGTTACTCTACAACTGAGTGCCACGGTTTACAAACTTACTCCTCCTGGGATTATGGCATTTTGGAAAAGAATACACCTCATGTGTGCCATGTATGTCTACTCCTTATCTTTTGATTTCTGTGTTTTGTTCTTTCATGTTTCCTTCTTTCATGTTTCCTTCTTTTTAACTTTAACTGAATAAACTTACTATAGAAATATACAGGTTAGAAACGCACCTAGAATAGGTTTGCACCTGAGACCCCACACGCTAGTCAGGAAAAGTGTGTATTTAGATGTGAGCTTGTGTGGGATACCAAGGAATCAGCTCTGCCTTCAGTGTTGTGTGTGTCGGTGTGTGTGAATGTATGTGGACCCTGAGACAAGCAGAGGCTGGGGAGAGACACGGGTGTTGCACTCTCTCTGCACGTTTAGAGTGTGCACTTGTTCTTTAAGGCTTATTCCTCATTGCCAACGCAAAGTCGCATCCATGTGATAATCCCAGGAAGACCCACTGAGCCTCCGCTACTGATTCTCCCATCCATGATGATAGCTTGTCCAAGTGGTCACTTGCTCTTCCAGGCTTTTTTCGCATTCCTGAGTGGAACAGAGCCATGTGCGACACAGTGGGAAAGGCCTTCTTACAATCCACTTCCATCTGCTTGTGTACATTAAATCTTTCTTTTCTGTTCTATGGATTGGAAAGCAAACCCAGAGCAATCCTAGAGAAAGCATACCCACATACAGTACTCTACCGCTAAAATAAACTGTATATGTACTGTATATACAATATACACACTTATTAAACCTATAAAAACTTTGCCAAGAACAGAAAGAAATCCAAGAGTTGAGGTGCATAAAAATAAGCCAAAGAAAGTCAGTCTGTATGTCTGTGTAAGGATCGATGCCCTACATGCACAGGCTATGGGCACAGATAACTGTGCGCTGCAGAGGTAGAGTGGACAAGGCCAGAGCTGATAAAGGGGGCGGGGGGCAGTCCAGCAGAGATGGCCTTCCCTGATGGAGAGGGACAATGTCTGAAGTCCCCATTTTCCAGATGCTCTGGCCTGAGCACGGGCCTCACAGTCTTGGGAGAGTGGAAGCCATTGGTAAGCCCCATGTCCTGCTGAGGCTCTGTGTCAGCAGTTGGCTCATCTCCCGTGTCCTTTAGCACCCCATTGTGATTAGCTACCAACTTAACTGAGGGAAGACTTGAGGGCCACTGCACCAATTTTTCTATCGCTTCAATCTCTCCTAGAGGGCTTGTCTGGCTCAAAGAGGAATATTTGCCCTCTGATAATAAAGGTCCCCTGGCAGTGTTAGAATCCTTCTCCCTCTCACCGCCCTCCTCTTCATTCTCACTCTTGTGATTTGAAAGCTCCGAATGAACGATGACTTCTGCCTCAACCTGGTTACTGCACACGTATGTACACAGACGATCGTCCACGCCCTGCAAAAAAAACAATGTCAGTTTTCTCTGTTAGTAGACGGCCAAGGGAAATTCAGACATCAATCATAGCCTTACCAACTGTAACTGGCCTGTCAGCTGGGCGGTTTATATTAACCTTTTCAAAGCTCAAAGCACAAGAGCAAAAGTGCAAAGAATGGACAAAACTCTACATCTGCCATAACAATCTGTTGTTATAAGGACGAGGCGCGGGATTGTACTTTAAACAGTTTCCTTATAATGTTGATTTTGAAAGCATGCTGTGTAAAATACACACAAAGAAGGTATAAAACAAGTAGAGACAAATATGTTTTCCTAAAATATAGTCTGTGACATGCAACTTTAGTATCAACCTTTAGCACAATGGTGCCCACACTTCTTTGCCATGCAAGCTACTAATAAAAATGTCAAAGCCTATATATAGACATATAGATATACAGATATATAGATATCTGTATCTGGACTTAATAATCTTCATGTGTGAAAATGCAGAGTAATGCGAGGCATCTTTATTTAAATAGCACATTTTATACACAGAGGCAATAACATGAGTAAGGTAAAAAATAGTAGCGTAAGTAAGTAAGGTGAAGAGCTAAACACTGCAGTGAAGGAAGCAGCGATTATCTAAAATAAAAGTCACAACTAATTTCAGCAGTAAATCTGCCACCATTATTGTTTGAATCTGGACTGCCAGTGGGTAAGAAAAAGGATATGTCCCGGACAGAGAGTAGTATATCAGAGGGTTGACAACACAGACAGACAAATTCAAAGTTGTTTAGAGTCACCAAGCCGTTGGACTGTTGGAGGATTAAAAATTCATTTAGCACGGGTAAACACGTGATTGTTTAGCTCTAAGCCTTGAGTACCAACCATTCTGACACCGTGCCGCCCCACTTTGTCAATTAGAAATGCCATGTGGCTCCATTTTAGACGAGTTGTTACAGTCCTGTATTGAGTTAATTCATTTACCATTTCATTATCAGTAATGAGTATATTGAGAGCTCCCTTATTGACGGCTGAAGAGTCTTCTGTTATGGTGTCTCTGTATTTAGTGATTCTGTTGGCCCAATTATGACTCACAGAGCCATTCCAAGCAGCCTGCAAAATAAACAATACACTGAATGATTATCCCCCTATTGACAAAAAACAAACAAAGCCATGTATAGATTTGGAAAAGAACTCTCTCCTCTTAGGTTCCGACCTTAGGTTCAGCTGCTGGGGCATCCTCTCCCTCTCCTGGATTAGCGCTTGCCATCAGACTTTGCTCCTCTGGGTCTTCTGTTAGCAGCTGACCAGCCTCGTGGCTGCCTGGGGGCATCAGTGTCTCCAGCTCATGGCCATCGCTGCACTCTGGCATGCTGGAGGGAACGGGGCAGCCTCCTCTTCTGTATTGAGGGGTCACAGTGGTGGAGTCCAGGCCCCCAGATATCTCCCTGTGCGGAGCAGAGACATAAGGGAGGCTTAGTAGCTGGGGCGCTATAAAACTCTTTAATACAGCTGTCCACTTTGTTTTGACACTATATTTTTTAGAAGTAAGATAAACTGGTTGTGAGTGCATAGTTACAGTATAAGGAAGCAAGTACCTGTGCCCTCATCTACGCGTTTTACCATACCTTGATTTGCCATTACGAAAGCTGAAACACATGCAGAGGAGGATGCAGATAAGCCCAAGACACACACCAACTATAATGCCTGTCACTGCATGGATATCCAGCTCTGTCCAGACAAAGATGAAAAGAAGAAGAAAAAAACTTCACACATGGCAGATGCCCAAATAAAGCATATACCACTTTGATTTTCAGATTTTATACCTTGGCAATAATTTTATTTGGGTTCTATCTAGAACTCCATCTTAAAAAAATCTAGCCTGAACTTTTGAGACTTTGTGAGAGTGTATTGATTTCTCAATTTAAGCCCAAGTTACACTGGCAAAGAAATCTGAGACGACGTTCAACGAGGGAAAACAAGCCTTCATTGATATTCATTTATGCGGGGTATCTTTGGCAGCCTGGACATGGACAGGAGAGGAAACAGATGGCGGGAGCTCTCACCCACCCACTAGCCACCTCAAACCTTGTGTTGGACTGTAGCTCACAGCAGAGTTAATGGCTTTGTCTTTACAGCCATGTGCCAAGGTTTGTAGCTCCTTTGAATTCTTTCTTTATGTAAAAACATTGATTCATTGAGAAAAAAACAATCCAATTTAATAAGAACTACTGTGCATGTACCTCTTATTCTTTCGACAACCTTAACAGAGGTTCTTATTACTGTCATTTGTATGTACTACACAATGCATACCATAATTTTGGAGGGAAGTGTGAACATTCTTCACGGCTGAATAAGGCCCTGGCCCCACCTCAGTAGATGCTCCTAATTTAAAAAAGTAACGGGTGCCACTGGACAAACCCCGGATCTCCACACTGGTAATGCGCCCTGAAAATGAGCGACAGACAGATCCTGCATGATTCTCACAGTTTGAGGTGTGCTGAAAGTGTACTTAACAACTGTATTGTATTTATTTATTTTGGCACATTCACACAGATGTAAAAATAACTGTATCATTAGGGTGACTTGAAAAAGCCAACACCCACCATCCTGAGTCAAGTTTTTCCACAAGTGCTCTGGCTGGCTGAGGTTGCCTGTATACAAGATACTGTAGTTGATAATGATGCCATTAGGCTCCAAAGGGGGGCGCCAGCTCACCAGCACAGAGGAGGAGTCCAGAGCACTCAGCTGCAGCTCCTCCGGTGGTGTGGAGGGTCCTGAAGGATAAGGGAGGACTGCGTCAGTAATTAAAACCCAGAAATGAGGCCTCACAGCTGGGGAATGTATATTGTGTTGGTGGGGAATTTGACATATTGTGTGACAACCATCTGCCCCCTTGTTTCCCTGCCACCTGGGTACAGGACAGAAGGGACAGGCAGGGCAATGAGAGAATGGCTGGGGCTGAAGTGCTTGTGGTAGTGCTAATAATGTCATCAAAAGGGTCTCACTCTGCATTCACCACCCTTGTCTACATGACGTATAGAGATTGTGGCCAACATATGAGCAATTTCTACACCTGATGTTTTGTTACAGACAGTTATCAGCGCCAAACACCAAGTAACTGGCTACAAGCCAGCAAACACGCTTATCTGCGCAGCAGAACCCTTTATGGAGTCAAAAGGAACACGTTTACCTCGCTTGTTACCTCAGAAAATAAATCGGCACACGAAGCAAAAGCTGAAGTATTATAGTAGTAGTATAGTAGAATTTACTTGTGAAGAACACAGTGAAATAGTGAAATACAATAAGAACTGTATATCTAAGATGATTAAACTCCTACAATATGAACTAAATGAGAAAGAATCGATGGGTAGTTTGAGTGAAAATGATGTGATGTGTTTGAATGCTTTTCTTACTGTGGGCAGACTGCTCATTAGAAGCTGGTGAGAAATAATTATGCACTGGAATACTGCATCTTTGAAAGCTAAAGGAGAAAACAAACTTCAGTGTCTGAGTCAAAAAGAGCACAGTGGAGACTTACTGTCAGACAGAGTAGACTCCTCTACAGTGCTGCTGAAGGGCCCCACCACATCCACTCCATTAGACTGCACCGCCAGTTCATAACGAGTGAAGGGCTTCAATGCCCCGAGCACGATCTCCTGTGTGGAGCTGCACACAAAGGGAGGAAAGTCCTGAGCGTGTGCTGTATTTTCTACGTTCTGCACTGACAGATAAAAATATTTAGGTGAACATATCCTTGTGAGTTTGCTATTGAGAGACGACTCTATGCTGTAATGTATCATCTTTACATCGTTAACGCAACCAATTATTTATTGTGTTATATGTTTTTTCATCTCAATATTGTTTCTTTAATAAGAATACTTCACCAAGAAAGGTAAGGGCATTAGGGAACAGTTCTTAACATAAAGTAGTAGTAGTAGGAACTGCAGTAAGTGTATCAGGTAAGATCAATGCAATGAAAAAGACGAGTGGCTGGAAAATCCTTTTAAAAGTTGTTCACGCAAACACAGTGGAGCTGAGGTTAGATCTTATTACACAGAGGGTTTTGCAGTCAGCAGTACAGTAGTGCTGGTACTCGTCTGACCTGGTGTGATAGGAGACCAGGGAGGCGTTGGTGGTTCCTGCTGGGCTGCAGCGGACTGTGTAGTTGATAATGCGCACGTTGCTGAAGCGCGGTTTCTCCCAACGCAGCCAGATAGAGGTGGAGCTGTTCGCTGTGGCTTGGATGCTACTTGGGGGCAATGGAGGTGGGCGCATGGGGTGTGACAATGCTTTAACACACACATAAAAACATGTTACATATTTTAAATCTTGGAAAATGTATGTACAATTACTTTTTTTATTACATCACAAAATTGTTGGATTGTTTCTTTTGAATCGTCCATTCTTGGATACATGCAAACAGACAAAAACAAAATCTTACTTCTGTCAAGAGGCTTGTCTGTGCCTCCCTTCCACACTGCAGCTGCACCATCTATCTGTTTGTTGAATCCCCACACCCTCACCTCGTACTGCTGATCAGGAACTGACACACACAAGAGTATAGGACGGGGAGAGAGAAAAAAACAATTAAGAAACAACTGTTTTACTAGTTATAAAAACTATACAGTGGCTCTAGAAAGTATTTATACCCACTTACCGTTTGACACATTTTACAATTCTGTCAATTTAAATAAATCACAATAACAATACATTTGAACAAATCTCTTATGGATTATCGGGTGTAGATGAATAGGAAAAGATGGCATTTTTCCATTTCAAATTAAATTTACACTCTTCTTCGGGCTCAGCCTGAAAGAGCGATATGGTTCCGCTCTCTTGTGGGCCCACCACCTGCAAGAGGGGCCATAGGGGTCGGGTGCATAGCGTTATGGGTGGTGGCCGAGGACGGGAACCCTGGCGTTCCGGCCCTCAGTTGCTAAAACTGGCTCTTAGGGGCAGAACCAGGACACGTTGGAGGGATTATACCTCCCGGCTGGCTTGGGAACGCCTTGGGGTCACCTCAGAGGAGCTGGAGGAGGTGGCCGGGGAGAGGGAGGTCTGGGCTTCCCTGCTTAGGCTGCTGCCCCCGCGACCCGACCCCGGATAAGAGGTAGATAATGGAGGGATGGATGGAATTAAATTTACAATACTGTAAGGTGCCCAAAAAGTTGTGAGTGTGAGTGAATAACTGCCAAATGAGCAAAGACAGCATCAAGACGCTTTTAAATAATGTCATTGATCCCTAAATTTAATGTCATTGTAGTAATCAGTGTGACCTCTAATGTACCTGTGTCCTGATAACCAGAAACTGTACTACAGCCTTTCCTACATGCTTCACAGTAGAGTAGGGAAAAACTACCTCTGAATTAACCCAAATAATAAAAAACATCTTTCTAGAAAGGTTAACGTCAGTCGCTTATTTTTAGACTGAGCGAGTCTGTCTTTCAAGGACACCAATAAAACAAGATCACAGATAGTAACGACAACTTTGTAGTATCGTGTGCAATTTTGAATGAGGATTTAGTGTGTTTCACTGTTTCACACAGTATTTAAAGCAGTTAGTGGATAATTATCACTTGAATGAGCTACAGCAACAAAAGTTTAGCAGCGCAAAAATAAAGGCAACTACATAGAAGACCAACATGCATTTCTGTATTTGTAATCTTCTGGAAAAAATACCTTTTAGGTAAAAAACATTTGAAGAGGCCTCTGGCAGCCACTTACCCAGCCCGGTGAGTAGATGATACCTGGCCCTCTTACGAAGTCTGATGGTGTGGGTTTGTGCGGTCCTCTCCCCAGTGGCTGACGCTTCAGGCTCCACTTCCCGATATGACAGTTTGTAACCAGAGACCAGTGTGTGATTGGGTGAGGGGTGCCACGTCACATTGAGAGTACTGACTCTGGCTCTGACTTTCAGCTCGGTAGGGGCAAAGATCACTGGAAGGTTTAAAAAGAAAAACAAGTCAACAAAATAATGCAACATTACAACTAAGCCTGAGTATTTATCTCTGGCTATGTTTCAAAAGAAGAAGAGTGTCCAAATAGATAGCAGGATGGTGTGCTTGGAAAGATTATCATTCAATCTTTAAAGCTGCAGTGTGTAATGTTTTCCAAGTAAAATGGAGACTTATGTTACATATTCCTGCTTCAATTTATTTGTTGTTTTACAGTAATGTGTTGATCTGGAATCAAATAACATCAAATAAAGATATATAAAAAAGTTTGCATGGTTTTACAAATGGTCGTCCTTACCCATGCTGCTGTCGCTCTGGTTATAGTGGGCTAATGTTTGATGCTGAGCCCACTCGGATGATACCCCAAAGCCAATGCCTGTTCCAGCTGCTATCCTCAGTCGGTATGCCTGGTTGGGCTGCAGCTCTCTCAGTGTAAACTGAGTTTCATTACCTCCCACCTCCACTGAGAACACATTGCCCACTGTGGGGTTACACAATACAGACACATCTATATATAGGCTTCTCTACATAAATAGACAGAAAAATTAAAAGCAGTTTCTTGGCTTCTTTCCTTCCACAAGGATCATTCCTGACCAACGTGATCAAGCTTCTTTGGACTATGAAAAGATCAACATGGCACCTAGACGAAGCTGCCAGATGCTGGACTTCTTTGAGTCTCTACTATTTTTGTCTATTCTCACTCAATATTTGCATGTTTTTCTAATATTGTTGTGTTTTCTACATTTATTTTCTTCATTTCTTTAAAGAGTTTACCACACTAAGAAAGGTAAGGACACGAGGGAACAGTTATTAACATAAAGTAGAAGTAGTAACAGTAACAGTGCAGTTTAAGTATATCAGGTAAGATCAATACAAATTCGGGCAACGAGTGGCAGAAACATCCTTTTAAAGTTTCATGAGAGTTTGTATCAATAGTAACATCTTTGAGCTACAGGGGCTCAATGGGTTAAATGCAGAAGGTTGCAGGTTCGAAACTCAAGACAGGGTGATTGAGTTTTTAGAAAAAAAAAGATGCAGCTCTTTAACTACACCTTTGCATTTCCTGATGAAGCTAAAGATAACAGAGGCCTCTACATACAAACATGTCTGCTTTACAAACTACATTCAAAAACAGAAAATAATCTACATAGTGAAGTTAAACTCAATGTAAGAAATGCATTTGCTTTAAGGGCAGTAAAATCAGATGTCCAGCAGTGGTTACCAACCCTGATCCAGAGAGCTGTATTCAATGCGATAGCGGGTAACAGCTCCTCGACTGTACTGCGAGGACAGTGGATGCCACATCAGCCTGATGTCTGTGGGGGAAGTGCTAGCTATAGACAGCTGAGGAGGGGCACTGGGTACTGCAAAAGAAAGTGAAAAGAATAGAGATTCAAGGTCTATCCAACCGATTTCCACACTTGCGCTGGACAACTTAAAAACATGTTAGAATAATAATAATTATCTAATCAATACTAACGCTTCAAAATTGTGCATCTAGTGACTGTTTTTAAACACTGTGCCTTAAAGTGTGGATTCTACTCACAATGTTTTCTGTGTGAGCTCACAAACCATCCCAGGCTGACCTTATTTTACCTGCGTTAGTCTGATAACTCACCGTCCTCCAGCATCTCTACAGTGACAGGCAGGGATGGGCGACTAGCACCCATGGGAGAGTAAGCCACCACGAAGAATGTGTATGCAGTGTGAGGACGAAGCTCTTTGATGTGATACTCTGTGGTGTCATTGTTCATTGCAAACTGGTACTCCACGTTGTCTAAGCCTGAAAGAAAGAAAAACATCCAAATGAAATCTTAGAAGATGGCAACGCACTGAAACATACTGTACAGTGTGTACAGAGACACACCTGCTGTGCGATGACAGTGAACAGAATAGCCAATTATTTGGTCCGAGTTGTGTTCAGGTTTCTCCCAGGTGAGCAAGGCAGTTGTGCTTGAGTAGGGTGTAGCAGACAGGTGACGGGGAGGGCTGGGCAGACCTTCCCTTACAATGACCGTCAGTTTGGCAGTGGCACAGGCTGTGCCCAGCCCATTGTCTGCTATGCACTGGTAGTAGCCTGCGTCCTCCATTGCCAGCTGGTTAATGAGCAGGACTCCAGGGCTTTGGGTCTTCACTCGTCTGAATGACTTGATGGGCTGGCCGTTCTTCAGCCAGTGCAACACTGCAGCAGGCTCCCCAGAGCTGTTACACACAAATCTGGCCGTGTTTCCTCGGGAGAGAGAAACTGTCTCTGGGGGCTGGAGAATAACTGGTGGTGCTGTTGGCAGAAGGAAGCAAAGCAAAGCTTTTTGATTTGAAGTAAAGCAAAACCTGTTGAGTTTTGTGGCTCATGACAGAAAAAGAAAGAAGATTTTTGTTTTCAAAAACTGATTTTTAAGATTTAAAACACTTTATTATTCCCAGATGGAAATTATTTTGGCATTTAAAAGCAGCTCCCAGTTCAAACGAAAGGAAAATTACTGAACAATTCTAAATACGTTATTTACAAAACATAAAAATAGTTAGAAAAAATAAAAGGGAATTAAACCTATGTCATTTCCCTCAATCTATCAGTATATTATAACATGCGTGAGGTATAATTATTTCAATGAAAGGAGCTGAAGAAATCTTGATTAAGGACAGAACGTTTTGATTTTGTCTTCCTGTGTACATTGTGTTGAGTTATAATATGCTGTATGACAAATAAAAAAAAGGAAATAATTGTACTTAATTGAAGTTAGTTGAGTTTCCCTCTCTGCAAAATGTTGATCTTGAACTTAGGGTCATTCACAAAAACATATCCATTCACTGACTGGGGTGTCTAGTTAATCCTGCCCATCACATAAACATGTGCTAATTTGTTGCTGGATCATAGAAGCTAACAGAGTAGAAGGTATATCTTTGGATTTGTTCTGAAAAATGGCAGATATCTAAGTTATGAGATGAATAGTCCTCTTTCTACCTCTCGATATCACAATGCATTCTGAGTGATCTAGTCAAATATAAATGAATGCAATTCAGATCTCTCTTTAAACTCACTAAATATTGCCCGGAGATCTGAGTTTCGCTCTGAATTATATGATATTTAAATGTGGAAAATAAAGCTCGACTAATTTTACTGCAACTGCAACAAACATCCTGAGCTGGAATGTTGAAGATTGCTCCGTAATGCTATGGTTCGTGCTCAGTGTCTTAACTCCTAAGCCACACGGGCTCCATGAAAGGTAGTTATATCTACCAATAGCAAAGTTGGGCTTCAAACTCTGGGTTTGTAGAAAACAAAGATTATGTGTTATAATGATTCAGCATTGCTCATTACAATTACTTGGTGATTTAAGGAGAAGCTGGTGACAGGGACTGGTCTCAGTAAAAGAGTTCTCAGAAATGCCTACTCTGTTATTATGTACATCACTCTTACCAGGCACATGCAGCTCAGCAGCAGCAGTGACAAACTCTCTGGTCTTGGGTTTGTTGGCTCGGCAGACATAGACGCCAGCATGGTGACGCCTTGTGTCCCTAATCACCAGGTTTGTTGTGAGTACGATCACATCAGTGGAAATGGGCTTTCCATCTGATAAAAGGAAAAAAATAACACAGGATAGTCCGTTGTCATACAGATTATAAAAGATAGAATGGTGCTCAGTTCTCAGGCTTTCAGTTGCCTAAAGAACAGAGAATAAAGAGAGACTCAGATCTCTGAGCATCAGGTAATTTCACCTGTAATGACACAATCTGACCAACAGGTGGCTCTGTGACTTTAAATGAGATTAGAAAGACAGCGGAGTAATGAAGCCTAAATAAAGAAATCCCTCTGTAACAATAAAGCCATATATTATTTTACATTTATAGATGAAACTAACCACAGCTTTCTCTTCTGGTCCCTAACTCTCAGCAGCAATGACTTCAGGAATTTGCTTTACAAATAAAGCTGCAATAGAAAATAGAAATCATCAAACCCTCCCTGTAACCGTCACTGATGGATGCTCATGTCCAACCACTCTTTTATATGAACACTGGCTTTGACTGCTTCTTCTCCATAGATGTCATTAAACTAATTTAATAAATGTATTAAGCCACCAATATGTCTTACAGACCCCATCCTGACTAGACTGCTAAAAGATGTTTTACCATGAATCAGCACTTCCATAGGAGATCAGAGCGATCTATCTTTATTAACAGACATGTACCACAGGCTTTCGGGATAGCTGCATTCAAACCTGTACCCAAAAAATGACTTTTGGTTCAGGCGTTTATCCAATTACAGACCAATGTGCCATTTATCTCTCAAGTCCTTACAAATGTTGTTGCAGAGCAATTATGTGACCACGATCTATTTCCAGTCAAGAGTATATCATAGTACCATAGTAGAGAAACAGCAGACTCATCCCTATACTTGTCCTGTTAGATCGTAATGCTGTAGTTCACACGTCGTTACATTTTACTACAGAAAATGTAATATGTTACTGGAATTAAAGGAAACCAAACAAGGTTGGTTTATATTTTACCTATCAGAATACAATTTCATGTCAACAATGAGTCTTCCATGCACTGTTAGGCAGATCACACACAACTATAACTACATTTATAGTTGTGATTTATGATTTTTCTAAAAGACATATAGGCACATTCAACTTCAAACTTTAGACAGGACAGAGGTTTATTGTATACCTTACCTCCAACCCGGAAAGATACGCTATCTAACTACAGTCTATAGTCACTCTAGATGACATGACAGTATTGACCCCAGGTTAAATCATGTATAAGAGAACTAAACAAAAAAGAACAAAACAGCTTTTTCCAGTTTTTAAAAAATCATGATGAATATTGCTAAAATCTTTGAAAATGTTTTTTTTTTTACTTTTCTCAAACTCATGCTGAAAGTCCATGCATTTGTTACTTCTAGACTGGTCCTATTAATCAGATGTCCCAAACTCCTTAAAAAGTCAACAGTTCATCCAGACTGCTGCAGCTACAGCTCGTGTAGCTCATGGACTTTCAAGAGAGATCATATTTCTCCTACATTAGCTTCTCTTCACTGAACTCCCTTAAAATCCAGGATAGAATTTAAAGCCCTTTCCAAAAAACTTAATGATCAAGCTTCATCATATCTTCACTGCCAGAGTGCAGACTTCCAAAAGTAGAATGGGATGCCTGAGCTATCAAGCTCGTTTCACAGGGAAGCGGCTTCTAGTTCAGTTCATAAAGCCAGCTCTTAGTTATGTTGCTATAGACATAGACTGCTGAAAGACGACCTTTGTCGCAATGAGCTGAGCCCCCCTTCCTTGTCCTTTCTTTTCTTTCCTATCTCAACTCATCCTCTCCTCTATATGTTTGTTTTTCGTGAAATCATGTAATATCTTGGTGTTATATAAACTGTGTGAATTTGACTGAAACTGAATTGATTCTCTGCAGCTATTACCTTGTCTGCTCCAGGATACCAGTGGTTTTGGCTGGCCTTGAGCCATACACTCCATCACAGCAGGATGACCGAGCACCACTGTGGCGTTCTGAGGTGGTGCGACAATCACGAGTCTGTTCAGAGCTTCAGTGAAACCTGCAGCAACACAAAAAGTACATTTACTAGTATTGTATTGTATTTAATATTAAGTACGTTAGAGCTTGCTATTGGAAAGATGCCAGTGTGAAATCCTTGACTCAAATATTACCTCATCGCTCAGCAAGCTCTGACTAATCACCACAGAATGCAATAGTACAACTACAAAACTTCTTTTTAGCACTAAAACTGCTGAAATAAAAAGCAATAGCTGATGTGTGTGCTGCCCTACTAAAGGAATTTCAGGTGAGGACCACTAGATAATCCTTCTGCATTAGTATTAGCTAGCACGGCCTATGCAACATGATAGCTAGCATTTCATGTGGAGATCTTAATCATAATGTAAGTGCTACGCATTGTAAAATCTGTATCCTATTATTAAGTCAGGTAGAAGTCAGGAGGAGCTTTTGAGGATGTTTAAAAAAAGACTAGATGGCTGACTGGTGCATGGGTGACAATCAATCAAGTCTTATTAGCTGACTGATGTGCATATGACTTTAATGTGTTTAAGTTATAGTTGTATCAGTCCCCAAGTTACCGGAATGACAGAACATTACTTCCCTGCATTTCTGTTCAGCCAAGCAGTCTCAGGAGCACAAAATGCTAATGATCTCTGGGTACTCAGTAAACACATTATAAATTAATCATTGAGAATACATACTGCAGCCCATTCTTATGCATAAGGATTCAAAGTGGGTCTGTCTGCCTTTGTGAAGACTGCACTGCATGATGCAGCAAGAGTAGAGTGTGTGCATGGGATGGGTGTGGGTGGCATGTAAAGCATGTAAAAAACTCAATATGGAAATGACAAAAATAAAATAATGCAGAGGTTTAAGGCAGATAAATATTTCATTGTTATATAAGTATAGTCTTAGTTTATACCTAAGGCACCTTAAATGTGGGATAGGCTTCAGCACTCTGGCGTTCCTTGAGAGGACAACTGGTCAGGATTATGGATAGATGGATGAATGGCTATCACACCCTGACAGTCCTTGTAGGCTGTATGAGTTTAGTTCATGATGAGGTCCAAATAGTTAAATACTATTTATGTATTTTACGAAGTAAAGTCAGTCAGTCTACTGAACAGCAGTACTTCTTTTGCAGAATGCTTGGAGTTTCAATGATTTAAACATGCTCACGGTAAAAAGCAGAAAAATACAAAATTATGAGTAATGAGTTATGACCTTCCCTTATCAGAGCACTTCAATTTCCAATTTGGGATTGAACATATTCCTATTCGTCTACTGATTTAAAGCAATGAGAAAATTCTTTGGGAACATGAGACTTCATCAGCGGCTGACAAAATGAACAAAGCACAGTGCCCAATGCCAGGAGAAATACAGAAGCTGACTACAGCCAGTCAACACTCAAAGAACAAACAAGGCCAATACACAGCTGCTTTAATTAAGAGAACAATTAGCACAGTGACTAGAGAACCTGAGTGTCAGGCACAAATGGAGTAAAGCAATTTGGCTCTAAACCACTATGTATTTGTATGTGCGTGCTGGGTGAGCCTCTGCGTGGCTGCAGGTGCTCACAGGTGTGCCTGCACATGTGAGAGGAGAAGCATTTGCACAGAGAAGTCTAATTTCTGCCGCATTGTCTTTTAAAAATAGCGTTGGCACAAAACTAAGCTGCATTGTAAATGTATTGGTGACAGAAATAATGGCAACGTCAATGGCAAGTTTGAAGTAAATACCTTTGAAATTCAGTTTTCTCTTCTGCGTAAATATTAGTTGAAGTTAAGCATCCAGGTTTTTGAATACAGCATTATTAGCCAAGTGTTTTATGTTTCACAGCACTAGACCACTCAGATAAAGTGACTTCACACACGCAATGTCTGCGTCAACAATTTAACCAAAACCCAATCTTTACTCTAATCCTAACCTCTGTACTTATCTTCCAACCTTATGTGGAGCTATGGTATCAAATTCAGGTTTACAGCTTGTCAGTCCTGCACACTGTACGTCCACCATCCACCCAAATCACTTCCTTGCAACTCACTACACATTAGTGCTTGTATCACATCCTTCATTACCGAAAATATATATCAGTACAAAATTATAACTACGTTCGCCACGAAAACATAATCGCTATTACAGTTCAGTTTAATATAAACAGAATTGTGGGAGCCAGAGTTGTGACTTAATGAAAAGTATCAAATGTATCTATCTCATCATCTTAATATCAATCCCATTTCAATCCAACCTTGATCAATATTGATATTTGATCGATCCGCTCACCACAAGGTATTCATATGTCACACATCAAGTGACTATAGTCCTGGATCCGTTATACTACTCTTGATTTTTTGAGTTTGATGCCTGAAACACGTGTCTTTCTAATATTACCCCGAAGATCATGTCAATGAAATCACTACACATACACGAGGCGACCATGCTGTGGGCATCACATTTGCCTACTTTCAAACCTTTTAATAACAATCTGGATGATCTTTCTTGATTTATCAGAGAATCCAATGTCTGTATTTCCTGAAAACAAGCTTGAACATGGGTTTGTCTTACCACTGACTTTTAGGACATGGCATGAGCAGGCCTTTACTCACATATTTTTAGGTTACATGGGTTAGATTGTCAGATAAAATGACAGTTTCCAAACAGCTTTCCAAAGTACCTCTGAGCCCACGGGAGCCAATTCATTCAATAAGCTAGCATGATGGCTCGAAGGTCATGTACATTCAACAGTGTTTGCTGCCATTGGCATTTTTCACTGAGATTTTCCTTTTTTCACAATATCATGTACTGTAGATGATGAAAGACCTGACCTGTTGAGAAATATTCTTTTTGAACTGACTGACAATTCTCTCACAAGGTTTGGCACAAAGTGGTGAGCTACAACATGGCTTTGCTTGCAAAGACTGAGCCTTTTATAAATGCTTATTTTTTGCCAAGTGAAGACCTGACCCAGGTTAACAACTACCTAATAAGTTTGAAACTATTTGGAGCTCTTGTTAGATGGAAAATCAAGTCCACGTTCAGCTTGGTTTGTGGGAAAAATGGACAGCAGAGCCTCTGTTGTTGGAGTTGGACAGGAACCAGTTATTTGTCCTTCGTTCCTCCTCTAAACTTTGATTCTGGGAAATTCTGGAGGTAGCACCAACACATTATACACATCAAATGTGTGACAGAAGAGATAGGAGACTGGGGAACCAATGGTCTATCTTCTTATCTCAGGCCTGCTTCAGCGCCACATTTTACACCATGTTAACTTTTCTGGAAATTGGGTTTGAAAAAAAATGAATAAGATTTATGTTAGATTACAAATTCAGTACGTAATACAAATACAGTTGAGTGAGTGCTGCTTTGTTAGCACTGGTTGCTGTCCTGGAATATAAATTAGCTCCTTACTCTTGAGACCTACATTTTCTACCTCTGTCAGGACCCTTTTTAGTCCTCTCATACCGAAGAGGTTAGATTTTGAAGATTGGCTTGGCAGCTCCCAGCAGAGCCTTGTTGCCCATTAAAACACTACAATGCACTGCAGCAGACCTCACCTGAGGTGACAGTGAGCCTGGCTTCATGACTGATGTCTTTTTTCACAGAGTTGGACGCCACACAGCGGTAGGCACCCTCATCCTCCTTGGTCACCTCCAGAATCTGGAGCACGCCATTAGGAAGGGAAATTAACCTTTTGTATACAGAGCAAAACAGAAATGGCAGTGGGAGAAAGAATGTGAATCAGAGAGAGAAAAAACAACTGAATAAATGCTTTAGTGCCGTCTAGCATGAAACATCCATCTGATCAGCTCTGTGGGGACTCTGCTGGTTCCTCACATGACTCCATCAGTCTTTATTCAGACTTTTGAGTACAACCACTGCAAATAGGAAGTACAGGAACATACGTGTTTTTTAAGAGATGTTACACAAATTCATATAGAAAATATTGTATCATTTATGTATATTCTCAGTCTTGGGTAGAAGGCCTGTTTGTATCCATATTTATACAATACTGACTAGACTGACTGAATATCTGCTTTAATGCTAAATTTCTCTATGTCTCTCTCTCCCCCTAAAGCCAGGTTCACAAATATGATCCCATCACATAAACAGTTTCCACTTTTACCATAACATATTAATTGTATTAATGGTTGGTAGACTGTTCAGGAGGAAGGAAGGGTAAAGTGAGCGTAGGTGAAAAAGGGAGTGAGAATAAAGAGATGTAGATGGTCTGAAAAGAAAGAGATAATTCAAATATCATATGAGAAAAACTAATATAGATGAAAATGAGATAGCAGTGAAGAGATGGCAGAGAGATCATCAAAGGTAGATTTGAATAAGAAATACAGAGAGAGAGAAAAAGCCAGTAATGTACACGCCGTCCTTTGGCTCATCTGTTTGAGAGGCCATGAACAGTGCCTACTGAGCTGTTTGTGTGTAATGCAAGGCTACAGCAGTCGTCAGCAATCAATCCTGTGCAAAAAAGGCAAGAAACAAACGCTGTACAGCCACAGTAAAATGTCAATGTGTGAAGTGGGCCAGTAAATGAGAATATTTGTGAGGGACAGAGACCTGTTGATGCTGCAGAAGCAGGTGCAGGTTCAAAACGGTTTGAAAGTCAAGGTGGTCCGATGGTGTTCTTTGTATAGTTGTTAAAATCCTCAATATTAACTTTAAAATTATAATTAAACATTTGATGTATCCAGCTCCAAATATGTGCTGTAACTAAAAGAGAGGCATTATGAGGTATTGGTAAGGCAGCATTTAAACAGCATTAAAGTGATTTGAATGTACAGTCTGTTTAAATGCAGGTTTTTCAGAATGACATGAATATAAAACAACAGGACTGACAAACAAAGGTCATTTGTATGGCTTATGCCGCCGTTGCTGATAATTTGTGGAACTCAACATGTGAGAGTTTCCAAATGAACCGCAAACTGAAACAGACACAATATTTGTTAATATAAAGTTGACACGACAGTAACAACAGTGCTGGCTGTTATTTCTATTAGCACGTGGACCTTCCTGGTGCTACCTCTTCATGCAATGCAACCGCTTTGTCAATTAGAACATGGACCGCCAAGGTGGAAGGCCTTCTTGCATTTACTGAAAAGGAGATAATTAAAGCACAACAAAAATGTGGTAAAATCACCTTTTCTCCTCAGGGACAGGCATTTTGTCTTTTTCCCAGGTGATAGCAGGTAAAGGTACTCCCTCTATCTGGCACTCAAAGCGGGCAGCTCCTCCAGCGGGCACTGTTTGAGGTGATGGCTCCTGATGAAACTTAGACAGACCTGGGCGTATAGAAATAATAGAGCTCATTGGATTTGGTGCTTTATAATATGATGATTTCCCAGTGGACAGGCACCAAACTTTTCCTATATGAAAACTAATCTCTGCAGCTTGTGCAGAGATCTGAAATCTTTTCGTCGCCAGTTTTCTGAGTGCTTAAATGACTGGAATTTGAATAGATACCAAGTACACAAAATGACATGAGTTGCAAAAGCAATGCAGTTACAAAGGAGTTCTGAAACAACACGATTAATGTTGCTCATTTTTTTACCTCTACACCAGCTTCTATCTCGTATAAGCCATTTTAAAATTGAATTTCCTGATTAGAATAAGCTGGAGGATTTATTCAGACTCGGGTAGATTATTTCTCTCTCAGTCTTCTTCAGATTGAAACTTGGCAGCGTTCCTATTTTCACATCCCCAGTACAATCACACATAGGACTGAAAGTAATGGATGTAGGTAATGCTGGGCACCAGGGAGCAGCAGTGAGCACCGTCTGAGGGCCTCTAACCTCTGACCCTGAACAGGCTGTTGGAGAAGAGAACAAAATTGGTTGGCTGTCCCAGCCACTTTGCCTGTAGCTCTGACTGAGAGTAGAGAGTAGGGGGTAGATCAAAGGAGAGAACAGAAAAAAGAGGACAGAAAAGGCAACCAAAGGCAGAAAGAATGCAGGAGGGGAACACAAAAGAAGCAGACCTCAAAGACCAACTGTCTTAACAGGACTGCAAAATATATGTATAGAGTAGTTTTAGAAGAAAACCAACTTTAAACAAATAATAGATATATAATAGTTAGACAATGTAATCTTAACACAAAAACTATCTGTTAATCTTACCGTCAGTGTGTTTCGTTTTCTGAGTCCATGCATTTTTATATGTCATTTCATGGCAATAATATATGTACAATAGTCAAGATAACTTGGTCAGGACAAAAGGGACGCGCTGATCATCTGATCAAGTAAAAAGCTGATACTGCCATCGAAAGGTCTATTAAAAAGGAGCAAAAACTGTGTTAGTGTGGAGACACAGGGAGATGTTATCTGCCTTTAAACAAACAGCACTATGGAAGGGAGAATTGAGTTCAGAGACTGGCACCTTCTCTAATCTGTAGACGGGAGTAGTCACATCCACAATTTGGTGTTTTTAAACGTGAAGCCAATTAAATCACTGCCTTAAGTTTTCCTCCAAACTGCTGTGAGCTCATGGAGACAAAAGCCGTAACCCCTATCACACCAACTGCTATTCATGGCAACAAACTGGCCATCTGTGTTTTCCTACTCTGCTGAGGGAACAAAGTTTCTCAATGCGTACACAGACGCTGTTTGATTCAATTCAGAAAAAAACTTTCTATGACTGTGTTGTGTATGCAGTCCTTGCAGTATGAGCTGATGATTAACCCCTACCACTTCCAGCCTTTACACACTCTGATGCCCTCGTGTAAACACGCAACCTGCAACACTGCCAGAGACCCGTGCCAGACTCAAAGACCGCGTATGTGTTGTCCACAAGAAACCTGTGCACGAGTACATGACTGCAGAGCTGCTCGTCTGTTACATCAGCCTTTACTGTGGTGTGTGCACCGATGCACATAGTGCAGCCCCCTACAGGTTGTGATTACATTACTGGATGACTGTGTGCATCTATGTGCACATATGTTTTCAGAGAGGAGGGGGAAAGGGAGGCGATAGCAACAGGCTCAAAGCACTTTCAGGCCTGCAATGAAATTCCATGGAAGACTCCTCCAACGTCGTGTGGGGTGGACAGTGTTGACTGTTTTGATGTTTGAAAAATCAGCAATGTTCTGTTCAGGCTTGTGACAATACAGGTTTTCAGCATAACGCCCTCAGCAAAAGGGGGCCTTATCAAGCCACGGGGTCAAAAATATGTCCAGTTGTTTCCTAGCAACAAGGTCTTTGTCTGTGTTAGCAGAGCATTTCCAGGCAGCTCCTTTGGCGCTGCTCTGTGTAAAGAGTGTAACCCTTTCGATACGCTACATAAAAAGTCCCCATCTTGTCTTTCTTTACTCCCTCCCATTTTGCCAACGCTTCTCTCTCACTCCTGCCCTTGACTTTACCCAGACTGTTTTTCTGTCTTTGTCCCTCTGTCTATGCCCCACTCTTTGGCCCTACAGCTATCAGATTGCAGCGTTTTTCCCCTCCCCTTGGGCAAGCAGATAATTCCACCCGTGACCTCTGCTTGGCAGCTTTAGGCTGACTAACAGTATGAAAACCTATCAAACACACTCACAGATATTTATGAAGGCTACTGTAAAATACCAGCAAGTGGTGGTTCTTGGTAGAGTTTATTCCAGTCAAGATGGAGTAAATATGGTGGTAAAATGAATGTTTGCACATAATATGTATCTTAGTTACGGTAAGTTAATGAAAAAGAAGTCTATAAAAACATCTTTATATGTTCCAGGATTTTCCAGCATCACCATCTATCTGCGGATGTGTTTGGGGAACGCAGTGTGTGCAGAACGTAACACCTCTGGCATTTCACAGAGACAACAGTGAATGAGAGACTGCAGACCTATTGGTAATCTGTATTTAAAGAGGGTGCAGGTCTTTTTCTAACGCCACACGCGCATCATATTCCACGACAAGGAAACTGAAGCAGGTGGCTTTCATAATGTTTTCACAAATGTGACCCCTGATACATTCTCCCTTCAGTGTCATTTCTAGTAGTCAGGATGCAATGTCAATCTTGAGGCAGTTCGGCTTCAACCCCCCCCCACGCCGATCACATCTACCTTATAGCCTCTCACTGCTTATTTAATTCAAAACACACACATACATGCACATATACACAAACACACAAGCTGAAGGTCACTCTCAATGTTCTCTGAAGCCTTTCCTTTCACCATTAGTGCAAACTCTCTTCAGCCCTTCCCACCTTCCCACCATTCATTCAATATTCCCCCTTCCTGCCCTTTATTCCTTATTGTCCCTCAAACAAGAGATCCTCATAAATAGGCATGTGACAGCTGACAAAAGCAGGGCCATTTTACACAAAGCTAATGACTAAATAAAGACTACCACTTAGGACAGTAACAGAAAGAAGCCTCCTGAGAAGAGAAATTAAAAAGCTGTCTCCTCATCCATCCCACTCATATTTCCATCCTCCCTACCTCCTTCGCTCTTTCCTTTCTAACAGACTGGTGTTCAGAAGGACACCTGTTCCAGGGACACTTGTTAGATCCCCACCTGACTATCCTATCTAAACACAGTTCATCACTACTAACACAAGGAAATCTGACCAATCACACACAGTGTGTGTGTGTGTGAGAGAGAGAGAGAAAGGGAGAGAGAGAGAGAGAGAGAGAGATAGAGAAAGTCAGGCAGATATCAGCCAGGCTTTAAGTAAGTAAAATGCATATTTGCCTTAATAATGAAATAAGACCTTTATTGAAATATATTTTTCCAAAATAATAATAATACGTGTATAAAGAAGAGGCTAAGCCTGACGTTATTGTTAATTAACAAGTAATACCATCTTTATTTACCCCATTCAAAAACTGAAATGTTTGTTGAAACTGATCATTCATCTATCCATATACTTTCTACATGTCTCCTGTTTAAAGTCATAAGGACTATATCCTCCTAAGGACAATGGAGAAGACAGGGTTCCACCAATACTACCTACGCCTATTGCATCTACGGACAAAAACAGCTCGCCTACACTGAAGGTGTTATGTGTGCGATAAGAAGCCAAAATAACCAAAATGAAGCAAGGTGTTTTGGGTATTGTTGGACCTACTTGCCAAGAGCACATTTAAAGTCCGGCTGGTCAGGGCTCCCAGGGCACTGGCGCTCATGCAGCTGTAGGCCCCCTCCACGCCTTGGGGAGGGTGCTCATCATTGGTGGTGGCCAGCAGGAGGAGTGATCCATTGGCCAAATAGTGGTGATAGTCATTTCCTTCCAGAGGCAGGGGTTGACCATTCTGAAACCAGGTGAAATTGAAAGGTGTATCACTGGCTCCCAGATTGCAGTCCAGCAAGAGGGGCAAACCTGGCTCCAACGCTACATGGCTGGGCCCAGCCCCACAACTCAGCTCAACTGAAACCGGCTTCTCTGTGTGGGACAAAAAAGGAAAAGTTTGTTACTCACCTATTGTACCTACAGCAGGTAATTTCAACTTTACCTAAAAAAAGGGAGTGGATTGAATGGAGAAAGGTCGTGAAAGCACAAAGGGATATGTACTGTACGTCAGCAGCAAGACATAAAGTCTGAGTGAGAGAGGGAAACGTAAACAACCACATAATGCTTTATTGTTAATAATTTAATAAATGCTACTGAAAGAAAAGTATTTTTTAAATTAAATTTAACCTCCGATAAATCCATTGATTATTGTATCATGAACTGTATCAGAGAACATGGAAACAGTACACGCATTAATTAAAGAACACAGGAAAAAAGGGAAACTATAGGGAAGAAAAGAGAATATATGAACATTTGAAATCTTGACTAACAAAATCATAGGCCCAACTATCTTTTCTGTGAAGATTAGAAAATATTTATATTAGAAAATATATATTATATTATATATATATTATATATTATATATATATATTAGAAAAAAAACACAGCTAACCTTGCAAATACTGAATCCATATGCAGTCTCTGTATTCTACTCATATATCATCATTTTTTATAACTGCCCCATTGGGATAGATCATTTCTGTTTAGCAATTTGACTGTTCCCACATTGACGTATAGTTATATATATAACTATACATTGAATTTTATTGTCTGACCTCCTCTAAAGACATATTTAATATATATTATATATATTAAATTATCAATCTAAATATTGATTTATTTTTTATATCGCTGCTATACTGGAACAAACCAAAACAAGTTTACACAGAGAGTAAAACTGGTTTGTTATGCTCAAAAGTCACCTTCTCTAACATATGATGATAGTCTGTGTGTAAAATACTACATTTCAGCAGAAATGATGGCGTAAATGTATAGCTTAGCCCAGGGGTAGGCAGGTTTGGTCCCAGGGAGCCGCAGCCCTGCTTGTTTTCCAACCATCTCTGCACGTACAGCTTCTGACTGGCTGAACACACCTGATCCAAATAATTAACAGTTCCTGCTCTTGGTTACCAGCTGGAGGGTTAGAAAACAAGCAGGGCTGCGGCTCCCTAGAACGAACCTGCCTACCCCTGGCTTAGCCTATGCGTTCCCACAACATCCTCTAATGTTTGCAGAGTACTCATTTTAACTTTCTCTTGATTCTTTGCTGAAGCCTTCTGGATGAAGGGCGAAATGTTTCCAATACTTTAGTCGAGCTGCCACTAAACAGCGATTTTTGGGATAAGGTAAGAACCACATGCTAAGTGTTGTTTGTCATGACAAAAATGTGACCAGTACATGACAATATAGTGACAACATGGACAACAGGCTCGTAGCTTTTAGTGCTGCTTTTTTCCAAAGTCATTCGTTGAGGCAGCTCATAGCACAGCCCAGAAAAGTGCTTTACAATAATAATAGATTGTTTGTTTATTTATGTTACAATTTGAATTTGCATATTGCTGAATAATATCAATAATTAATAGGTCACATACAATGTCACGTTCATTAAGTCATTACACAATTTCCTGTGTCTCTGTGAAAGTAATCCAATCTAACGTTTGTCATTTAAATAATTTGATAGGCCTGATGAATTAAGAGAAATTACTTTATTGGAGGAACACATATACACACACACACACAGGCAGGTTTCTTTCAGCTTTTCTTTTTCTGGCATTGAATTAATTAAGTTAATGGGAGAAGGAATGTTTTCCTTGATTAAATGGGGTCTTACCCCCCACCATCACTCCCTGATGAAGAGGCTGGGTAATGCTCAAAAAGGCTGCCGCACAGCACTCTTGCACACACACATCTGTCACGGAGACAACAAAACATGCATTCAAACACTAAACACTGCAGAAAACACTAAATGTACATAATCTTGCACAAACAGAAACAATTGTGTACAAGCCCTTAAACACACACTGATCCAGATCACTTCTGTCCAAGGAGGTCTCATTAAGTCATTAAAACATAAGCAGCCATTACCCAGCTCAGTGCTAATGGTTTCTCTTTGTGAGAGGGGGAGAATTATTCTATGTTGTATATGGAAGCCATTTCACTTCAGAAAACAGGACAGAAGTGTCATAAAGAACATATCAAAATGCACTGCTAAAAAAATAAACACATCAGATTAAAGCCTGGCATTGTGGCCAAAGTTTGATATCACGGTACTTTTCAAAATTATGGCAGTTTCATGGTATTCAACAATATTTTTTCCAATGCATGAGTGGGTCATAATAATTTTTCACTGATTGAGTGAAGAGCGCTAGATCTATAGAACTATTCATCGTTCTTTTTAATAAACTACCTAAACAGCCTTATTTCAATTATCTTATTTACCATGATGGGAAATGCCTGCTCTCACCTGTTCTAAAATTTGATTGACTGGGGCGGAATGATAGCTCAGTGGGTAGAGCAGTCGTCTACCATCATAAGGGTCAGAGGTTTGCTACAACTTCTCTGTTGCTGGCAGTCCTCCTTTAAACTTCCCGCTGTTCTACAACATTGTTTAGGCTATTTAAACCGTTATTACAGTATAAGAAAATTCAGATCATAACAAAATTAAGAAACGGTTTTCGGTATGAACTAGTATGCTACACTACACTTCATCAGAATTTATAAAAAAATCATTCAGGCTTGTATGCCTGACAACACTGGGTCATGCTTCTTACGAGATGACGGATCGTTTTCTGGTATCTCTTTCCTGTTCCTGATCAGAGCATCACTCAGCTCCTGGACAGTGTGAGGTGCAACCTGGCGGCGTTGGATGGACTCAAACATGATGTTCCAGAGAGGTACTTTTGAATTTAGAACAGGTGAGCACGGAGGTCAGTCAATAGTATCAATACCTTCATCCTCCAGGAACTGCCTGAATACTCATGGGCAGGGCATTATCGTGCACCAGGAGGAACTCAGTGCACCTTCACTGCACCAGGGAAGGTTCTAACAATGAGTATAAGGATTTCATTCTGTACAGGTCTTTGTGTGCCTCCATGGACATGCCTTCCCAGACTGACGCTGACCCATCACAAAAAAGATCATGTTGAATGCTGTTACAAGCAGTACAACATTCACCGCGGCTCTGAAAGCTCACGTCACTTGAGCTTTCGTCTGTGAAAATCACAACCTGCCAATAGTGGTGTTTTCTGGCAAATGCTCTGACTTGATACTACTAATTAAAAAGCGTCCCTTAAATTGTTTTGAGCAGTGTAGAAATACAAGGTAAGATTTCAGATTCAGTAAGATTTGTGACATGTTAACCTAGTCCAACCTAGAACTGTTTTCCAAACACAGGGTATTACGATGACCTACTGTCCTTTAAAAAGTTGTCATGGTAAGCATATCACATTATTCAAGTAGTCATTACTTCATCTGGGAATGAAACTCTGGTATTAACACACATTCACAGCAGAAACCTCACCGTGCCCTAGATTCGTGGCTATGTGCAGCACACACATGCACACAGACACACATTTACACCCAGCAGATGTGCACATCCGCATAGTGACTAGCAATGTCTCATAAGGACACAATGCGATGAAGAGGGGGATCTGTAAAATACAAGTGGGAGCTGCTGGAAAAGACTGGGAGCACTCTGGGATGTAGTAGTGGCTATGCAGCCTTTTAGAACTGTAGTGAATAGATTATGATTACTCTGTGCCAAGAGGTTCGTGGCTTACTTTAAGTAGAGAGACGACGGCAGATTACAAAAGATTTGAGTGAATGAAATCGAGACCTAAACGCAAGAGGAGACGAAACACAAACACACAAAAAAACAGGGTAAAGGAAATGAACCAAACATCTGTAAATAATACGGTGTCCTGCTGTCCAATCAGTAGCAATTCTGACACCTTTTCCGGATTCATAAAAGCACTCTGATTGTGCCAATAACAGTAAATTGGATAATGTATAGTAGCAGCAGTTTTATTAGCTACTACTTATTTGGTGCACCTTCATATTACTGTTGTGTATCAGGTGCAGGAAGGATGAAACCGGCAGGGTAATCTTTAGGCCTATTCAAAATGAAAAATACAAAACAAGTGTTTCAGTGTGGTAATGTGTTAGAGAAAAACAGAGGCAAGCCAGGAGTTTGAGAAGTTAGGAAGGCAGTGCTCTCGATACCATCAATATTTATCTCACCAGCGTGTTTCTGTTAATATCCACTGTTCACAAAATATTTGGTAGCACAGACAGAGAAAGAGAAGGAGCAGCAGGAGGAGACTGACCCAACACTACAGCGAACATTTCATGAGGCCTAGCTCACTGTCAGCAGAGACTGGACACCCCATGACCCCGAGGCCACAGCTCAGGTTTCCTGACTCTAAAGTGAATTCCTCGGGCCTTTAGGGAACTGCAGAGGCTCAAAGGATTCCAAAATGGTTCTGGAACATGCACAGTGTGTCAATGCCAACGTGTCGTTATCATCATTTATCAGCTTCATTTAACATGTTAGCAATAGCAAATTAGCACTAAACAAAATAAAATGTGCTAAGCAAAGTGTTTTGAGTCAAATGTTGGCGTGAAGAGTGTTAACATGCAAAAATTGGCAAGATAGCAGTGAACACATGAACACAGGTTTTAACTAGATGGTAGCACTGAAGGAAAAGTCCTAAAGCAACCGTCCCATTTCAGTCCACCCAATGGTTAGGTTCAAGGCCGAGTTGTTAAGGTGACGGTCTAGAAACCCGATGGGGTTTCCTTGCGCAGGTTTGAATCCTGCCAACAACATCAAGCTTGTTAGAGAATAAAGCAGTCGTCAAACCTCTTAGTGAGTGGCCTCATTCCTGGTCCCATCGAGCTACATGTTTCTTCCTGGAAAAAACACTGAGCGCCCCAAGAGGATCAAAAGAATACGCCGTTACTATCACTAATATCTGTCTAGATACTTAAAGTAGTGTTGTATTCAGTACTACTCGTGGTGTGATGACAGGTGTATCCTAAAGTAAATGTGTATTGTCTTCCTGTTTCTTGTCTGGAGATTCTTTGGTTTTTAAAAGCTTGGACGTGGAACAAACCAACTGTTTAATGCAAATGCTGATGAGTGAAAGTTATCACCAGAGTTGGCAACAGCAGCAATTTGTACCAGGAATGTATGAAAAACAAAGATCAGCACCCTCCACATCCACAGGTAAAACCTAAAATGATCCACTATTGTCAGTCAGTCAAACCATTTGCTAGTGATTCTGCTTACAACTGAGTTGATATGAGATAGTTTTCAGGTGGTTGATGTGGCATATTTTCCCAGACAAGCGTGCTCGCCTGTGTGTGTGTGTGTGTGTGCGCGCACATTGGTGCGTGATACAGAGAGCAAAGCAGAACTGATGATGAACGTGTAGACACAGAAATTACGTTGTCAGTAAACAAAACAAACAACATCAAGGCTGTTGAATTAACCTTATAAAAGTCCAAAGTATAGGAAAGTTAACCTGAAATTATTTCTATTGTGATCTGGCGCTCTTCTGGAACATATTATTACCACCAACTCATCAACTGGCATTATGGTGAAATATACTCTGATATAGCATTTTGCTGTCCAGGTAGAACAACAAACCAACCCAATCACACAGTCATCCATGAACCATGCTGCTAGCAATACTTTAACACTGCAAGAGAATCGTAAGAGGCCAAAACCAGAAAATGTGGAGAATGTGATGTTACAAATGAAAAGAGTGAATACAAAGAAAGAGATTAAGAATTACAGAATAAAGAGGACTGAAGAGCACCCATAAGATTAGGGCAGCCTTGAGACTCAATTGAAAGAGAGCAGCAAAATGTGATTACAGACGCTTTTGTGAAGAGGGACCACTAAACCACCATTTAGAGGCAGTGATAACCAGATTGCTTGTACATCTACTACACTGACACAGTGGCAGTAGGTAATTGCTAAGAGTTGTTCCTGTTTGATGTTTGCAGTGTATTGTGAATGTGGTAGTAGTTGTTGCAGAAAAACAAAGTTGTAGGACCTTGCTAAGCAGTGAAACTCAAATACAGGCTGAGTGAACAGGGACAGCTGGTCTGATTGATAGCAGTGAGTAGTTAACAGCAGAAAAACTGAGTGTGTATGTGAGTGTGTGGTGAGTCAAGATGACACAAACAAAACCTCAGATTGGTGTTTGGCTTTTGTTTCAGTGGGGCCCAGCATTTGCTAATTCAGTTAGTGTATACTGATAACAGCACAGAGCAATAGATCCCGAGTGCTTATACTGTGCCTCTGGCCAAGACTGCTCTGCAGATAAATCGTTATTTTGGAAGCCACAGTTGTGAAAATGTGAGCCGAGAGGCAGTTAGCGATAAAACCCTACAAGGAGATGGAGATTCTCCCGTTGCAGTATTCAGATAGAAATTTATGTTAAAAAAGAAGGATTCAATGATGCTGCTGTCTCAATATTTAGACTTTAATGTTATTGGTTTTATCTCCATGTTATCAATACCATCATGGGCATTTGGTTTTTCCTGTTACAATGTAAAACCCTCAGGAGTTATACATGAGTTGTAAATTCATTCATTTCTTCTCTACGTGAGACTAAAATTACTTTGATACCAGATTAGACCTCTGTGTTTACTAGTCAAGCCACGGTACACACACAGTCCAAATTTTTCACTAAATCCAGCGTGAGGCTGTGAGTCACTCGACAATCTGAACAGCTGCAGTGTCAGGTGTTAACCGTTCCAGCTGCGTTTCCTCCCATGATGAAACAGCAGGGTTCTTCGAACAACCAGTCATGTTAACCACAGAGACACGCTGACTTTCACTGTCAGAAAGCCGATGCAATGAATCACAGAAGTTATTATGATTGCGTCTAATACATATAACAAGAATTAAAGTTCAGACATGCAACCGTGGCCAATCAACTGAATTAATGTTTTATTTACTTTTCTCAGACAGGAAATTGTTTCAGGTAATTGATTTGTTCTGTTAGAGGATCCTTGACTTCTAGAGTATAGGTGGCGAGCTCTATGCAGATCTTGGTTTCTTACTTAATTGATTTGTCAGTTAGTTCTTTGGCTTGTGAAATATCAGAAAACAGTGGGAAAAAAAACACCCATTACTTCACGAATCATGAGCCTATTTCAATCATTTTGTATTTGTCATCCTTATTTTGTACTTTGTCAGATTGTAGCTGTAAAAAAGCTGTTCTGCTAAAGAGCAAATACTTTGCATACAGTAAGAAACTGTGTACTATGTGTATAACTAACAAGACATAACAAATAATAAAACAATAACTAAACACGAATATAAGGAAGAGAAAGGGAACAGAACCGAGAGTTTGGGATAGAGAATGAGCGAATGCATATTAGTCTAGTCCTTCGTGTCTCCTGCTCTATGTACGGTGCTCATTCAACCCAGTCTGGTGTCCTCCAATCACAGAGTGGTGTTCCAGCATGCAGTGTCTCCCAGCAGCATGGGGCCTCCACATGGCCATGTCAAGTGCCAGGTCTGCATAAATCAACAAAGTGAGCAATAAAACTAACATGATTAACACGCAAGATCTGAATGTGAATGTTTATTCCCTCAGCGGAACAACATGTGACACAGTGTTCCCACTATGAGCGGCATATGTCCAAAATGGACTACGGAGATAAGACACTGCAGACAGCAAAGACTAAAAACATTCTTCTACACCCCTGGGCTAATGCGTAGCCCATCCTAAACGCTGCTCTTTGAGGTGAGACACATGTATGTTATAGTGCTTGTGTGCCAAGATCAGGGCTGAGCATCTCACACAAGGTTAAGATGATAAATGGGAGTGCTACGTAACACTAACTGGTACAGTACATGCACAGAGGAAGGGCACATCGCACTGAGCAGGCTCCATATATTATGTTCACACTGGGTTTTCAATAAGGAAATATTCCATAACTCATTCCTCGTATATATGTTCAATCTTTGAGTAATGCATTATGATGCATCTGAATGAGAGCAAAAGGGCATCACTGTGAATGCGGAGGTAATTCATAGATGTGCGTTTAACATGGTTTTATATAAGAAAAGTAGTCTCGGAAATAAAGCACAGACCTTCACAGACTTCTGTTCTGTGTGTGTGGATTTCCAGCTTTTCTCTATGTAGCATGCGCTTATAAGCCCATGACTCAAGAGTGACATTAATATTTATCTATAATTACCGACACCTACAAAACAACCTCCAGTATAACTCAGCTGTCATGTGACCGAGCAGACAGAAGAGAGGAATGAGAAGAATGTGGCTGTAGGTTGTAGTCAGTATTTAGAGCTCACCAGTCAGTTGACCTGTTAGTGATATCACAGATCCAAAAGCCTTCCGAGTTCTTTCACATCAACAGTAATATCAATTTGAGCTCCAAAGATTAAAGAGTTAGCAGAGAGGAGCAGTACCAAAGTGCCTGCTGGACAGTCAGACTCACATCACATGTCCGTGTGCAAGTGAGGTGCAACTCAGTGCAAAAGCTGGTAAATTGGTAGATTTTATCAGGACCATTTGTAAAATTACTGCAACACTTTGTATGTTGCTCAAGTGTGAATGAAACCACCAACATTGCCAGCAAAGGCACACGCAAGATTGCTATGCAGTGGTTTACACTTATAGTATCCAAATCAATAGGGTGTGAATCCGAAGTGTGACTTTTTCAAGGTAAGAAAGCTCCAAACCTGCAGTGAAAATGACCGAAAGACGTTCAGATGGCCAAATTAGAGATGACAAAACAACACAAAAGCTCAGCAGCCGGTTGTGATACACAGTTTCTCACCTGATTTGTTATGATATTTAGTTTGGCATTTATCACAAGCTGAATTCAAAATGTCATCTACAGCACACACTCTGTCTCTAGATCTTATCACGATGACATGTTTGAATAATTAATAGGGAAGCCCACAATCATACCTAACCTGAGAGTGATCCATATATAAAACTAGAAAACATTAAAAAAGACAAGAATAAGATAACCCTTGGTGTTATCGTGTTTCTCCCTTCATCTGACCAAAGCTGGTTGTATTTGCCCCCTTCCCGATTCCTTTTCATTTTATTGTCATCTGTCACGCTGAAATGATTTAAGTCATCAAACAAACTTCAACATTAACTAAAAGCAACCCAAATACATTCAAAATGTAGTTTTAAATGAGTCTAAACCTGCCTAGCCCTATGTGAAAAAGTCTAAGTATGTGAAAAACTACTTTTTTACAGCACTGTACATACATTCATATTAAAGTTGAGCACCCATCCGTGTACAGTGTGTTATTTTTTGATGTATTAGGAGACTGTGCTTCAGAAAAGCACTCACTTAATAAATTCAACACAATACTTTGAAGATCCCACGAGAGCAAATCATTTGAATTCACTGCACACAAAATCAAGCTTAATACTTCCTTTTCTTTCATACAAACACCTCTGTGCTTAAGATTGCCTCCCTGGCAGCATGAAAAGGAGCACACACACACACACACACATCAGAATCAACATATTCACTGCACAAATATACCCAGCTGAAACTCAGCCCAGGGCATCTTTAAATAATATGCATCCTAATTTAGCATGGACTCTCTGGGGACAGGATCAAGATGCACTCACAAATCACAACTGACACACCCACGCATACACACAAGCAAGCAGGCACATGGGTCGTATGTACATTAGCAAACACACACACACACATATGCGGATACTTAATTTAACACTTACGCATAATAAGCTTTTCTCTACAGGCACTGCTGTCCGACAAGCTCTGGCTTTAAGTCTCCCGAGACCTGAATATGGACAATATGTTGCGGAGAAATACTAAAGGGGTGCAGTGAGTTTGGGCAAACAATGCCAACAAATTAGATCAGCTATATATCATTTTCAATAAACTATTAGTGAGTATGTTTAGATAGAGATTATGTCACAATATGCAACAAGATGTGAAAGAACAGACGGTGACATACTGGACAGTGACAATGACAAGTTACACTTGCATTCAAAATGTGGTGCACAACAGTTTATTATCAAGCACACACACACACACACACACACACACACACACACGTCTGTGTATCAGACGAATATTGGAAAATATATGAAATCCTGTTCAGCATGCCTGTGTAGCAGTGGCTTTCATTAATTTACTGTGCAGCAAATGTGAGTTTAACTTTAAAGCCATCACGAATAACTTTTCACAGCTTTAGAAAAAACGATTCAACAGTTGTAGCACACTGAGCTGACTGTGCCAGTGTGTGAAGCTGTAACCCCTTGTGTAACTTTACATCTTCATGATATTTAAGTTAGAGAACGGACTTTGTCCCACAGTACCCTTGTACAGTGTTTGGAATAACGGTTGACTCGAAAAACATTTCCCTTCCGACACTGTGCAGGGGCGCTTCAACAGGAGAAATGAAATATTACATTTCAAAATAACCTATCACCACCCCTCCCCAAGACCAGCAGTTACCAAGACCGATACCTGCTCTGCCTTCTCTCTATGCCCAGTTGTGGGCCTCCTCTAGACAGTTCTGGGCCCTCCTCTGCCATGGTCTTGGCACGGCTGACCAGTTTGCCCCCTTCTGTCGGCGGGCAACTTAATAAAAATAAGTGTTTGCACCGCATTAGAAACAAGAGGTGGGAGTTGTGACAGCAACATAATGAAATGAAAGAAACATTCATTGGTGCATACAACAGGAGAAAACTGCAAACTATTATTTCTAACTTCTCTTTTTTATGGGTCATAATTTCTCTTAAGTCATAAATCTGATTCAGAATCAGCTTTATTCGCCTGCGCATACAAGGAATTTGCTTCCGGTCATTTGTGGCTCTTCTAGGACAGTGCATAGATGTGAAACAATAAATTAAAAAATAAGCCACAGACAATAACTTATAACAAGACAGAGAGATAAGACAGTGTGTGTGTGTGTGTGTGTGTGTGTGTGTGTGTGTGTGTGTGTGTGTGTGTGTGTGTGTGTGTGTATCATAGCAGTATGCTGAGTTGTGTGCAGTTTGTGTCCATATAGCAGCAGCAATCAGTTGTTCATGAATTAAAGCAACCATCTACACAGCAGTTTTCTTTAACTGAATTTGTGAAAATAAAATAAACCAAATGGAAGTGGGCCTTACCTGTACGTTGACAATAATGTATATTCTTTATTCTTAATGTGAAATAGGCCTCAAGTGTATCTTATCAATTTAAGGACCTGAAGCTCCCCTCAGCTTCATGCGCTTTCCAACTAGTTTTAGCTCATTGTCTGAAAAATGATGTTTCTTTTTTTACCTTCACATCCAAAAGTGAAAAGCTCTAAAATCCAAATGGCCGCTAACTGCTCAGTACCAAACATGAGACCGATAGCAATTAGCCAACTAGGCCAAGGGTCAACTGGCAAGCACGTCTGGCAAAAGTGTCAATAGCATGAAGTCAGAGGAAACCCCAGAGTTACAGTTTTTAATCAAGTTCCTTCTATGTGTGTGTGTGTGCCCTGCAGAGTTATGGAAGTGCTGATTGTTCGTTTATCTGGTCGTTTATACACCAACCAACTTTGAGTGTTTGAAGCAGAAGCAGAGGTGGGGGGTGTGCATATGTAGGTGTAGTGTTCACATCATCAATATGTCACACCAACGGCCACTGGTTAGAAATAACTTTCATTCAGTCTACAGTGCATTTGTGTTTTCTCCTACTCCACTGTTTCCTCTCTTCCTACTCTGGTTTTCTCCCTTAGACATGCAGAATAATTAATTTAGAAAACGGATGACAGTTGATACAGGAAAACACATTTATGTGCAGTACTATTCTCTTAATCAAAGCATATCCCACTACACTGCTCCTGTGGAACTGCAGCAGACTGCTGGTGCACTGGGCATCTACCAACTGTGTAACTGTGTCAGTGTGAAGCTCAACAGTGCAGCAAAGCACGAGCTCAATAGACCCCTCTTGGTACACATATACAGCAACATGGCCTGAAGGACTGTGAGTAGATATACAGTAAGAGTTAATGTGATATATTACACTGTTAATGCAATGACATTCTAATATATTTACCATTTCTAATGTACATATAAAAGGTGATGCTGTAATCTCTAATTGCTCAGGACATTCCTTTCATCGTGTCCATTTATACCTGGAGCATTGCATTCAGTGTACACAAACAGGCACTTTTGCTTTAATTCGCTTGTGATATTTTCATTTCATCTCTTGAATGGACAAAACAAGCTCTTTGTTTGTGGATGTAGTGATGGCCCTTGCCCTCAAATTCGCCCACTAGCACCCACTAATTCATTCCTGTCCCTGAATCACCCTCAGCCCCCACCTCAGTTCCCACAACCGCCAACACCCGCAACACTCACACACGGAAACATGCTCACACTCAGTCACCTTCATTGTCTGTGCTCTTCACTGCTTTGATGACTAATGACAACGCAGTGTGATTATTTGGTAATAATACATGATAATTACCCGTTGGTTCACTTGATCATAAAGCATACTAATGTGACTTTTTCTCTGAAGCAACATTTTCTTTGCTGTAAATATGGTTTTGAGCCTGTTTCTTGTTTTATGTCCCTTTAGTCATTTTATAAATTATCATTTCATAAATTCAACAGCAGCTAATAAAGCTGTTCAGTACCAACTTTCAATGATGTATCTTACTTTCTAAATAAATCAGTTTCATCTTTAGTCTAATCACGGGCAACCTCCATCACAATCCTCATTCCCCTTGTAGTGTTTTTATCTTCTGCATGTGACTGCCCCCAGTGTAACACTTACTGTCAGGACGATCTCAAGTGCAGTAATTCTGTCTCTGCTGGACTCTGCAGGGCAGGCTCAGCTAACACATATATATATGTGATATAAATTGTATTCTCTCACCTCTTCACTGTCTTACATCAGCTGGAAGGACTGGGGCTGGGCAATTTTGATTTATCATGATGGTTTTATTGGATATGGCTGCTACTGTACTCCTACTGTCCGGCTGTCTGTCAACCTGATCTAACGTGGCTGAACTCTATTCCAGCCAGAGAACGCACCAAATGATTAGTTTGGCGAAGGACTCCTCAAATGTCCACCCCTCCATGGGATAAAACCTTTTTCTGTGCATGTACTGTGAGAATCCTTAGTTCAAGAATCCATTTTTAATATGTTATTTTCTGACCCTGAACAGCACTTAGCCGTATAACCTCCACTGATTTACTGAACAGCTCTTCATCATGTAGAACCTGCGGCCAGTACTTCAGCCTAATCGACTCCTGTTTGGGCTGACATTTCTCTCTTTTAGGCCATAGCAATGTCTGGGAAATAAAACAAGACGCTGAGTACTGCAACTAAATGAAGATCATATATTTATACTTTTGATGACTTTATGTCAACTCACTGTACTTTTAAGAGCCACTGGCTAAAATCAGCACTCTATAATTTAAACTGTGATTTTATAAGATACATATATATATTTCCACTTTCTTGGCTAAGCATTCAACACGTTTTAAACGCTGCTGCTTCCAGGGCGCTGAACTTTTATGAAAGACCACACGTCCTCACAACGAGCTCCATCCTCTGAGTGATCCCAAACTTCCCCGGTCGGTTCAGAGCCCCCTGCCTGCCTGTCTGCCTGCCCTGTGATCTCATTCAGGGCTGCAACTTGCTCCCGCTAAACCCGTCCGGAGAGAGACACCCATTAGCCTGAGTAGGGGCACATCCTCAGCCGGCTGCTTGGCACCGAGCGCGGAGGCCACATGAGGTGAACGGAAAACGCGGCTGGGATCTTGCACGGTGCATGCAAGGTGCAGATCCACCCGGTAGCTCACTTCTGTTCACAGCCCACCTATGTTCTGAGAAACTACACTCCAGTGTTACGTGCCTGCACCGCTGTCTCACACACGCACCCCCCAGGACAAACACACACGAAGATAAAAGTGAGCGCTTTACCTTGCTTGGATGGACCATAAAACAGCGAAAGAAGACCGAACAGCCAAATGGTACTCTCCACCGCCATGTACAGCCTTTGGTTTCCACCAGTGGGGCAGCAGCGTGCGTCTATACAACCCGCTTACACCGTTACAGCGACATGCACACGTTACAATCCGCTATTGTCTCCGCCAGTGCGTAAAGTCTCTGGAAATGTTCGCGTCTCTTTGCTCACCAGACCCCCTCGCTTTCCTAACAATGAGCTGGCATTAGTCAGGGGAGAGCCGTCGTGTCTGTCGGCGCTTCTACGCCATGTTGCGAACGAATGTTAACTGTGTGTGTTGGCCGCTGCTCCACAAACGTATCGCACGCGCGCGCGCAAAGGCGCCCGTGTGTGTGTGTGTGCGCGCGCGCACAACCACGCACATCGTCCGCCAGATACTGGCTGGCTGCTCGTCTGCTGGAGTCCCGAGAAGCCCTCGCTGATTCTAACACACCCATTATTCCTCCTTCTAATGTGACCGCATGCATCACACTGGCATGCAGAAGATTACATCTGCAGCCAGAGCGAGTTCGCAGTAGATGATACTTGGTATATCCTGTGTTAAAGTGTATTTTACCTCAGGCGCACTCTCTGTGTGTCTGGGACGATGAATTCGTTGGGATAATCATTCATTCTCAGCTATGACAAAACGAATTCTGGAGAAAGAAAATGACTGCTAATGTTTTGTCCTGGACTCGCTCACATCACAAACACTGATGATGGTCATTTGTTTATGTAGTTCAGTCCACCAATCCACAGATCGTGTTTTGCGTGTTTTCTGCGTAAGAGGTGTGTCTGTTGCGCACTTTTGTTTGTGGACAAGCACAGCATGGGTGTTTGGATATCTGTGTGTGATACAGCAGGTCTAGATAAAAAATGGTTATCAAGAGAGAAAGGCACATGTGCTCCCTGGGCGTGAACAGGCAAGAGGAGGAGGAGGAGGAGGAGGAGGAGAAAGAAATAAAAGGTGGGGGGCGTTGGTGGTGTGCATCCCAGTCAATCACCACTAGCTCGCCTCCTGCACTTAATGCTGAGGGACCCACTGACTTTTGCATGCAAACACATAGCAGGAGCCAGCTGGAGCCAAGCCTTCCCAGAGCAGACAAAGACTCGCCTTGTGCAGCACTCCCAGCATCACTGATACCAGCAGCATCTCCACGTTTACTAGTATACAAAGAAAAATATCCAACTTCCAGTGCATCCTACTTTTGAAAATGTGAAACATTTGTGCTCTTTGTTTTATTCACCATGGATCTACAATGTGCAAGAGTAGAATGCTTTATGCACTGTCCACAATACATTTAGGGTGATAATGATGTAGTTTCCTAGTAATAACGTCCTGTGCAGCCACATTTCTCATCTCAGTATATTCATTTCATACTAATATGCGACTGATTCCAGGTGATGAATTAAATTGGATGCATTTCCCAGGTGTCTGATTAAAGCAAACGTCTAGGCCATTGGAATATGTGATTGCGTTGGGAAACTAATAGCATTGCTGTGTCCTCTGTGATTGTGGTCAAGCTGTAATTTCCCTGCTTCTCTCTTTTCATCTCCAGCTGCTGTAAATTAATGAACACGAACTACCAGCTGTTTGCAAATCACTCCACCAAAGCGCTATGATCTGAATCCATCAATGAGGAAGAGCTTTTATCCAATTTTGTCATAAAACTTTAACTAAACCTTATTTCACCATTTGCTTGAGTTTTCTATGCCTGTCCATCATTTGTGTGTCTGTGTGTTTGTGTGTGTGTCTGCTGTACAGTTAGTGTAGAAAGTATTAACCAATACAAGCTGTACACGTTTTAAGTTATCTCCAACATGATCATGAAGTGAGGTGAACAGTCCAGACAGCCAGAAATCAAACAACTTGTGTGCCATCAGATCGTCAAAAGCTGATCCACAACCTGCTCTGAGCTATGTTCTTCATTACGAGTAACGCAAGTCTCTTAAACCACAATTCAGTCCAACTCACTGCAGCCATAGTTCAGGCCCCATCTGCAGGTCATTGCTCTTGACAGACATGTCTGACCAAGACTGAAATTTTTTTTAGAGATGTGTGACTTTGGTTATTCAGCATCATTACCACATTTGAATCAGTTTCATACTAATACCAAAACACTGTGCTACAGGGGTAACAGCAGAGAGCAGGGTTTTAGCATTTTTCTTTTCACAAAGAACGTGGGCCACGGTGGCCAGAGATAGAGCTGGCCTGTTACTGAGAAAATGATTTACACATTTGATACTCTGCCCACTGAGACCAATTAGAATAGCAAACTTGTCTGGCTTGAGTTAAACGGAAAAGGGTTTTAGTAGTTTATGCTGGCAGTTAGTGGTAGGTTGGTGTTGCTGGTATCTTTGAAAAGAAATTGTATTTACTTTACTAAAGTCCATATTGTAATTGCCTGGTAAAGAGCAGAGCAACTCTGCAGCAGACCAGAATGGCTGTCTTAGTGACTGTTAAACACATTTACAGCCTTGATTAATTCAATTCTGAAACCCAGCTTCACACAATCATTTATTTTCTAGTTTTGTGTTTCAAAATGACACACCACCACACTGTCAGTAACTTCAAGCAAATGAAACGGAAATGAAATTAAACTGAATTAAGGATTTTTCTTTCTCTCAGCAATGGTGAATTGTAAGAAATATATATTGATCGTTGTGATTATGATGTTCATTATCCAGGATTATGCAGTGCATATAAGCGAAAAAAAGGTTAAATAAATGTACTTTCTTTCAGTTTCTGTCCACTCTTATTATTTCAGATTTTTCTTGCTGTCATCCTAAAAACTTGGGGAGGCTTAGAGAGTCAGCCACTGTTACAGCTTCAGCCTCAGTACAATATGGTTTCATTTCTTTTGATATTTATTTATCCATGTCAGTTTTGTTGTTACAAAAGGAGTATTTTAGAGAAATAGTTCCAACATCATATCAGTTATAATGTGAAGTGTGAACCTTCCCTTTTTCTGCTCTTTGTGTAGTCTCCATGCCATAAGTTGAGTCTATGGTATTTGTGTTTTTGAATGCTGAGTATAATAGCCTGCATGATAACTGTTTTTCATCTTCTTCAAGGTCAGAGACATCCAGCTCCATCTGACAATACAGCCCTGCCTGTAGAACCATCAGTCCGTTTATAGAACAGTGCCCCCAGCTGGAGGTGCTGAGAAGTGACAACGTCATAGGTACACTGTATGCATCTGTCATGCCAGTGGTATGAGGGACTGACGCTGATCAGAATATAGCCGGAGTGCCAAAAAAAACAAAGTATACAGTCTATAATATTATTTTCTTTAAATGTGTTTTCCATTGCTTTCCTAAAGTCACACCATTTAGAATCAATCTTTCTATAACCAAAACATATTCATATATATCTGTCCTTCATTTCCAGCTGGGTTTAGTCAACTACTGTGTAATGTCTAGTGGACAAACACTGTATGCTACGGTCCATGGTTCATGTTTGGATATGTTAATGAGGTTGTGTGTGATTGCCTTGCAACAATGTTATTCCACCTCCTTCCACTGGAGGGGTACCCTTCACATACTTGGCCTGGAGGAAAGCGTCTCCATAGAAACTAAGACAAAGGTGGCACATGGGCTCAGAAGGTGACTGGGCAAATGATTTCTCTTTTGGAGGACAATGACACTGGGTGCACTGGCACTAGGCCATATTTGAGAGCATCAAGCATAGATTTTGAGTGTGAAACAACGAACACTTATTTTCTTTCTCATACATTTACTCAGTGATTAGAATTTTTAAAATTATTTATGCATTCAGTATAAAGCAGGTTGACTAACTGTGTGTGGAAACAAAATGTAACACGTTTAATGGATGTTTTAACTAATACTGTACTTTGTAACTTAAACAAACACAAATCTGGACTAATTTGTATAGTAGTTGTGAAGAGTTGTGGAGAAGGAATCCAAACAAAGCTATACTCATCGAGAAAGTACTATGTACTGTATCTCCCTGCTTAAAGTTCATTAAGCATTAAACACTAGCATATTCTCTCATGCTTCATTTCCTTTCATCAGTCTTATGCCTCTCCTTCTAACATAATATCCCACTCTCTGCTTACACCCTGTCCAGGATGATGATGGTGATGATGAAGCATACAGAAAAAAGAGCCTAGAAAAGACTCATTGTGTTGACTCAATGCCATGTTGGCAAAGCTCACAGAGGAAATCTGACTTTCCATGCGAATTAAAGCATTGTTGGTGAGTAGGTGGGCTCTGTTAACTCTGTACAGAGTGGGGCCATTACTCCTTAAAAGAAGCAGCCCTCGTCTTAATAAGCTTAAAACATTGATTCTCACTTAGAACCTCAGCTAAAGATTGTGAGGTGTTAAACAAAGGAGCTCAGTAAAAGTGAAAGAATGAGAGTGACAAAGACAGAGAAAGAAGAGAAAGAGAGATAGCTCATTGCCAACTGTTTTGTCTTTATGTATGTGGCTTATAAAGTGTGACATAGACTTAAACTAATTCTGAGAAACAGTAATAGGAGAGAAAACAGAAGTTACCAGCAATATATTAATTAATATATGTAATATTATCTGTTCATTTAAAAAAATTCCAACACAACTCTAGTATAAGCCATGTCTGTTTTTGCTGATTCAGTGCTACTACTCAAATATATAGTGGTATAAATAATCTGTCACACTACATTGGCTTCCTGTTGGGTTCAATATTGATTTGAAGATAAAGGCCAGGTCTAGGAAGGATGTCTTCCCAGAGTATATATGCTAATTGCTACGTAAAGTTTCTGTGATGTTTACAAGAAGAAACAGTTCAAAGTGCACATCACAGCAACCTTGTTGAAAAGAATCCTGTAATCACGACAATGGTAGACATGGACTTTACAGTGTGAAGAGCTGGACAGCACTAGAACCTGACATGCTCCAGGTCTGCTGGATAAAGAAGCTAACTTCATTCCTGGATGCGCAAAAGAACCAGCTTTTAACAGATGGGACTCTCAATGGTTAACTGAAGACGGTAAAAAATGGTACAAAGTTTAGCAGTAAAGTTGTCAAACATTTACTGGTTACTTACAATAAAGTACCATAGCACTACAATTTCATTGAACCTAATTTTTTTTCTGTAGCTTTTACCTGTGATTTTATAGTCTATTGATAATAGAATTACAGTTGTGAATCATAATGAAAACGATTACAATACGAAAAATGCAAGAAAAAACGTATTGATACAGTTGCACTTCATTTAAAGCATATTTAAAAACTATCTTTTTTAAAAAGTACTTTAAGTCTTTTACACATACACTAGCATATAACTGTCTAGCACTAACAATTCCTAAGCATGTTCTTTGTCTTGACGAGTGAGGCCTTATCAGGCTCTTTGATGTAGTAACTCCATGTGTCTTCCATGTCTTCTCATTGTAAAGCAAAGCGTCTGCTAAGTAAAGTAAAGCAGTGGCAGCTAGCCATCAGTTTTGCCATTCAGTTTTAAGTTGCGCTTTAACTACATATCACCACTTGTATAAGTCAAAGCACCATTATCATACATCACACTACTTAAATATACAAATTACCTTAAAAATACAGTTGTGTGTGTTGTAGTTTGACCAATTCTAAGTTCAATCATCTTCAACTGACATCATGTAGTCAAGCAGCTCATTCTGCACTGTCTTACATGTTCCCTTCAACATAAGATGTTCCCTTATACATAGTAAGAGTCTGCAGGTGCTGCTGCATCCAAACATCCAATAAAGTCCACCAGGCCTCAGAAAATGCCAGTTTTGCATTTCATCATCACCACGCAATGCTAACTCAAACACATCTTAGACAAATTGTGTTGGTTTTCATGCCCCTCCTCATGATGCCATCTCATTATTTCCTATCCTGTATCCTTCATTAAGCAGTGTCAGAAATACAGTTTTCACATTGCCAAACATTACATGACAGCATTTTTCATGGAGCTCCTAGTTTGTTCATGTTTTCTCTCTTTTTAAGGAAAATATGAAATCCTGTACATGTACTTTATGTTGTACTTGCATTGGAGGTGGTTCCAGTTCACATGCACCAGTTAAACCGAAGGTATATGATAAGGATTTCTGTTCCTCAAAGAAAAAGGAAATACATCACACGTTCAGTGTCTATCAAGAGGAGTGATAGCACGTTTTTAAAATACACATGAATGCAGATTATACACTACACTCTGTACACCTTATAATTCAGTGATTCTCAAACTACTGTAGTTCCTTGAAAACTTGTGGTATGCGAGCTCCCTCTAGTGGTGCGCAGAAACACCTGAGCATTTTTGAGAACATTAAATTATAACATTTAAGAGCGTAAAACAAGCCTGTGACATTACTATGCCATGTGGGTCTAATACTGTTAAAAACGTTTATGGAGTTGTAAAGCGTAGTCTGGCCTTGTCCGATGAGCAAACACAGTTAACCTGTAAACTATAGTAGAGAAAGTGTTTCCACTCACTTAACTTTACTTTGCTTGGCAGACGCTTTTATCCAAAGCGACTTACAAGGAGCTAGCGCTGGGTGTCTGGCTCAGGGACACACCTGGTAGGAGATGGATTAGGAGTCAGACGGGGTTCGAACCTGCAACCTTCTACATGCCAGTCTGACGCTTAATCCATTGAGCTACCAGGCGACTTGACAACATCTGACAATCGGGATTTTATGCATCTTACATCTCTATAAATACCACGGCATTGCAGTCTCTCCATGAAATGAAACAGATGTCACGGAAGTCTGTCGATTTATAGCATCATCGCTTTGGAGCCTAGTACAGTATGGTGCGTAAGTTTGGGACACCTTGTCAATGTTTATGATTTTTGTGTATAAATTGTTGGTCGTTCTGATTAGAAATTTCAATTAAATATATCATATAGGAGACACACATAGTGATATTTGACCAGTGAAAAAAAGTGTATAAGATTTACAGAAAGTGTGAAATAATTGTTTAAACAAAATTAGGCAGGTGCATAAATTTGGGCACCGTTGTCATTTTATTCATTCTAAAACCTTTAGAACTAATTATTGAAACTCAAATTGGCTTGGTGAGCTCAATGACCCCTGACCTCCATACACAGGTTAATCCAATTATGAGAAAAAGTATTTAGGGGGGTAATTGTAAGTTTCCCTCCTCTTTGAATATTCTCTGAAGAGTAGCAACATGGGGGTTTGAAAACAACTCTCCAATGACTTGAAAACAAGGATTGTTCACCATCATGGTTTAGGGGAAGGATACAGAAAGCTATCTCAGGGATTCCAGCTGTTTCCACTGTTAGGAACACTGAGGAAATGGAAGACCACAGGCACAGTTCAAGTTAAGGCTCCAAGTGGCAGACCAGGAAAAGGCTAAGCTTAACAGAAGCGACTACTGGTGAGAACAGTCAGAGTCGACCCACAGACCAGCATCCAAAGACCTACAACATCATCCTGCTGCAGACAGAGTCACTGTGCATCGTTCAACTATTCAGTGCACTTTACACCAGGAGATGCTGTATGTGAGGGTGATGCAGAGGAAGCCTTTACTCCACCCACAGCATAAACAGAGCCACTTGAGGTATGATAAAGCACATTTGGACAAGCCAGCTTCATTTTGGAATAAAGTGCTGTGGACTGATGAAACTAAAA
>JAUMHF010000017.1:16945152-16960124 GCA_032359275.1 Microctenopoma steveboyesi
GGAAGCTATAGGAAGCGTTCAGAGGCTGTCATTTCTGAAAAAGGAAGATCAACTAAATATTGAGTTCATTTCTTTTTTGTGGTGCCAAAATTTATGCACCTGCTGAATTTTGTTTAAGCAATTATTGCACACTTTCTGTAAATCCTATAAACTTTGTTTCACTTTCACTGTCAAATATTACTGTGTGTTTCTCCTATATGATATATTTAATTGATTTTTTTTATTGTAACAACCAACGATTTATACAGGAAAATCATGAACATGGTTGCCCAAACTTACCCCACTGTGTGTCCCCCTCCTAGTTTGCAGGTAAACTGTTGCCATGATGACCATCTGGATTATATACACTTTCTCCATAAACATTATTAACAACTTATGTCCAGTTTTGGTGATTGGTCTTATTTAAATACACAAACAGACGGTTGATACGCACGCTTTACCCTTTTTTACACAGGGTTACATAAATGGAAACACTTTACGGCATCAGAAATATTATTAACAGCGTTAGAGTCACAGAACACCACATACCAAATTAAGTCCACCCACTCGACACAATATGAGTAAGCTACACTCCTGCATGCCCTCTCAGATCTGCAAATGAGACTAAAAATTTTTTTCTCTTGGGTTCTCGGATCCCAATCCAGTCTACTTTCCTTTGTTGTGTGGACGGTGGAATAAATTGTCCTGCTCCATTCAACTAACTGAGACTATCACCACCTCTAAAAAATTTGAAAACTCACACACACGCATTCACAAAAATAAAAAAGCCCTTAACACTTCCCGGCATGTTCTATATTGTCAGAATTTGGGCCTTATCAGGGCTCTCAGTTTGTAGCAACTCAGAATCTACAGAACCCGAGTGTCACACCTTTACCCCGTTCACAGAGCATAGTGATAGATGTTTGCTGCAAACAGTTACTTGACTGTTGAGACTGAGAGAATCTCACAGCTGAACTTAATCCCTTGTAGGTTCAGGGAATCTCAGTTATTTCTGATGAAATATGCATATACGGTATATTCTTCTTCCTTAACAAAGGCTATATTTGGATGGAATCATATACTGCTCTAAAATTCATTTATATCTTTCGGCATTGGTGGTGCCTTTCCAGATGTACAAGCTGCCCATTTCATAAGTACCCCATACCATGAGAGATGCACACTTTGGAACTGAGTGCTGATAACGTGACAGAAGGCTACTCTTCAATTTAGCCCAGACGACACAATGCCCACGGTGTCTGCTTCTAGCTTTAGCCCAGAGAAAGCAGCAATGTTTCTGGACGAAATTTAGACTCGCCCGGTGGTCTGTCTTCAATCAATCAATCAATCAACCTTTATTTATATAGCACCTAACTACAACCAGGGTTGCCCAAAGTGCTTTACAATAGTAAAACAAAGTAAAATAACAAGCAATATAAAAAGAATAAGAGCAGATATTAAGCAAGAAGTACTAGAAACATTAAAAGAGTACTAAAAGCCATCCTGAATAAGTGGGTCTTAAGTTTGGATTTAAAAATCTGTATAACACACTGAAACCCTGTACTAGTACTGATCTGTAGATCACAGAAACTCAGTGCTATATTTTCACCTTGTAAGTTGTGCACAAACATCATATTCTATTAATCTATTACGATATTATGTACTAATGTACTAATTAGTCTGACAGCTGCAATGACTCCAGCTCTAAATGGGTGAATGGATGGTCATTATTCTGAAATTGTTTGACAAGTTGATTAGTAAATCACTGCGTGTGTTTTGCTGGTGTTGTGTTGCTGCCATCAATTTCAAACGTATTTAGTTGCTTTCTTCACTTTATGTAACTAACATGTAAATCTATTGACTGCTGTGGTCTCGTTTACATAAGAACTGTTATGTAACCCAAACCACACAACTAATCCATGTCATTGTTGTAGACCTATAACGAATGCAAACGTATTTCACATCTCGTAAAACGTGATGGTAATCTATGAAACAGTACAGTGTAGATGTTCTGTAGGCGCTCACACAGTGTTAGAAGAGAGGGATGGTGTGGGACTGGTTTCAGAACCATGGACAGAGGGCTGAACGGTGATTGGGTCAACAATACAACGTCAAGGATTAGCGTAATCCGCCCATTGGTCAAACTGGCAGGGGATTTAAGCAATGCGATTGGTCGACAGTCGCGATAGTTGGGATTTATTAGCAGAACAAAGTATAACCGTGTAATAGTTTGCTTTTAGATATCGTCCGATCGGGAAACCTACTCCGTTCACCGCGCATCTGAGGACGTCACTGGAGGCGGTGTGTCGCGAGCAAAGCAGCGCGTGCTGCCAGGAAGTGGTAAGAAGCTTATCTTTCCTGTGGAATCCGTAATTCCTCACGGTAAATCACGGTTAACTCTCAAATAGTGACGAATAACTGCTGGTTCATTTCCTCCACCAAACGCACTTTACGCGTGGTGGGAACCCTCGTGTGGGTGTTTCCATTTGTTGGTGAAACGTACTGGATCACCACCACCGACGCTTGTGTGCACGACCCAGACATGAAATCCTCCTGCATCGCGTTTTAACAGTCGTACATCACTCTGTATGGAAAGTAGTCAGTCACAGGATGAAGGCTTCTGCGCGTCTAACACTCTTTCTAGTCCTCACGTGCTTTTTCTCCTCAGCAGACAGGTTCAGCAGACTGAGTTTAAGCAGCAGCCCTGACCTTCCCCAGATGGCAGGTCAGTGAGATGTTTGTATTCATGGATACTGAAGAACAGTATCGCGTCACAAGTGTTTTAAAAAATGTGAAATTATTTGTCGCAGAGCCAAACTTCCCCCCACTGCCTGGATTCCTTCCAATCAAGCCATGCTTCTATCAGGACTTTGATGAGATCCCTGAACAGCACCGCAGCATGTGCAAGAAAATGTACCACCTGTGGATGTGTGAGTTTTTTCTGCAAATACCTGATTCTCCCATAAAACTGTGGATGCTTGTAGGAAATTGAAATTGTCAGAATTTTTCCCAGAGGTCCTAAGTTTTCTGCTCTGTGGTTAATTATGATTCAAGATGCTTTATTTGTCACATACATAGTTATACAGCGTACAACATGCAGTGACATGTATCCTGAGCCATCCCTATTTCCCTCATCCCTATTATGAAAACTGTGCAACAAAACGGCAGTGGTTCCTGGGGATCCTTGTGGTACTAAAATTTTTTTCTTAAGGCTGCACTCAAAGCTCCCTGCCCATCCATGAAGGTATGGAAAAGAGCAGAGGGCAGAATAAGTATTGAAAGCTGCTGCAAATTGGCTAAGAACCAATATGCAATAATAACATAAGTCACATACGTTATGTGATGAATTTTCTTGCAGTTGAACTAAATTCTTTTCTTTTTGCAGGTGGATTCTTTTTGTGTAATTAATATACAAAAGCAGGTATTCAAAGTGCCAAACTGCTCTTGGATATGTTATAAGTATCTTTTATTTCCTATCTTTGCCAGACCTGCCATTTCCCATATGTTGCATTGTGTTGGTACTCAACTGTACATTGCTTTTTACCTTTATTTTATTACTACGTATTAGACTATATATGTTGTTTTAGCATTTCATTCTCATCCCATGTGTTATGATTTAAAGTCAACAGCCAGAAATGAAAGTGTTTATTTACAGTTTTTCTCATTGGCTTGTAAAGGCCTTAACTTAAACTGTTATTCTTAAAATATTATTAGCTACATTTCTTACCACACAACACAGCTTCTGGCCAAATGTGATATATTCTTTCAGTCACTCACAATATGCAACAAAATACACAGCTATCACTGTGTGCTTATGACACACATTTGATGCAAAAAAAGGTAAGTGGGCGCATTGCAGCATGAATAGTATTATTTTCTGCCAAGGTGAATTTACCTGAGAAAACAAACCCTGCTTCACTCTGCACCTGCACCTTTTTGACTTGACTGAGTGATTTTAAGAGAAACATTTCTCTTTCCATGAACATCTAAGGCCTACAGTAAACATCTCCACTAGACAAATTTGACATTCTACATGGCACAATTTGCACTTTGTCTTCTTTCTTCAATAAAACTATTTTTTGTACAACATCAGCTTTTTTTACATTCTGGTGAACTTCTGAAAAAGCTGAATCGTGGAAGTATTGATTTGAACATATTCTGACAAGGTCACATATAGGTGCATTAGAGATTTTTGGTTGCACAAATACATTTACATTTTGTTTGACACAAAACCAAAACCAAAAGAAGACGTCTGTGTCATAAGTTCTAAGAAGGGTGATGATAGAGATCGAATGGACCCCAGTTCAGAGTTGAGTTAAGAATGTAATAGCCTTCATGCTGCAGCTGTTGTGCACAGAGCCATTTTAGATGAAAGGTAGCAGAGCAAAACACTGAAGTTAGAGCCTTTAAGGAACACTAGCTGTGCAATATTACTGAAAATGAATAGAAAAAATTCACGTATAGGACTATTTACAGAACATGAGCTATTCTGTGAGTGAATAATTGCAGTTAAGTACTTTCTTTAGTCCACACTGCCTTTAGATCCACTTTCTTTTATTTCTTTCTTTTTATTTTGTCTGCATGCGCATGTATGTGTACCAAACCAGGTGTATTTTCTATTATTATATATCTGAAATTGTTCTCTTGTGGTTCTACAGTGAACAGCGCCACACTTGTGGTGAATCTCATCGCTTGCTTTGCTTGGATGTTTGGTGGAGGTGGAGTGACTAACTTTGGTTTGGCTATAATCTGGCTCCTCATGTTCACTCCCTGCTCTTACGTCTGTTGGTTTAGGCCCATCTACAAGGCCTTCAAGTAAGTCAAATACAAATTACATTTACAACATCTTAACACAACATTTGGGTTATATTGCAATACATCTGAAGAGCGGAACAATGATGTTGATGTTTGTCATAATAATATCTAAATTATCATTGGAACAGTCATGTGAAGAGCTTTTTGAGTCCTTTTTAGCAGCTCAGAGATAGATACATTATTTCTAAAGATATGTAGGCAATTATTTACATTATAGTACATTATGGTACACTTAAAATTATTTTCTCACCATTCATCAGTGGGTTGATGATTTTTTTATCCTCACGACCTTTCAAGAGCTGAGCAACAGCAGCAATTCTATAAATATATTCAGTCGGAACCCAGAACAACAAGGTTGAGGGGTGTTAAAGTTTCACACACAGTATATCAGTAGCTTGTGTATCCTTAAATCATTTCTTATCTATGTATTGTCCCTTCTTGTTATGACTGGCTTTGAGTAGCCCATAGGGAGGGATGCCCTGACGTTCATATGAAACACAATATTATGGCTAAAGCAGTAATATTTATTTTTGTTCTTCTTTTCACAGAACTGACAGCTCCTTCAACTTCATGCTGTTCTTTTTTGTTTTCATGGCTCAAGTTGGCATCAGCATCATTCAGAGCATAGGCATCCCAGGATGGGGAGTATGGTATATAATCACAGACAAAAAAATGCACAAAATATTTTTTCTCTTTTTAAAGAATGCAAACTTTACACCTAAAGCTCACAAGAAGAAGAAAAATAACATTCTCAATCAGATTATTCCTATCATTATCTACATCAATTCAAAGATATTTTTCTTTAATGAAATTGGAGGAAATTACTGGTAATAAAAAGGGTTCAGTTTTGTTGACACTGTTGACACTACCCAACAAATCTAGAATTAACTATAATTCTATATTTGGTCGGGTCCAGGTCAATTACAACATTTTTCAGGTTCCTAGATATTTACAACCAACATTTTAAAACAGTTGAATAATTATTATGCAATAGAAGCTTGCACTGAAAAAAAAGAAAAGTTCTTTTAAGACTACAAAATCTTGCACTGTGATAAATCCAGTTGGTTACCATTATTAAAAAAAGAACTGCTTTCATTAACATGGCAGTGATAAACCGTCACAAAGTACCCTCATATAACTTTTATGATAGTCCTGTTATTAGATTTTGAGAGGCTGTTAAAGAGATCCTCAAAATGTCACCTGACTCAGGCTGATGATCAGACATTAATATTATGACAGTCTTCATAACGTTTATAAATGTCATAGTGTGCAATTGAATGTCCACATGTATGAGCTATAAAACCTTTAAACATTTTATTGCAGTTATATAAGTACACAGTATTATTGGCATTTAACATCCAGATTTTCTGTGGTAGTATCGTGGGTTGCAGTAGCACATAATCCAATAGCAAAGTTCACATTTTGTGCATAGTTTCATTTCTTTCAAAGAAATGTTGTTAAAGGTAATTTTTGTCTTTTTCAGTGGCTGGTTGGCTACCATCTCCTACTTCAGCTATAATATTTTGATTGCACTGATCATGCTGGTCCCTACGATCATGTTCACTGCTGTGGCATCATTGTCCTTCATTGCCCTCACCAAGGTGAGAATCTGACTCATGTATGTCTACACAGACAAATGTGCAAAGGTTTTGCTGAGTGATTCAACTGGTTATTTTTTGTTATCAAGGGGCTGAATCAAATTTCTGATTTATCATTTTCTGTGGCTATGCCGTGTTCCGCTTGTTTCTACAAATGTGTTTGTGTGTTAGCATAGTAAAAATCAATGTGAATAATATGCATCAAAGTAGGATTGGTGAATGATCACTAAGTTACAATTGCACATTGTTTCAAAAGATTTATAGGGAAACAAGGAATTCAATTAAATCCTCTGAATGAACTACAACACTCAAAGTATTTGTAATTATACTGAGTGACTAGAAAATGCAAAAAAAATCCATGTTTTAAGATCAATTATAATAATATAACAATAACTTGTTAACACCTCATCTGCAGATCCATAATTTCTACCGTGGGAGTGAGGCCAGCATGTCCAAAGCTCAGGAGGAGTGGACCACAGGAGCCTGGAAGAACCCACATGTCCAGGCCGCAGCTCAGCAGGCTGCCATGGGGGCAGCTGCCGGAGCCATGCAAGACCAGTTCTCCAGTCCACAACATAATGTCAACCAGATGTAGCCTCTTCGAGACAAGAAGGGGCCGAGGAATTAGATGACAGTTATGCCAAAGTTTGATCAGCAGGATTGAGACAATTGCACCATCTTCTGAGATCATTGTTAATTGAAACATTTTTTGCATATTTTCAGATTCTCAGTTTTTACATTTTGCCCACATGCAGCAGAACCGTTAGTAATTTCACCATCTGGCAAACAAATATTTCAGTGGGTTAGGCGTCAGACTGGGAAGCAGGAGGTTGTGGGTTCGAATCCCGTCTCTCTCCTAATCCATCCCCTACCAGGTGTGTCCCTAAGCCAGACACCCAGCGCTAGCTCCATGTAAGTCGCTTTGGATAAAAGCGTCTGCCAAGCAAAGTAAAGTAATAATTTCAACTGTTTGTTTTTTTTTCCTTTTTGAGAGGTTGAAACGTAACTAGTTTTGAATATGGATTACTTTAGTGGCTTAGCTGGAGAATCAGTAACTAATATTAACTCAACAAACAAACAAACAAACTCAAAGGCAAACCAAAGATCGTTGCAAATTTTGATTCCTTTTTGTTATCCTAAATGATGATTCTCTGTTTGACCTCAGCCTGGTTTCATCATACGTCTGTGCAGTTTGTCAGTGATTGCACTGTCAAATAAAAGAATGTTGCAATCTGTGAAATAAAGTCTTACAGTATTACAACGAGAAACAGTATTATTGCAAGTCTTTAGCTGAATTTAAATAGGAACTGAAAATCACATCTTAAACTGCCTCGTTCATGTGTTTGAAGCAATAAAGAAAATTTAAGATTTTCATACCAAAAGAATGAAATTACCTTCAATGAATTCAGCGAGCAAGCAATTGCAACAAGAACATAAAAATGAATATCTCTATAAGGAGATGTTCCTCCTGCTGTACGGTTGTGCGACCACAGAGGGGTGCTGATGGTTTTTCATAATTAAAAGCTTCTACATGGACAGATTACCTTCATTCATTCCTCACAGACAGTCTGCACACATGGCCTCTCCCTGCTCGTGTGTTTGTTTTTTTGTTGTCTGTCTCTCCTGCCGCATGCCACTCCCTTCGCTTAATCGTCTTCTTGAGCAAATATCAAGTGTTTTTTTTATGTGTACATTTTCTGGGAGTTATCTTTGACCAGGATGTCACCCTCACCTCATACACAAAAAAACTGTAACCTTCCTCCACCCGAGGAATATCTCTAAAATAAGACGCCTCCAGTCTCAAAGTGATGCAAAAAAACTAGTACATGCACATTATTTCGACACTGGACTACTGATAGGATGTCTCACTAACGAATAATAAAGACCAGCTAATCCAGAATGCTGCAGCCAGAGTTATGCCTGGAATTAGCACGATCTTGACACATAAAGCACTTAATGATCAAACTCCATCACATCGTCATTGCTCAGTAATTCTTCCCACCACAAAGGTACTGCGAATCCAGGCATCAAACCTCTGTCTGACATGCTGGTGAGCACCATTGATTTCTTTCTTGTGATCCCATAGTCAATGCAGAATTGTCTTTTTGTTAAAGTAAAACAGAATCAATGCAAAAAAAACGCTACATAACCTATGACTTAGCTTAGTATAAGCCAACAGGTTTTGTTTCCAATAGTTATACTGTATTATACATGCTATACTATACATGCAGCATATTGCAGCTGACAGTTATCATGTTGAAAAATCTGTAAAAATCCATGTTTATGGGGATTTTTAAATAAGTTGCTTAATGTAATATCCTCAGATTTCAGTCATGGTTATAATTGTTTGTTGTTTGTGTACTCAAAGTAGCCAGTGTACATCTTTTTTGGGGGGTGTTTTATTATATTTACCCCATTTAATCAAATGGTGCTACAGCCACTTTTGAACACAGTTACAATGGACAATGTTTTCCTTCAGGTGGCAGTATTGGCTCTCTATTGCTCTATCGTCATATTAGCTTGTCCACAAGGGGCACTGTATGAACATCTCTGTAGTCTATGGTTTATTTTTAACTTCAGACAAGACCACTGTAAATATAAGATACATTGGGTGATTGATAACACTTGCCTGACAACAATGTGTGTGTTTTTCACATACACTTGACAGCAGGTGACAATCATTAGGATTAGATTCTAAATATCTTAAACAGATTTATGTGGATGTCCTCCTTCCTACTTCCCGCATCTTTGAGTTGTGAGAGTGAGAATTACTCTGTAGAGAGGGGGGATGAAATTATACAGTGATATAAATACCCAGAGGATCCACCAGCAGCCACCAACAAACAATGTAATTGCCATACACAATCTCTTGTGAAAAGAAGTGACAGCAAATACTTGCACCTTCAGGTAAACAGGACTGCTTGTCAGCCACAGAATGTGGTCATTGATTCATAACAAATCAAGACTGCACAGATGTTTTTCCTTTTAATTTCTTTCTGCCCCCTTGTAAAACATAAGATGAAGGATGTCCAATTTATTGTTTGGTTGAACTCTGAAATAAAAACAGCAGATCTGACTTAGAGTGTGTTTTGGGATGGATTTACAATGGGCAGTATGTCATCATAAACAAACCATAGGTCCAAAGATATTCTTAAACAACAGCTTTTTTTGTAAATTCTTGTTTTTCTATAAATAAAATAATATATATATATATATGTATATATAATATGAAGGGAAGCCAGATAGGCAAAAATAATTTTAGAGATCTAGAGTTGAAGCTGATGCTGTGTTGTATGATAATGTTCACATATCATAACTTATGTCTTAGGGGGATTAAGTTGCTGCTTGGCTCAAGTCCAAATACAGTTTTCAAAATTTTTGGTGGTACTGCATTACATAAATCCTTTCATTGCCATTTATAATCATCATATACATACATTTAGAAAATATTTTTCATAATCAAATATTATTTATGAAAACTGAAAACCTTATTATTAATTAACTAGAAATAACTAGTTTGTTTGATGAAGTATTATAGGTGAACGCCACCAAGCTATGTTTACACATAAACAATGGAAATCTGTTTTTTTAGGTCAGAGCCAGCCAGAGCTGTGTGTCATTGGCTTTAAATAAATTTATAATGTTTACAATACATTTACAAATAGTGATTAAAGCTGTTTTAAGTCACCTACATATATAAGACGGGACAGTTCAGAGTCATTGTCCTGCATGTTTTCCAGCTTTGCCTGTAAGGCGGCCTGGTAGCTCAGTGGTTAAGGCAGAGGGCTGGGATGCAGAGATAGCAGGATCGATTCCCAGCTGCGGCACACAGGCCATAATCCCCCATACCAGGTGTGTCCCTGAACGAGACACCCAGCGCTAGCTCCCAGAGCGCTGCCTCACTACTCCCCTCAAGGAGGATGGGTCAAATGCAGAGAGGAAATTTCATTGTAACATGTAATAATGTATTCAATGACAAAAAAATTGATTCTTTTTTACTTAAGAAGAGATGGAGATAGAGTGCCCTTTACACTAAATCATCTCTCACTATTGCTTCTAAAATCTTAACCCTAACACCTTGTCTTAGCCCCAGAAACAAAACAAATATACAGTTGTGGAATCGTGCGCTAACACATACGTGTATGCTTGTATATCATAGATCCACGTGTTTGCGGGCGCTCTAGTAAACTCTAGTTTGAAGTCACAGACTGGCTCAGACATCCTGAAGAGAAAATGTAACAGAGTTGAGACATGAGGAGGAATGCAGGAAGTGCTTCCTCATAAACATGGTGATTCACAGAGATGAACTCATGAGCAGGTTTGTCATTCACTACAGGCTTTGTTTTTTTGAAAGGAGACTAAGTGACCAACAGTCAGCACATGACAAGGACAATGCAATATTTTAAACTGAGTTTACTAAATTACATTAAAAAAGGTGGAATTAATGAGTTTAATGAGAGGGAGGAAGTCATTTTATTCTGTCTCTGTTAATGTGCATCTGCAACCTGAGGTTTTGTGAATTGGGCAGTTAATGATCAAATTATCCTAAAATAGAGTAAAAGACGAAATGGGGGAAAGAAGTAATTGTGTTCATAATTGTTTGCAAAATTGCCCATTTGCATCTCTTTAAACTGTTAATTATGGCCCTCTGAGTTGGTGACCCAAAAAGAAAATAAAAACCTCTGGCTTTGTGCGATGACTGATCAAACTGCAAGATGCCATTGGTAACATAACAACACAATATGAGAATTTCACCAACATAATCAAAAGCTTGATTTGACTTGAAATAGAAGGGAAAGATGAAAGGTGGTTTCATTATGACTATCACAGTATAGCAGCGTCACTGAGGATTTTTTATTGTGACAAACTTAAATATAGTTTAATTTGTAACAGTGTTTTACTTCATAATAGCATCCTAAAATTAGTGGACTACTGTCCATCCACACATAACACCCCAGGAATATATTCATTATGAATATACAGGTCCTTCTCAAAAAATAATGAAGTAGTTCAGTTGTGTGTAATGAATCTAAAATATATGACAGTCTAATGTTAATCATTAAATTACAGAAAATAATGAACTTTATCACAATATGCTAATTTTTTGAGAAGGACCTGTATTTCCCCTACTTGTGATAGAATTTGTGATTACCCTACAATGTTATAGCATAGCAGTGTATGTGTTTGACATACATACAGGGAAACAAAATTGTATTTGTTCTGAATCTAAGTGCAAAATGAAACATACATAGACAAAAAAAAACTGTAGACAAAAAACATACAGACAAACAAATACCAAAGCAATGTAAAACTTAAAAAACACAGAAATGTTGTTGGACTCACTGTGCTGCTCTTAGGTCGACCTCTTCGCTGTAAACCATTTCATCACCGTTGCTGAGAATGCCCACTACTGTTGTGTCATCAGCAAACTTAATGAGGCGGTTGGAGCGGTATGATGCAGGGCAGTCATACATTAGCAGCATTAACCTAAGCACCATGTTCAGGTTAATGCTGCGTGGTGGTGCACTGTAGTTCACCAAACCGAGCCCTGTGCTCTGCCAATCCTAGCTACCTCTGAGGAAGTCCAGAAGGGAATAATCACGAGCACAAGTCTGCAGTAGGACTATATTATCCATGATGGTGTAAATGTTCTTCCACAAACTACCTATCAAAATGAGATGAGTAGGGTTGTCTCACACTTTTTCTGCAGTGGCACAATGACTTTCTTCACCGTGACAAGGCTCAAGTCTGTGCTTTTAACAAAGGACAAGTCTGGAATTAGTTTTGTTACGCTTGGACAAAGCCTGTCCGTTTCTTCAGATCAGTTAACTAGCTGCTGGCTAGAACCTTGTATTCAGCACATGAAAGTGGTACTGATCTAATAACTTCTGCTGGAAACCCGGTAAGTGAATTTTCCCAAATGCTGAACTATTTATTTGACAGAAAAGGGACATCTGACGTTGTATTGGTTTGGAAAAACCACTGGTGAGAAGTCCCAGCAGGGCTTTGGTATTGATGTTGAAACTAACTCAAACAAACGTACAAATCAACACACCCCAAAAGCTATTGGCATCATGCAACAAACATTTCCACCCCAGTTCATCTTTACATGTGCACGATGAGAGGAATCAGAGCATCCAGCCAGCTACTAAGGAGGGGTCACAGCTGTCTGGAGCGAGGCCACGTTAGTCAACTTCAGTGAGGGAGCTCTGTTGCCACCAGCCTCTGAAATCACCGATCTGATGATGGGAGCCGTTCCCCTGACAGCATGGCAAACGATGACAGTGAAGGTTTTAAAATGAGTCTGGTGAAATATTGCCTGTCAGAGTAGAGGGAGGCTGAGCACAGTGGCACAGGGCCGCGACACTCTCGGCGACTGACTTCATCATTGACACTTCACATGAAGCCAGTACAGAGGTGGGTGGATGCTGGAGTAGGGGTATTGTAGGGACCTGATTACAGTTGGAAGCCTATCTTTCCTACAAGATTTGTTCAAACTGCCTTGACTATAAACATGAGCATCTCCCCACCTCACTTTCTGCCTTTCAAGGAGCAAAAGCCTTAATGATAATTTATTGCCCTGTTGTTATAACCATGTGGACTCCCAGAGGCGCTGGAGGATCTGTCCATTTGCATACCTAAAATTGATGAGTAGGTAAAGCAAGAAAATCAAGTTGTAAGGAAAGAGTGTTTTTCTCAGCAGACGCCAAAGACTAGCCAGATGTTGCAGTGATGAGGCAGGCAGTATTTAAACTGTCAGGCAGTGCACTCAAGTGTGTCTTGTGCCTATGACACAAGGCGCTTCTTTGTCTCGTATAACGCCCATTGCTTTTGATGTGGCGTGTTAACTCGAGAAGTGAAATGTTTGTTAACTCAGACATATATGGTGGAGTCCGCTCAGCGTGTATGCAGGGTGAGCTATCAAGAAAACAAATGAGCCGGCAACTGTAGCTGCATGTTAATCAGAACATGTTTTTTCCCTCGCTATTCAAATGTCCATTTGCTGCTATTCTCGCTCTACAAAGCCAGCCTTTCCTCTTACCTTTCCCATGCAGCAATGTATTCGTCCTCACAAAAATGCAGATTTCTTCACATCTTTATTCATTTAATTAGCTTTCAAAGCAGAGTAACAGCCAGAAGAAGAATTACCCGTGGCCTTGATATTGTGCCTCTGGATCTCTACACAGTAGGCTCTGTAGAAATCAGACCCTGGGCCTGGAGGTGGACTTTTTGGCAATGCCAGCTCACAGACTAGTTCCCATTGTCTCTCCCAAAAAATTCAATTTTTCTCACATAGACCTGCTGGAGTGAAGAATGGAGGTCTCAAGTCATGTCTTTTAGCCCTGTCTTGTTTTGTGCCAGCTGGTCAAATCAAAGGGGTTTGAGACTGTATCAACGCACACATGCTTTATTTTCGACAACGGTTTTTAAGGCAACTAAGGGGAAAGTTATTTGTAATTATCTTTTATTCATTAAATATATTTTGGGTTATTTTATTAAACTGAACTTATTCAAAATTTTCCCAACTTGCCTATTGGCATCACCTTGACTACAATTTGATAATGCTAAATATTATAATGGCCAGTCTCAGTGGATAATGACAGGTCAAAGTCATCATCACAGCAAGGATAACCTCTACAATCTGCCTAATTTCATCACAGATCCCAGGGTTCAACCGCTTCCAGATTCACCATTGTGCACAGTACAACTGTAATGATCCAATCTCATTCTGCTCACTAGTAGTGCCGGTAATTTAAGCTAAATGCCATTTGCGTTATTGAGTCATCATACGATCATGACTAACACTTAGAGTCGCTGGAAAGGTGTTTTTTCTATTTTCAGCAGAATTACAACGTGTTACCGCAGGGGCATTGTGTATTCAGTTACGTCTTGCTACCGAGAACGCTGGAAGATCTAATAACTCCTGCTTCACTTCACTTGATCTGTTTCCTCAATTAGGCTGCAAGCTTGCAGCTGCAACATGCTTGTTCCTTTACATAGGTTTGCTGGTAAAGTAAATATGGCCTGCTGCAAATTTATCTTGGGGGGCTTAATGGTTATCCCTACAGATCTTCTCCTTATCCATGATCAGACATAACATTTGCTGCCCAAAGTATGTGTAATGAATTTGGTGTTAGAGGTCTGCAACATTCAAGGAGAATTACAACATGACTGGTGCCTCAGACATAGTAAGATGATTTACTGTTAAAAAGGTATTTCACAGTCACAATTTGCGCTTCTAGTTTTGGTGCAGAATGTAAAATACTATGCAGGGCGTCTTAACTTAGTCTGACTGCTGGATCAGGAAGTACAGTAACACACAATGGCACCTCCTCCATCAGCTGATCAGAACCACCTGATTCCAGTTACTGCAAAATCTGAGCAGCTGTTCGGACACTTTCTTCTGCTGCAGCGTGTTAAAGCATCCCTCCAGTTTTCTCCTGTTCTGTTTAGTTAGTAGCATGCTTGCATTAGCATCTCTGATATTATGCATCATGTGTATTTCTTTTTTTTTTTTTGGCCTGTCAGTAACACAGATGACACATGAGTACGTCATGTATGTATAGCTGTGTAGTCATCATT
>JAUMHF010000017.1:16967812-16996858 GCA_032359275.1 Microctenopoma steveboyesi
CTATTAGACATTTACATGGAGGAACCTTATAAATACAAGCGCGCTCACACACACAGGTGTGCACTCAGGTGAACACAGGGAGGCATAATCAGGTACTCACACACACTGTCCTGATCAGCTGCTGCCTCTAAACTTATTGTATATCAGTACTGTGCTGTTCAATAACAAATATTTATTAAATACTGTAATTAATACAGATATAGGTCGCTGCTATATTTTTGCAGTTTTGTGTTTGTTCTTTTCTTTTTTTCTCTCTCAACAGGTATTGAAGCAGAATGTCGGTGTCTTATCTCCCCCTCTCTCTCTATTATCCTTTTTATCTGTTGCCCCATTATCTGTTGACTCCCTCCCCACCTTCTTGTTCTTTTCCCCTCTCTCTTTCTCTCTCCCCCTTTTTTATATCCCCAGGTCCTGTCTGTAACTGAAATAAATAAATATAAAACAATAAAAGAAATGGCCATGAAAAAAAAAGAAAACAAAAAAAGTGTTTCTTAAAACTGTGGCGGAACCTCAGGTGCACTGACATTCTCATTATGATATGATGCTTTACAATGGAATGCTGCTCATGCCTGGTAGCTCAATGGGTTAAGCCTCAGACTGTAGGAGGTCGCAGGTTCGAATCCCGTCTGACTCCTAATCCATCCCCCACCAGGTGTGTCCCTGAGCCAGACAACCAGCGCTAGCTCCCTGTAAGTCGCTTTGGATAAAAGTGTCTGCCAAGCAAAGTGAAGAAAGCCAACATCCTCTGCTTCCATCATCTCCTTCAGTGGAGTTCATGCAGAGCTCTCAGACTGAATCTTGGTTTTACAGTCTGGCTCTTCAGCATTTTTCAAAAACAAGTCTGACTTACCAACTGGCCCAAGGCTCAGAGCACAGAGCTGTTCATGTGTCTGTGTTTTGGTTTGATTAATTACCAAAGTCTGTGGGAATAAGCTGAAATGATACAAACCTTGATGGTTCAGCTCAATCCTGTATTTAACACCTCAGTAAAACATACTTAACATAGTTTTATCAACTTCTAACAAACATGAAATGTATGCCTATTTGGATTTTCTACAGATTTCTAACACCTTGATGGTCCCAGGCTAAGATCGTAATGTAGGATAATTATCCTATTAAATCTATACCGTCTTTATGTGGCTTGTAGTAGGAGTAGGAGTGTAGGAGGTTTTTAAAAAGTTCACTGGACAAAACATTTTTTCCTTTTTAAAGCCACTGTGACTGCCTCCCTGTAAAGACAGTTACACCATAAACCAGTGTCAAGAGAATGTCTAATCAGAAAGTGGAATTTGCAAATTTAAATGAATTGTGCAATTTGCAGGAGAGAGAGTTGCATCTGTGGATTTACAGCTGATGTGAACAATAAGGCTAATTCTTCATCAGAGGGTCCTTTTCTGTATACAAAAATCTAGTTTCTGTATACTTTTAATAAGTGCAGTACTTAGGCTTAGATTTGTGTGTTTCAGGATACTGGTCTGTAGGAGTGTAGGAGGACTGGTCTATAGGAGGCCCCACAGCCTCCCACTAGGCTGATCCAGCGCTGCTGCCATGTCATGTCATGAGTTCATCCTAATGTCTTAGTATTCATTTCTTTTTCCGTGCCATTTGCTGACTAAATAGTGGAATGCTCACGAGCACGGGGTCGATGCAGGAGGTGAAGTAGAAAACTGTTTTCTTTAATGCCTCACCTGCAAAACTGCTCATTAGGCGTCATAATTGGGGCAATATGAGCACACTGTATGAAAATGAAAATTAATGTAATCAGAATTTAATATCATGAAGGCAGTGTGTAAGACTGTTGAGGTGGACCACTAATCTATTTAATCAGCTTTTCACAAATAGCCACTTGAGGTCAGTGTTGATTTAAAGTAAGAGCCAGGTTGCGTCTCTGTCCTGAAAATGAGGTCAGCACACATCAGCACATCCAGTGACCTCAGTGAGGAGAGGCCATATGCTGCTCCAGCCTCAGAAGAGCTAGACCTGAGATGAGAGTATGACATGATCTGTAAACAGTGACAAACAGATAAGACCTGAAACAAAGGCTCTGCGAAGCATAGAGCAACATCAGTGCAATAGTTTCAATGCAACTGAAACACAAGGGTGGGAAAAATTAGCAAAGAATAAGGCAGCAGTTACTGTAACATAAACATGAAACTGGATTTTGAAATGGAAAATTTCAGAGGAAATACTGTAGCAGTGAACTGCTGGGAGGCAGAAATGGATTACGCCAAATGGTTTCACGTCACTTTTGTGCATTCACATAAATAGGATTTCAAGCCAAATCTTGATTTTGTTTGTACAACTGTCTACAGTTGATGTGAACATGCTGTGAAGACGAGCTCTGATTACAATAGAGCTTGTTCTCTAACTGGAATCATTTCTAATAGATGAAATCATGAGTAAGTTGATCTGTTTTTTCTTGGGACATAGTGTGAAAATAGAGTGAAATAGTGTCAGACTGGGATGCAGAAGGTTGCAGGTTCGAATCTCGTCTGACTCCTAGTCCATTCCCCACCAGGTGTGTCCTTGAGCCAGACACCCAGCGCTAGCTCCTTGTAAGTCGCTTTGGATAAAAGCGTCTGCCAAGTAAAGTATAGTAAAGTAAAGCAAAAAAACCAAATGACATACTTTACTTTATGACATATATTATAATATATTGTCATTTATATATATATATATATTATAATATATATGTCACAATATTATGACATATTATGACATAATTTCATTGCAATATCATATTAAACCAAGAGTTAATTATCACATCTGGTAATTTCTGTGCCAGGTGTACACTTTTCATTTTTATGCATTTAATTCAATGCACTCAAACAATTAGATACATTTCAACTTAATATTGTCAAACAGAGAAAAGAAATGAAATAGTTTGAGACATCTTTAAGGCTTGCTCTGCCATTTTAGTCATCTCTAGTCTGTTGTTTACAATACCAACAACTGCCAAAAGTCGAGTTGAGCTATTTTCTTAATACATTCAGCATGTTCCTGCCATTGGCTTAAACATAAACTTCTTCCTAAATGACCAGAAGATCGAAAACTTTCTCATCTCTCATCTCATTTTAATTCTCCGTTGTTGCCATCCATCGCTTTTGAGAAACTGTAAAGTGCAGACACACAAAAACAACACAATCCTTCTCACAGCAGACCCTTTAATCACTCTGTAATTTGTAATCAGTTGCTTATGCTTGTTACATCATTCTGTTATTCTTTGTTCTGTTACCAAGCTGTAATTGAAACGCTATATACTAAACAAAACTTGTTGACCTTCTTGTGTTAACTTCTTTGTGTGATGTTACACTTTGACTGAACATATCATCAGGTATCAAAGGACTAAATAAACTAATTAGGAACAATGAATTATTACTGGAGCACATTAACACCCTAATAATGTATGAGTGCTGTTAATTAGTTTGTATCAGTCGGCAAGATCAGAGGTGTTTGTGTGTGAAAATGTGTGCATCGATGTGTATGGATTGTAATTACTGTATTGATTGTGTGTGAGTGTGTGTGTTCTTACAGAGTCAGGACATTTTGTGAAGACATTTAGCCAGTTCAAATTGTGTTTTAGGGGATTGGTTTTAGACTAGGTTTGAGGGTTATGGTTCAGAATTTAGTTGTGATGTTTACAGTTAGGAGACAGAAAAAGATAATGCATAATGTGTATTATATTAAAGATAGAAGGACAGGGTTGTGTGTGTGTGTGTGTGCATGCAGACATCTGTGTCAGCATGTTTAAATATCTGTGTGGATTAGTCCAAGAATGTATTTTTGCATTGGTTGCGTTGTGTTTTTGTGTGTTTGCACAGCTTTAGCAGCTTAGGAAAGCCTGGATGCACACGGCCGCTGATCTCATCCGAACCAGAATATGGACAACGTGACTCTAAGAGAGTGACTGTGTCAATGAGCTGGTCTATTTGAAATAATTTGCAATATTAACGCATAGGGCTTCGGTAAGTACTACAGTATGTGGCAATCACTGGACATGTCCATTATTTCTCATATACCCTGCTAACACCAACATAAGAATAAAAAAAAACTTATTTCAATTAATGCAATTAAACACTGTTGTACTAGTTGGAAAGTAGTTATTTCCAATATGTCTTGATATATAGACATTGCCGCAGCAGGTGAACTAAACCCTGGATCACTTAGAGTCAGACAAACCCAGACTATATAAATATTATTCTTTTGCTTTATTTCATGGCCCATGTTTAAACTCAGCAACAGCTTTTACTGGAACAGTCATTAAAGACTGTAGAATGACTTGGAGTGGAAAGTGGATACTTTGGATACTAATGGACCAAGTGACCATTCGAGGACTCATTCTTTCCAAGGGGAAGGAAACCAATTAGTCATTTCTCTCAGGTAGAAACCTGTTGTTATCTGAAGCTGAACTTATAACCATGACCATAAAATACTTTCTTTTACCTCCTGACATGCAAGTGTGGTAGTTTATAAGCTTATATAACTAAGGGGACATGGTTATACACAAGATTTGAACCAAATATGTGGGGACAAATACACACACGTGTAAAACAGGGTGGGAAATGGAGGGCTGAAGCACAGTCTTTGTTTGTGTTTCCAAAACTGGCACACATTTCTGTGGCAGTCTTGAGATGATTATCTAGGCAATACAATGTGTGCATATGTGTGTGAAATAGAAAGAAAGAGAGTGAAAAGATTGAGAGTGGGAGGTGCTGGACTACAAGATGCCTGGAAGGGTCCCCGGCCTCTTTGGATTCCTGGATCCCCTCACTGACTATGTCAGCTATAGAGAATGTAGTATTGGAAGCACACATAAAGGATTTAAAACAAATAACTTTTGATCATATTGTACAAAAGATTCCAGACCTTCTTCGTAGTCATGAGTCATTTTCCACTTGTTTTGTAGCAAACAAGACTTTCAAAGTTCCTCACATCGCACCTTGGGCTGTATTTCACAGGATACTACAGTACAGTGTTTCCCCTACCATTATACAAGAGGGGCGCCTCGCACACCACCTACTCACGAAGACGCCAGCGCACACACACAGATAAACTCAGCGCATCAGGAAATATGACTTTTAAAGCATAGTGTACAGCTGATTTAAGGCAAAAAAAAACCTTGTTATGTTGTTCATGTGTTTCTAGCATTAAATAACCTGTCCCTACAGCCAGGAGCCTTCCAGCTGTATGTAGAGTTGCTTGTGTGTTCAAATTGATTTGAATTTCCACAGTGAGAAGTTCTGCGCTGTAATTCTGCAACTTTATTAATTATTCATGAGTATTAATTGATCCAAACACAGATTTGGATTTGATGAGACAATTATAGTAATATAGTAGTATAGTACAATTGTAGTAAAGTACCTCAATTCTGTAATTTTCCTTTAAAGAAGTGCAACCAGAATATGTAGAAATATGTTCAAGCACGTGTACAAATAGCAGCCATAACCTTAGCAAATTCCATGAAGCTTAATAAAGATAGGGGCCTGTCAATAGGGGGCACTAGGGCCACCAGTCTCACATTAAGAAGAAGAAGACAAAAATCACAATAAATCATTTTAGAACAACATGAAAATTTAAATAAACAAGCTATGCATTATACAGACCATGAGTGCTATATTCAAGTCTAGTTGAAAAATGTTCTCTCTCTCACTTACCACGACCAAACGTTCATGTGATGTATTTCCTGTTCTTTGGGGGCACAATAAACTTTACCATAGACCTATACTATAACTGGTGCATGTGAACTGGAACGACCTCCAATACAAAGTATAGGAGAACCTTAGTTTGTTAAGAGTCAGTCAGACCTAAACTGTGTCTTACAATGATAAATTAATAGCTGTTAGAAACAAATTAAACAATTTAAATTCATTGAATAATCTGATAAATGTGTAATGAATTTATGTAAATAAATAAAACCCTTTTGTGTGATGTAAATTAAGGTAGATGTAAAGTTTGATAGTGGAACCAAATTTCGTTTGTTACTGTTGAGTCAGTGTCTCATTGTCAGCAACACAGCATGCTTTAGAGAGAGCTGCTTTGTGTTGACAGAGGATTACATTACATTAAAGTGACATTGCTGTGTTTTGAAGAATGAAGAGTTTTTGGAGTGAAGACTCATAAGGTTTATTACTCGCAAGTTAAAGTGGCCAATGAGGTAAGTTGCGTTGTTGTTACATTATGTTTATTGCTGCTGAATATTAGCGGACTTGCTAATTAGCTAGCATCTATCGACATTTAAGTGATTGTCCAGTTAGTGTCTTATAGTTTTACTAAGCAGTGAGCAGCTTGTACTGAGTTAAAGAAGACAGAAAAATGTAAATGTAAATTTAATAGTGCATCTCAAAAAGGACTTGCAAAAGTGCACCCCCAATCAAAATAATTTCACCAGCTGCCACTGGACAACAATGAAAAGCTAAACTGTCAGCTACACAGCTTTAAAAAAGTGTATTGTGAGAATCTGGGTTGGAGATTTTCTCTGTAACCAAACACACAGTCCTACTAACCCATATCTGATTATTCTGTATGATTTGGTGTCACAAATTCACAGGAAAAATGTACTGATTTGTCATTTGATCACACAGCCAATGCAATGATTGCATTAGCTTTGTGCCTCATGGGAACCACTGTGTAAATACAGACCAATGTCAGATGGCAACAACACTGCCAATCTCCAAACAGCCAGTCAACATTCCTCTTAGGTGAGGATAGCAGAGCAAGCCTGGCACTAGCGTCAGAGGGTGGACAAGAGTCCCCCAGCGGACTGAACCACTACTGCCTTCTTAAACCATCTAAAATACCATGTTTCCATTGAGTAAGATGCAATAAGAAAACAGCTATCTAATCTGATCACATCCACACAACATGCCATTATGTCATGTAGCATGAAATCCAACGTGTATTGGCCTATACTTTGACTCTGACTCTGCATTCATATTCATTCAAATAACAATGACATGCATAACATCAACTTACTGGACATGGAGAACTAACTGACTGCTTGCAAAATCCTGTCTCATTAAAAAAAAATCTTCTTTACAGATAAACTTCACTTACAGAACATACCCACCATTAAAATTTGGTAATATAAAGAAGAATGGTGTAAATTTACAGTTTAAAGTAAATAAAAGTCAATTTAAAGTTCCAATGAACTGTATTGTTTATTATAACTATTTTATTATTTTAAAAAATATCTGATTGCAGCAGAATATCCGGTTATTGTGACTAAAACTGTTAACTGTATATAGGAACTATTATATTTAGGCACTTAAAAAGTAAAAGTACGGAAAGAATGTAGTCTAGCTTAAAGGAGAACATTTTAACAGGTCAGCCAGGCATTTAAAGTGTTATTGTAAAAATCCCACCCATGTAGAAGGGTCACCTTCAGAGAAATGGTAGTTGTGCACTAGGGCTAAATCCGAAAATCCAAATTGTCAGACTGAGAAAGTGAGTTCTGCAGTTTCTGTGACTGGAGGTGTCAAGTCCATGCACACACAATTCAGCAGCTTTTAGTAGTGGTGCTCCTCTCACTGGTGACTGTGGGTGTTCACAGTACATTACTTCCTCTTTAAAAAAGTATTAAAGATCACATAAGTCACACAAACATTCACAATCTGATATCAGGGTAGTAAATAATAGAGTTATCAGATATTAACCTTATGTACGGTGCTCATTCATGCTAGTTTTGTAATGAACTGAAAGGGAAAGCTTAGATTAGCAAACTCAACACAGCTGAACGTTGATGTGTACTGGCATTTCTTTGAACTTTTTCACTTTATTCTTGTTACATCAAGTCAGATTTACATAAAAAAAACTTGCTAACTTGTTTCTTGGTTACAGAGACTGTTGATATTATAACTTTTTTATATGTTGTACTTACTGATGACAGCTATGCCACTCCCAGGTGTGGCGTGGCCTGTTAGGCAAGAAATCGGCAGTGCCCTTATTCTTCACCCTCTGGGGGAATCGCAGCAGAACCCTCACATCATAGTCGGTGGTCTCAGAACTATAGGCAGAGCTGAAAGGCAAACATATATTAAAACAAAACAAAAAAAATCACTATTAGACAAGATTGTCACTATGCCTAGACACATGCAGAACTATAGCAAGGTAGGAAAAAAAGGACTCCAAAGGCAGAAGCACATCTAAATAATTCATTCTACAGATTACTACAATTTCTGCAAATACACTGTTTCAAAATGGGAAGAGGGAACAATCTGTTTTACAATTCACTTTAAGTTCACAATACTACTGAAGATTTAAGCCATTTGTCTTGTTGCTGTTGTTGACATTGGAGTGTATGGCAAATTACAACAGCCCATCTGTCGGTGATTGCTGCAAACTCAGACAGGATATGAAAGGGCTTTGAGGGATGACTGTGCTTATGATAGGAAGAGGGTAGATGGAGCAGCCGTAGGGACAGGACACTTCCATCATTTTAACACTGTCCTTAGTGAAGGAGGAGGTCATAGGGCCCAGGCCCAGGGCCCACAGGATGCTATCCGCCAACTCAAAGAAATTAAACTAACAACAGCCTGTATACCCCATAATGGTGCTCAGGATTTAGTTCACTTATTTTTTGCTGCTGGTCAAGTTTTTTTTATTATTTCTTTCAGATATTACTACACAGATGGAGAATAATCCAGAAGGATTCATTTGAGTTGAGGAGAGGTTCACACACTGGGTAATGATACCCAAAGTTAAAGAAGTAAAAATACATTTTTCATGAAAATGAACATTGTTGATCAAGAGAGAAAATATGTCTTTTGATTGTGCTGAGCCACGATTCTGACCCTTAGATATTCAAATCACTAAAATGACAGTAATGGACATCTTGGGTTGTTTTTTACCTTGACAGGCACTTTTCCTCAGCAGCACAGCGAAGTGAATACATGTGAGCTCTTTGAATGTAAGTGGAAGCTTGGACATAGTTGGGATCAGGAACCAGGTCAGGTAAACCTGAAACATTGGACAGACAACTCACACTACATGTACATTCATTAGTAGTATCTGTGCTATATTAGGTAAACATCTTATTCAAAAGTGAATGTGATCAAAATATCAGTTGAATTTATGACACATTTGCTATAATTTCAACTACAATTAAAGTAATCTAAATATCACTGACAGATGGATGAAAGTTTCTGACTGGTCAACCTTTGATCTTTCTAAATTCCAGCCCATCAAAAAATTGCAAAAGACCTCCTCAGCATATTTGTCAGCAGTTTTTTATTACCTGGTAAATATGGTAGTGCTGATGGATGATATGATGGGCAATGGGCAGCCACAGTTCAGGACTGGGTCACTCTAAAATGAGCCAGTGGCCACTAATCACTGCGCATTCCAGATTATTATCATGGTTTTTTAATGAGACATTTCTGCTCATAGGCCTCTTGGACAGGGGTGACTTTGCGGTGAGAAGGCACTAAGGTTAAATTTTAATGTGCTGTGTTAAACCCAAAGAAACATATAACTGCATACACTTCTTCTACTGGTATTTGTGGGACTTTCCAACAAATGTATGTTATTATGGTTGAAGGAATTATGCCTCGCTTTCTTTCTTGGTAATGTGATGTGATCTTTCATGACACTAGTCCTAATATGAAAGTGTCACTTCAGCTTTGACCTTTAATGTCATTAACTCAGAGTGACTATGTGTTTTGGGGATAAGGATAAACTAACTCCAAACAAATATATATTATCTGAGCTTCAGCATCATGAACGCGCGTGGTGCATTACAGCCTTTTTTTTCATATTTTGACTTCTGCAAAAAAGTGACAAAAAGAAGAGATTCACAAAGACAAAGGTGCATAGAGGCACAGCAAAATAGTCAAGCAAAGACACAGCAGGAGAACATGCATGCCAGTCCAAAACAACAGTGATCTCACACCACTGCTGTTTTTAAAGTGGGCTGCAGACCAAGTCTGTCAGAAAAAGCAGGCCTGACTTGTCACAAAGAATGTCTGCCTGCCCTGTTCCAAGTAAATGCCATGCAAGCAAGGGTCTCTGGCATAGCTTATCAACCCTCTCCGTTGAGCTCACAAGGGCCAGACATGCTTTAATGTGAGCTTGTTCGAGCAACTATAAGTCAAATCGTCTGACTATATGCCTGGGAACCTTAGGAAAACAGTTAGGTATCACCTGTCATTTCTGTTGCATGTTCTTTAACCATGTAAATTTAAATATGTGACATGGGTTACTTTGTGGTCAACAATATGCTTTGAAATTTTTGTTTTTGTTTTAAACCAGTTAGAATTCCCTCTTTGTTTGCCCTGCATTTAACATCTAGGTGAGCCTGGCCTCTCCCTTTCATGTTTAAATAAGGGCATTGGCCTTTGTGGCTCTTGTGAAAATATTTTATCTGACAGCTCACTCTGAAGCTGACATATAGGACATGTGGAAGCTTCCCGTGGTAGACCATGTGAACACTGTAAGGCCAGTGTGAAATTAAGAGGTTTTCCAACAGTATTCTCAACCTCATTTTTTCTCCAAACCCACGGAAGGCTTTGTTCTCCGCCCTTTAATCTGTAGAAATATGAAATTGGGTCTCTTTCAGGGGGATAAAGTGTTTTGAAAAGCTAAAGCTGATCAGCTCTAGACAGCATGTGACAAAGCCACACATTACACTCTAAATGGGGCATAGAGTAAAGAAACAAAATCTTGCCAGACTTTCATTCATCGTAAAATAAAATAATAAAATACACAAGAGCTCCCTCTGTAGATACTTTTGCTTTAAACTGCAGGCTGGTTAGTTGCAGAGGACTGACACATCCAAATGTGTGGAGTTCATTAAGGTTGTTTCACAATGAAAAATCTAAATCAGCGGCATCTGGACAGCTCAGTTGGTAGAGCAGTCGTTTTCCAACCTAAGGGTCAGCGGTTCAAGTCTCTGTCTCTACAAAACCTACATGTTGAGGTGTCCTTGGACAAGTAGACCCTTAGTAGCGCAGACATAGGTATAGGGGATCAATAAAGTATTCATTATTATTATCTAATAAATAACTCACTTTCACAGGTTCCTTTGCCCACATTTCATCATGAGGAATTGCAGTAATGGGTTGAGTCAGGTCTCAGACAATTTTTTGTCAGTTCATGTTGAACTTGGCAAGTCTGCACAGGTGCACATCTGCAAACTAAATCCATGTAGGATTCTGGTCCTGATTTTCTCTAACTACACCTGTAGTATTTTTAAACAAGAGTGGCAGTAAAATGTATACACACCTTTCTGTGTGACACATGGATTCAAGTCTCATTATGAGGACAGCTGCAGGTCTCATACATTATGATTCTAACTCTAAAGCTCGATTAGTAAAAGATTTCCTGTTTCATGTTTAGAACAACTGCTAATGTTACCGTTGTGTTTTATGGATGACCTCTAGAGGTAATTATGATGAAAGCAATACAGAACCTCGGGTGTAAATTTGTTTGTTCCAGTCACAAATAGTTATTGTTTGATTTAACAAGGACCATTGCATTGACTGCCATTACCAGTAAGTACCTTCTGCACAGACTTTCAAATAGGTTATAGGTCAGGTTATATAAGAGTATAGGTATAAGCAGCCATTGTTGTCAGTTGGATGACTTGTTAGACCAACACAGGCTTGCTTTCCAAATAACTACCACCAAAAGCCAGCCAGGCCAATTTGGGAGGGAAATTATTTAGCCTAGAAAACAGACCAACTGTAATCAAATAATAAATAATTGAAACTTAATGTGCAGAAATTTACATGGTTTTATGCACATGTGATAAAATAAACTTGCAGTACATACTATACACGATGGTAGAATGTGAAGTATTCGCTGTACAGCACTGTGCTATGAGTCTTTCACACAGTTTACAGTGTGTGAATGTCTGGGAACCATGGGCAGTGGCTCTGCACTGAAATGTGGTTTATGGCCTTAAACGTAATACTTACCAGCTTTCCTTCATTTAATAACCCTATGTTATTTGTGCTTAGCTATATTTTTCTGCAGTGACATTATTCTGCCACATGTTATGAGATATAGTGACTTGATTTATTGAGAAGTCATTGTTCCTTACTGCCATGTATGCCATACAACGGTGCATACAAAACAGCAATATGTTTGTCAGATCACAAACCCTGTACCAGCTGAATTCTGTTCCATGAAGTAGTACAATAAAAACATGGCTGAATCTTTTTGATTTGATTATGCTCACTAAGAGATATCTGTTTTTTTGTGTCCTAGAGTTCTAGAGGGCCAAGCAAGTGATTGTTTCAAGGCGCACAACAAAGTAGAAAGACTGCTGAAGGCCCAGAGTAAGACTGATTGCGGTTGGTAAAAGTAACAACAGCAAAGTTAAAGTTTCTTTTTCTTTAAGATAGTGACATGTTAGGATATAAATCATTAAAACCTGTTTAAAATTCTGCCTACTTTATTACAGGAGCTTTTCTGTTTTTAAGCCGTTTACCTGCATGTTTTCACACTCAGTCTTACCCTTGCAAAATATTTATTTTGATTTCCTGTAGATGAAGCAATGGACCCCATGTGTAACTGGGAATTTCCACCCTGCCCCTCCCCCCAGTGCACGCTGCATCCCCCTCCCTTGTTTCCCCTTTAATGTCCCCAAGCCCAGGCGGTAGCCACTGCCCACCAACACCCCTGTCACCAGCCCCCATATGAGGTCACCACTATTTTACCAAACTCCACATGCCTCATGAAACAGTCTACTTTCTTTCAACACAGTACTCTTCACACGAAAACACAGTGGTTCTTCTGTGTGCTCTCATTGGCAGGACTTGCTCAACACCTGGTTTCAATAAGCATACGAGTGGGAAAAGATGAACCTTGTGTCCACTTTGCTGTGATTGTAAACTGAGAAAGAGGTTGAATCTTAAGCAGCTGTTTCATTCTTATTACCTTAGGTATCTGACAAACATGAGTGAAGAATTTTGGGAAAATATAATTGTGTACTTGAGTGGGTGGTAAGGTCTCTTCTCCCCTGGGTTTTACATATTTCAAATTCACACAGGAAGTCCAGCAAAAACAAAGACGACATGGAAAGCTTTTCTCTTTTTTTGCATCCAAAGAAATACCTTGGGTGAATGCCTACAAGAGAACATGGTCCCTGTTTCCACTGTAAAGTTGAAATATTTGAGGTACTTCAGAATTTTCCTGACAGCCAAACATATCGCTCCAGATCTCCACATACATGTTTTAAAGCCTGCCCTATTATCAAGAGAAGGTCCCTAAAGAAAGTAAATGATGCACTTTGTTCACAACTAGAAAAATATCACTATACCTCTCTGTTCTGGTCGATACACACTCCCAACATTCATACTGGGGTTCTCAGGGGCAGAGTTTAGAGTATTTCTGGCTGGAGGGATGGGCTGCAAGAAGGGAGGCTGTGGTCTTCCAAATGGAGGAAATTGTTCATACTGAGGGCTTCTGACTGGTTGTTGACCTGCTTGTCCTGTCCTGTCCACTACCATAGGTCTGTCCTGATTGACATCTGGGACAGGGACAGCAGGATCACTCTCCGCATTGTAGAGACTGTGGGTGTATCTGTGGTCCAGACCATCAGTAAATGGTGGTTGGGCTACACGTGCAGGCATCACAGGATTGGGCCCGTAGCTGTAAGACTGGTAAAAACGGTAGCCATCATCAGTAAAATCAGAGGGGGAGCCTGGGAGCACTGGGGCAACACCACCTCCATATCCTCCTCCATAAGCCATGCCAGTACTGTACCCTCCTCCACCATACCCTCCACCGATAGCGGGCTGAAAGGGAGGCTCGTAGCTTCTGACCGGTACATCACCATCACCATCATAGGGTACTTGTTGGAAGGGAGGTTGGAGAGGAATTGGGTATTGTGGGTAGGATGGTATATTATAAGAAGATGAAGAAGAAAAGGATGATGAGGATGAAGAGCCTGCAGATCCCCTGAAGCGAGTGCTAGAAGATCCCTGGAACTGGCTACCACCTGTGCCAGTTGTACCGCCGGTGCTTCCTGCAGTTTGCCTCCAGTTATCAGGCACTTGACCAAAGCCAAAAGGATGCCTTGCCTGCCCGCGAACAGTCTCAGAAGACCCTCTTGATGGAGCCTGACGGCGGACATTACCTCCCTGAGGTCTGCGTGGACGAGCATCTGCCACAACCACCCTGGGTCCTCTGTCTTGAGCTCCTGCCCCAGCAGGAACATATTCGGCTCCACTGTTTAGCAGGCTAAATACTCGGCCATTGTTCTCCCACTGAATCACCTGCCTCCAAGGCGTTGCAGAGCTGCCCTGTCCTTGGCCCTGACTCTGGCTCTGCCCATGAGTCTGTGGGACTACTTGAGCATCACCCAAGCCTAGCAAGGCAGACACGAAACATGCCAAAACAATAGGCAACATACTGGCTTAAAAGACACCAAAACTCACCACAGAGAAAATTATGCCTTCCAGTCCACCAGCAGCTTAAACTCAAACCACCTGTAGCTCTGTCAATAACACGTGTACTCTCTTCCCGCTTTAGTGTGAGTGCTGAGACAGTTTCAGAGTTGAAAAGTAAGCCTGTGGTTGAGTGCATCTGCTGGTTCTTCGCGAACAGTAACAGAGAAAGTTCAATGTGCATTCAGGAGCAAACATCCACAGTAGAGTGAAAGTGGGCTTTGGAAGACCCACTGGTGGTGTTACCATCTGTTAGTACTATGAGAGTATGTCCTGACTTCTTGTCGGTCTGCTGGCATGCCTGTCGGTGGAATGAGCATTACTCTCTGCCTTCTGGAAAGAAGTGTGCACTGCATACAGCAAGCTCCTATTTGCCTGATTGCTTACAATGGACTGTGAAAAAATCTCAAACTTTTTTTTTTTTTTTGGGAGGTCCCACATGGCCCTAGTGCTAGTGATGTTTCCTGGTCTGCAGCAGCCAGGGCCTTAAAGCCAACATAACTGTCTGACACTGCAATTTTCTATACATGTATATATGTATAGTGCTATATAACACATATCACTTTTTTCTTTCTTATTTTGTATACGCATAGGTAGAGATATTTTCCCACAAGTGTTTTAAAGACTTGTTTTATTGTTGCTCTGCCTTTGAATCTTTCCAACAGCCATGTGCAAATAGGAAATAACTTAATTGGTAACAGGGACACCCTGTCACAGAGAAACTTTGATCCAATCTATATATCAACTATAAAAATATAACATTAAACACTGTTGAAGCAGAGTAAGTCACTTGTTTGTACCAATGTATCTTCCTATCAGCAGTAACTGTAAGCAAATAATCAGAAAAACCACATGGGGGCATTCAACTTTAATTCATGAATAAAATAATGTTTCCCCTTAAACACAGTTTTATGTTTACATGGAAGATATGTTGGGAAATGTGTTCTGCATGCCCCACCCCAAGAAATACCAAACTGAGGTCAATTAGGAAACTGTTCAAAGCTCCAAGCACACACACACGCACGCACACACACACACACACACCACCCCTCTCCACTTATCACTCCTCTTGCTGCTTGTAGTACTCTGAATGCACAAAAGCCTTGCATACAAGTTGAACTCCACAGCAAGGCAACACTGCGTGTGTTGTCTGTGAAAACTATCAAAGCACTGTTGAACTCTGAGTCCCTCATTTACACAAATGCTCAGATAGACAAGTCATTAGTAAAACATTCAAATAGGATTTGAAACTGCTTAGTTACTGCTTGTCTTGATAGAGTTCATGCAGACAGAATGCAGACAGTTTCCGCCATTATCAAAGTCAGCAGTTTGAAAGGTATTTTCCTTGGCATGCCTTGCATTGGCAATAACCACAAATGTGCCATAGAAAATAGAGAGACGAAATTCTTACAGGAATTCAATTTTAACTTTGTCTGTCTGAAACGGGATCTTGGAAAACAACCTCTGTTACTAAAAGAAAAACATCGTCCTGATCATTTCACGGGGAAAATTTGATTGTGAGAAAGCAGCAGGATTGAATTTATATGGATATGATATCACTACTATACCACATCTGGTAATAGAGATATGGGCCTCGTACTGTTAAACAGTGATTCAAAACACATTATTTAACAGTGAGACACATTCATGACTTAGGATCAAACAGTTGCCACAATTTTAGCACAAATACTAATGCCAGTGAGCAATCATTTTTCATTTTCTGTGCTGAATAATTATGACATCAACATGAGAATTTCTGAGATATTAACAAGACCATTGTTATTACATGCAATCTGGCAATACATTTCATTCTCTTGTTATTAAATTAGCATGAACCACACAAACAATGGCATCTATTTTTTGAAGTGACAAGGTATTTACTATATAAAGTGTTTATTTCAAAATATTTCTTTTTACTGTGGTTTTTACTAACATTGCATTGATTGTAGATATTTTGCTGTGATGTTATGAAGGGGGTACTTCAAAATGACACAAAATGGAGAAATTCTTGTAGGACAAGAGTGTCAAATTCTTCTGGTTTTACACTGTTACATATTGGTACTTGTTTAAAGCCAGGATCCTTCTTATCAATGTTATTTCCTTCTTTTATTACATGTGCTTACACATTCCTATGGCTACATTAGGGCCGAGAGTTATTAATTGCAGATTGAAATACGAGACACAGAGAATAGGGTCGTTGCAAGTTGTTTTTGTGTGACTGCAGTGGGTCTCCTGTCTGCTGGAAACACCATGTACTGAGAAGCACGGTAACACTGATCACATTGATCTGAGTGAGTAAACAGGAACGGATGCTTCTACTGAGACCAACCTTTATGTGCACAGATCCAGAGTCAGAGATGCTTTTACACAGTCGTTCTATAATAAGTGCCAACAAATGACTTAATTCTGCAATTTCATTCTAGACTTTTGTTGAAAGAAGTATTTGGGTTGATTAATATACCTTGCTTACTGTACAGACTAAATTTAAATAACCCATGGCTACACATAGCCTTTTGATTGAATTGGCACAGACCTAACTGACAAATGTAACCAGTTCACTGACTGACAAAAGACAATTTTCTTTCTGTCAAATCAGATACTTGTTATCAGAGAAAATAGGTTTAGTGCAGAGAAGATGATAATTTTGGCATCTGACAACCCGACTTCACATAATTGTGAAATAAATTACATTCTTATATAAAAGGATATGAAATCTTCACTTGCAAATTTGTTTTCTGTATATTGCATAATACACGAATAAAACATGATGATGAAACAACATAATGATGAAACAAACACAATTTCTTGGTTTTCAATATACCTAATATAACCTAGAATTGTGTTAAAGACTTAGGATGAAACAATGCTACTACAGCTCAGCAAACATGTCGTTAAAAACAGACCTCTGTGATGGCTACATTTGTGTATTGTGTCAGACATGATGATAAACCACTTCCTGATGAATTTGACACATTCAGCATTTTGTTGTCCTGCAGCTTCCCTTCCAATCCGTAATCTGCTGGAGAAACATTAAAGAGATTGCTGTGGCTGCATTTTCTGTGGAACATTTCCAGCTATTTTGCAAATGATTTTTGCGTCATGGCAAGGATTTAAAAAAAAAATATTAATAAATCCAAACATTGAGCAATGCTGTGTCTTGTGTTGTTAAGGGACATATATTTGATTTGTTAGATGGTTTTTAAATAGGTCAGTTAAAGTTTTCAAACACTGCTGCAGTAAAATGAGTTTTATTTGTGCTGTGAAAGCAGGTTTGTAGGCATCCCGGTGACTGACTCCAACCACTATATCCTTGTTATATAACAAAATAAGAACAAAAATTATTTTAGTTAGTCCAGGTCAGTCATTAAACTGATAGCCACAAACTAAATCTGTAATAATAGTTGATTCCTGAGAAACACGCCACATGCCTTTTCTTTTATCTGCTTTATACTCTCCCTAATAATTACTTCTATTTACAGTCGTAACACCCACTCCTGCGTGGCAAAGATACAACAGCTGAGGCTGCTGATTGCAAGCACATTTGGTCATACTGTTAGAGCAGTCTGCCTTTGAAGTACCCACCTGCTTTCCATTAATTTAATTTTCATTCAAGGGGAGTCATCAGGCACCTGAACTCTGCTCTTGGCTCAGAATCAGTTATTATGAGACAGGAATGATAAAAATGCTTTTAGACATATAGGGAGTTAATTTTCTCTACCTACCACAACACCAAGATTAACCTTAGGTGATCCTCCGTGTATGTTGAACATAAATTGTTCCATCAAACTGTAACATAATATTTTTTTTCAATGGAAAATATCTCTACTGTTTTTTGTTTTTCCATCCTGTCTATGAAATTTGAAATCGTATGCAAAGTCCTAAATGCATACAGTGAATCTGTCTGATAACTACCACCTGCTTCATACCCACTGCAAAATGTATACTAATATACAATATTTTAAATATAATTTTGCTGGCTCTATGATGTAAATTGGGCCTTTAACTTCCATAGCCATGGGGAGGTAAAGTCCAAGGTTTTTATTCTTCTGGAAAGCAAGTGCAACATAAAAGACAAAGAGTAACTAAACCAAGGGCAACAATAAGTCCCACCAGGTTACATGTCGAGGTGTCCTTGGACAAGACACTGACAACCTATAGTAGTGCAGACACAGGTCTAGCAGCTGTCCAAACAACAATTTCCCCAAGGGGAAGTATTTATTATTATAATTATAATTAATAAGCGATTTGTGAAAAAAAGGTAAAGGAAAAGCTTTCAAATTACTGGACAGTCTACGTTACAACCCTCAACTCTGGTTACAAGCTCAGGATATCAAAACTGTCTTCTTTTGAAGGATGTCCAGGCACAGCCTTAGAGAAAATGTAAGTAGTTCAAACATCCAGAGGGAGTCTGAAGCCACTGCTCTATCACATAGAAATAAGTCAGTTGAGGTGGTTCAAACATTCAAAAATTGTATCAGGATGCCACCTGGGTGCCTTACATTGGAGATTTTCCTGGCATGTCCAACTGGGAGGAGACCCAGGGCAGACCCAGAGCATGCTGGAGAGATAATATATCTCATCTGGCCATGGAACACCTTGGGATCCCCCAGGAGGGGCTGGATAATGTGGCTGGGGAGAAGTCTGGGTTACCCTACTGAACTTGCTACCACTGCTACACGATTTTGAATAGGCTGCTCAATAAAAAAAGAAAAAACGTTACATGGACCTGCCTGTGCAAATGCATTTCCAGTTAAGCTACTGAAGACCAGTCTCTGCCTGCTGCAGGTGTAACAGCACAGTATATTATTGGAAAGTTTAGAATTATGAAATAAAATTAAGATTAGGTTTAGATTTGTGGGTTATGCTTACGAATTACTGTGTGCGAGGGAGGTTAGAGTTAGGCTTAGGCGTAGGGTGAGTGAGTGAAGTTATAGGCAATTGATTACGAGGAGTTGTAATCTTACCTAAGACCCAACATGGGTCTTAGGTATGGGACTATTCCTCTTATGCTCCTTCCATAAATAAGTCATATTTGAAGAGGAGTGGGCCTTTTAACTTCCTTCTTTACCATTGAAATGTTCAGATGGACCTTTCGATCAAAATGTTCACTCCTCGCACACTGTGACGGAACTCTGGCAAATAGCACTCTACTCATCTGCTCCGTATGTTTAAGTGTAAGTTCATGACCTCTAACCTTTGTCTCAGATGTAAACCTCAGAGGCGGGGCTGCTTTGAGCTAAGAGCTCCTACAATTGTGGCCTTTTGCCCACACAGCTCACCCTTAAGGAAAGGACAAAGAGGCAATACACAATCTAAATCAGAGATTATAATGCAAGCAGCCCTGTGGGGTTTGCTAATGACTAAGGTGAGCCTGAGATGCAGCTCCAACCCTGCTTTTGAATATCAATTAGGTCTCTCAGGGACATGAAGATGGAACAAAGTGACTTGCATAACAAGTGTCTACTGCTTGTCTGTGGGCACCTCTAGCACACGTTATACACTCCGATTACTGCCAGGATAAATCGGACCAACAGGAAAACAGGCAAAATAAAGCCTAAATGGCTAAGGTGGTGTGTGTGACTCAAAAGGGAGAATTCTGTTATCCTGTGTTTCCCCTAGAATACCTCAGCTAAAGCCCAGAGAGTCACCTTCGTAGCTTTTCTCTTCACACCTCAGGAAACTATGATTTCACTGTTCTGTCTTCCTTTCTTTCAACTCTTTCCTCTGTGTTTTTGTTACATTCTCTAGACAACACAGCATCATCCTGGTAATCAGATGCTGACTGATGGATACAGAGGACACGGACAGACAACAGACTGAATTTGACATCATTTCACACCTCTCTTTGATATTGTTCGAGGAGAAAGAGTCATGAGAGACCTCTCTCTGTACAGACTTAAAGGCTGCACACTCAAGCTCACCAACATTTAGAAGGTACACCTGCACAGTCTAATACAACCCAATAAAGCAGCCCTGCCGTCACAAAGTTAAAATGTCTCACATAAATGAGCGGCCAAAACATTAGACACACCTCCACTATGACCTCAATAATTAACATGACTGACCTGAAGCAGTTCTGTAAGAAGGAATGGTTCGAGGCTATTGCTGCCAATTATTGAGAAATGTCTCACCTTTTCCACCACCATTTCTTCTGTTTAAGGGTTAATTTCTATCTTCAATACAAGCGGTTGTCATGTACTGTTTTTCTAAGCTAAGAAATTCCCAAAAAAATCTACATTTTTATCCTTGTTGAAGATCACATCATGACCAAGTTAGTAATACTTTATTGATCTCTTGGGGGAACATGGTAGGAACTGGTAGGTCAAACCATCGACTCTAGGGTTCACAGACAACTGTTCTACCAACCTGAAACCAAGGTTTTATTTTATGAATGTTTCACTTTTACTTCTTTCTCTTTGCAGTTACACACAGAAGAGAGTTTTGATGATTTTTGCTTGATCAGTAAGTTTTGCAGGTCATTTTTTAAATTAAACTATGACTAATGCCTGAAGGGCTGTGCAGAGTGTGACAGACCTTAGAAGATGGCATAAGAGCACCAGAAAGGCTCATGATACTGTTGTAATTGCATATTGTAGCTTTAAAGTCTTTGTAGCTGGTTTACAGTATATAGAGAAAGACTACATGTTACACCACGCTGTAGCACTACTGCACAACCCTATGAACTGAGAAATATCTTAGTTTCTGGAAATCTACTGGAGTGATTTCTATCTGATCAGTTTTAGAAGTGGCATTCTTATTCAATTAATATTATAATATAATGCTCATAAGATTAATAACTAAAGTGTATTACAGTTGTTATTTCAGTTTTTGAGTCAAATACATACAGTCCATTTATTAAGTGTATTTATGGGGAAAATAAATTATTTACAAATTTATATAAGCTCAGATACATTATTAACAGATACCAAATATTAAAAAACTCATCAGTATTGAGGCTTGTTCTAAAAGTAAAAATCTGTGCATTTCTTTCTACTTATGTGATCACTCCGAGTGATTGATCTGATATGCCATTAAGTCAGATTACATTATGCATTTATCAATGGTAAGACAGCTGTTTTTTTCTCTTTATCACATCGAAAATGCTTTTTCTCAAAGGAGAACTAGTCTTCCTGGCCAGACATCATTACTCAATTTGATCTGAGGCTTTCAGTACTGATTATATTTTATAGGCTCAGAAAATCTCACAACAATAGTCAGCACTAAGACTATTGCTCTTTCTGAAAGATGAAGCACTAAAGATTACATCATGCCAGCTACATGAACCATCTAAATAATTTCAACCAGGCGTTGAATGTAAAGCTTCTACCTCAAATTCCTTCTCGTTTTAGGTCACAGGTTAGCCTGGTGAGTGTCTTTATCACACCCTCTATGAAGCATCCAAATCATTATCCTGCTTTTCCTTCCAGAGATTGAAAGCGTCTTGTGTTTAAAAGAACCAAAATAAGAACATGTGGAATCAATCCTAAACTAATAGCTGCTGGATAATTCTGACAGGATGAAGATGATGAATATCTCTGTTACATGTACTGCTCTTTCTTTTACAAGCTTATTTATCCGGGGAGTGTTACACTGGGAACATGGGCTCTTTTGCAATAACGCCTTGCTTCACACCCACATGCAGTCATACCTAAAAAGTGCACAGTCCGAACACTGTCCTCTACTGTTTGCCTCCAAGCAGAGTTCAGTGCCTTGCCTAACATCACTAAAGCTGTGCTAAGTGTGTATTTCCTACTATAGAAGATTCATGTAATAAATATTTTTGCTGCTTTGGCGTGGTGGGAGCATCTGAGTAGTGTACCCTGCTGTGTGAGGTCAAAGCCAAAGTGATTCAGTGAGAAGAAATGTGTAAGGTCGCTTTGCAAAGCAACTGCACAGGCCAAGCCAGAAATGAGTGGGATATTTGTTCTGGCATTTTGAATTAAGATGGGCAGGTTGAAACACTTTCCAGGCTTTTCCTGATGATTACATTGTAGGCGGATAATTGTTGGCTGCCATACAGACCTATGCACATGAACTGATAGAGATGAAGATGTTGGGTCAAGGTGCCACTTTTTCCATTACAAAGCATGCCATGCAAGACTCATCTAAATATTGTATCTATTTGAAACTAAACCATATGAACAAATGATTTTCAGTGACTGATTAAAACACTTGCAAAATTAGATGAAAGCAGTAGCAGTTACTTTACTTGGCAGACGCTTTTATCCAAAGCGACTTACAAGGAGCTGGGTGTCTGGCTCAAGGACAGACCTGGTAGGAGATGGATTAGGAGTAAGACGGGGTTCGAACCCACAACCTTCTGCATCCCAGTATGATGCTTAACCCATTGAGCTACCAGGCCTCTTAGCAGTTAGCAGTAAGGGACTACAGTAAAATAAAAAGCTGACTTTAGTGAACAAATGATATACAATTGTTTTAGATAAAAGCTTATTGCCATAGAAATAAGATCTCAATGATACACCTGGTGTAAGACATTGTTTAATTGTCCTTGAGACAAATCATGTTTTTGCTCAAACTTATTTACTTGCACGAGATGTGGTGTCTTCTCCTTGTAAGTCGCTTTGGATAAAAGTGTCTGTAAAGTAAAGTAAAGTAAAGTAAAGTAAAGTAAAGAGATGCTACGTGTGCATCTGCCCCCACCATTTTAGTCGTCCTGTTCTTCAGCTTTTAGTTAAAACAGTAACCTTACACCAATACACATACTGTCACAATCCTTTCACACATTTTTTCAATTTAATTTGTGTCAAATGTAGTCACAAATAAGAACGTTTGTTATCATAAAGCTAATCTTAAGTGATTCAATGACTAGCATTATCTCCACTTTAAATCCAGATTATATGATTTTGCTGGGTGGTATAATGAAACCGAAGGTCGTGGCACAATGAGCTCACGTCTTTTATGAGGTGGTAACATGCTGCCTAACGTGAGGCCACTGTGATGGGAGGACAAATAGTTTTGTGTATGCTGGTCATTAAATGTAGTTTACTGTAAACTATTGTCTGTAAACCCTTGAAGATGCTTTACCATCGTAACGCTGTAATGCTTTACAGTGTACAAGTACGTGCATAGTAAAGCTGACATCTGCTTTGACTATGATCTTCTCTCTCCTGTTTCTGCTTTTGAATTAAAAAGCATCTATTAAGCTATTCTGTTGTAACACCAACAGGTTTCACACAAGATTAGAGACAAAAGACTTTTTTTTGTTTTACTAATACAATAGATTTTTATCTATCTATTGTCCTTCTTATTTTCTAAATACACATACATTTTCAATTTAAAAATCGGATCAGTTGTGCAAAATCTCAGGTCTTTTTCAGTATGTCCTTTGCAGTAAGTGTGTATTCTTAACCAAATAAGAAACATACATACAAAGGAATCAGTGACAGGAGAAACTTATTATTCCTGACATGGTGCACTTTATCAAGCTGCAACCTCCCACCCCTATTTTCCAATATTGTACCTCTCACCCCTTTCAGACTGAGTGGCTGGATTCTCCTCTTTTTGCGAGATAAGCAGACTGCCCTTTCTTCACTGGCAAAATGTGAGAATAGGAATGCAGAATTTGTCCTCTGAGTTAAACAAATAAATAAAAAGACCTGGCTCCTGGTCCCGCAGTTGAAAATGTCATCCTGGGCCTGCAATAAATCACATAGGGCTGTGATGTGTTTACTTATTACAGTGAGGTGCATCGCTGTCATCCATGCTTTTATTTACTACCCTGCCTCTGCAAGCATCCCAAACACACTTCCACTTTTACACCTTTCCTTTCATTGTGTTTCTCATTCACTGCAGCCAGCATGTGGAACAAACCCTACATACAAATAATCTAGAAAATAGTTTGATACCCCGGCCACTAGAATTGAGAGCCTTTACGAACGACACACCAAAGAGAATTTGCTGCCATTAAGAATGACGCAGCCACAGTGTGAGTGCCTTAACAAATTGGCAACAGACACCAAAACCAATTCACTGTATAGAATGAAAGAGGAAATAAGGCAGTGTCTCTGTATCAAGAGATAAAAGCTCCTGTCAGAGGAACACAAAACAAAATTGGCAGTAATATGCAAAAAGTCCTCTTTCCAAAAAAATTGCATCTATAGAGATGTTAAAGTTGCATAGCACTGACGTCAGTGGATATCAAAGACATACATAATACCACCAATGCCAGACAGTTTCCCGAGCCTCTTGTTAGACTAACTGCACTGATTAAAGCACACTGCATAATCACTATGGAATAACAATAACTAATGTTCTCTCCCATTGAGCTTTCTCTGAGCAAAGCACCTACGGTCAGTAGTTAATACACGCACATGTGAATGAGAAACAAACACATGGTGGCACTTCACATATTATTTCTAAGGGTAAGAAGAAACTGAACTGTTCGTGTAATTTGTGTTTGCGCTGTAAATATTGCCAGGGGTTAGAATAGAGCAGCAATAGAAAGCTCGACATGAAAGAGGATGCAGTTTGATAAGAGCAACAGCAGGCAATTACAGTACAGCAGCCCACCAGAGAATTGGAGGCTGTAACCTGTTGTTAGGAGAAAGCCATCACTAAATCTGTGGCAATGGACAATCCTGCTTGGTGATTTGTGTCTTCTTCCATTTCATTTTCAATTTTCTTTAGCCCTTTCAAATACTGCAAGTTTGACCACGACATCTTTCCAGTCTTATTACGAGTTCTACTTCCTTCATAATCAGCTCCCTTCCACCCTTTGAGCCATGTGGATGTGTTTTTGTCCTACTACTGTTGAATTTTTGTGTGTATGTATATGAGCAGTATCTTTGCGCTTGATTTGAAGTTACTATAGCCCTCATGCCCTGCCTCCAGCTCATTTCATCTCGCATTTGTCATGGCTGCTGATGCTGAAAGATGCTGCAAAAAGTGAACAGAACATATAATTTTTTTCTTCCCGCTTTGTGTGTTACATACAGCAAACTAACTTTATATTGAGATTTTCTCAGTTATTGACAAAAAGGGTTGCCTTACCCGTTCTTATTTACCTTTTTTACTTCTGCTGTTTTCACCAGTGTATTCAGCATCGATGTCTTTGCTCAGATTATGTCTGTGAGATGAAAGTCGAGACCTCTGTGATGAGAGCAAGTACAGTATTGTGTGACTCTATGGGATCAATATGGATTATTAGGCAGCCCATGTGACTAACTTGCATTAGTATCGAAGGTCTAAATGGGAGTGAAGTGAAAATGAACGTGCAGGAGAAAATTAGTTGGGGGATGATTTCTGTAATTACTTTCAAGAGTTTATGAGAACTAGATGTAAGTTGTCCTATTTTGCTTACAAAATTCCTCCTATGCTTACAAAAATGAATAACTGTCAACATATTGGGCACTGTGTGTGGTTAACTCAGTCATATAGGTCATTTACTGAATACTTTATACAATACCAGATACAACAACTTGGCGTCTCTGCTTGCAAAAGGCTTATTTTAAGCAGGTAGTGCAGAGTGGGTGAACTTGTGAAATACTAGAACACGTAATGCGCTGAGGTGCAAAAACGTCACTGTGTGCAATTATAGCAAAACAACTAATTTTTCAATCCAGTCACGCCTGTCAAATTCATCATGTCTTTTACAATTTTGTATGAATTGAATTTCCTTTTACACATACATAAATGAGATGGGTCAGCAGTTTCTATTTGTGTACCTTTTCTGTCTTGCGTTTGGCATTTCCAGATGATGATGAAGTGCTGCCAGCAGATGAGAGATTGGAGAATTGGCACTGGGATTTCAGCACTGCTCGATTGTTCATTGTATGTGTCAGCAGGATGCCACAAATGCCCAGTACACACGGACCTGTCTTTGAGACAATGCCTCGTCTTGAGGAAGGTCAGATGAATGCAGAAGTAGACAAATTACACATCAGTGCTGCAGCAGGTGAACAACCCTGAGAGCCCCAAGTCCTGGATTTGCCTCACTTGACTAATAACACAGACTAATGCTGAAACATACATGTGTTCAATGTTCAAAAGCCTCCAAACCAGTGCTTTTTATTGAACCCCGTCCCTCTCCCCTGGGTGGTCATTAATGGTGGTTAAAATCCTTCTACTCATCCACCAGTAGATGGCGCGGCTGCTCTGACTGTTCTGTTGAGGCAGTGGCTAAAGATGGAGGCTCTCTGCTGTTTCTGTCTTCATAATGATGTTGCTGAGTTACATAAGAGTGCAGTATCTCTCAGCAGGCCCTCCATATGAAATTATAAGTTAGATCTCAACCCCAACTCCCCGCTTTTATTCATTTTTGTTACTGCACAGTGCTGTAGCAGAGCTCCAAAAATGCATTTTTTCTTCCCTTCCAAGAGATAGAGCAATGCTTTGATCACTGACCTAGTTAATGAAGCAATTGATTGTACTGAATGTAAATACCAGATTAGTTATGGAAATGATGACAACACTAAAAAACCAAAACAGAAAAAAAACTGAAACACTGTTCCTGAGGCCACAAAAATGTGAATGCAGGAGACTATCTTGTTCAATATACATTAAAAAAATACAGTTAAACAAAAATGAAACTGTGGATTATCTGTGGCGGGTTTAGCAGAGTGATCTGCAGGATGCGAGATCTTTGCTCTCCCTTCCTTTTTCTAGGCATGTAATGAATCCACTTTAAGACAATCTGCACTCAAGATAGGCAGCACATAGCTGGAGTATTGCTAGTGTGGGAGTCAGTATCTGAGCATTGCATACCATATATAGGCTACAGTACTTGATTTATAGACCCTTTCACAGTTAGTATAAACATTGTCATGTTTTTATGTGGGCAGAACATAGCTGGAGGCAAAATAATGTTCTGAACAACTTACTCTGGCCAGCAAGTTTTCTTGGCTCATGTTATAATAGTAACTAAAAACAATATTTATTTAGTTATCTGAATATTTTTTCATCACTCACTCTTCAGGGCTGCGTGAAAAAAAAACATAGGATGGGAGTAGAGGTGAACTAACACATCTGTTACCCTGATTAATTGGGTGACTTATTGGGCAACTGCCCCCTCTGCTGTGGAGCCCTCCCAACTTTTATGTTCTTAAAATCCAACTTGTAAAAGAAATAGCTTTGTCCAAAGGCCTTTAATAGCATTCAAATTAGATATGAATTGACCAAATTATATAGTTGTAAATCTTGTCCTGATTCTTAAAGTTAACAAATAAAGTGAAATTACACTAATTAAACATACATAAAGCAGATGAAAGTACAGTAATTAAATGTCCTTTACTGTTTTTGTGTTCTGTAAAATATTCTGGATTTGAATTATTTTGGTGGCACCAGTATGAGCGGCTCACAATTAGCATTTAATAACAGCAGTTAGTTAGATTAAAAGATCTGAAAAGACAGTTAGAATTTCCTAGTTTAGCTAAATCATCACAGCAGTGCAAGAACTACAGCTATGTTGGCACAGCTAAGTGTCATGACAAGTTCATAAAGGAAAATACTTTGGTGCCAGACGCCACTGTCATATCTTGCAGGCAGCAAACCTGGGCCTGAACCTGGCTATGCATCATTACCTTTAAGCTGGACACGAGTGGAAAACAGGAATACGTGGAACAAATGATCACATGCTATGTAAAAGAGGCATTGAGGCAAAGTCAGCTGGTCTTATTATAGAGTGCTATTACTGCAGTAGTATTAGTGATAGTCAAATGTTATTCACAGTATCCTTGTTGACCCTGTACTTTAATATATTTTCCATATATGTGTGCATGCGCCACTGAGAATTGTGGTGCACAGCACACAAACCGTGTTACAGAAGCTCAAACACAGAGAACAACAGACATCCCATGAAGTTTCAGCAGTGTCCCACATTTTAATAGCAGCTCGCCAGTGCCATAAATGCATGCAAATTACAAACAATCTCCTGGATATCAGATATTTTAAGTGGGTCAACCATGCACAGGAATGCACCACATAGTGTGAATGACCATTCCTCACAGCAGCACTGCTATGTGGCAGTGAACGAACACAAATGAAAAAAACTGGTTGATTAAATAAGATAAATCTATTATGGGAGGGGATATAATCAGACTGTAGTGCACACGTACCAGGTATAGTTACATTTTGTTTGTGGTAAATATGTACACTGTACATGTCTGAAGGTTTCATTGAGCTCACCTAATGTAATCATAAATTGGGGAACTAGAAGAAATAACGTTTGGTTATTTCTCCCAGTACAGCTGGGATAGGCTTCAGCATGCCCCACAACCCAGCCTCGAATAAGCCGTAGATAATGGATGGATGGTTTCTCTGTTACTTTCTATACATGAAATAACTTATTTCGCTAGATGTGACAATTAAAGGCTTAAAAAGCCACATCCTACCTTAGGTGTGCACTGTGTCAGATCTGTACTGGCCCTTCAGATGTCCATGCACGTCCCATTCGTCCACTACAAAACAGAATAGCAAGACTGGACAGTAGCTACGGCTGGGGAAAGTTGTTTGTTGCATTTTACTAAACAAAAGGAAAGGTATCATAAAACACTGTAACCTCTTTGCAAAGAATTTGACAAGAAATGTGTCAATAATGTTGAAATAAACATATATACACTATCTACGCAGGTCCTTCTCAAAAAATTAGCATATTGTGATAAAGTTCATTATTTTCTGTAATTTACTGATAAACATTAGACTG
>JAUMHF010000017.1:16996958-17007324 GCA_032359275.1 Microctenopoma steveboyesi
AATCTAAAATATATGACAGTCTAATGTTTAGCAGTACATTACAGAAAATAATGAACTTTATCACAATATGCTAATTTGGACCTGTATATACATTTTTTAGATGAAAAAAGCCCCTAGTTTACTTTTCTGATACACACTGGTACAATGGTGCTGGATAGATGAATGACGCCGCTCACAAAGAAACAGGCAGGTTGGTGTGAAATGCAACAGAACTGAGCCTGAGACACTGGAACACATGACATATGAGGATCCACTTGAGTGGACAATGTTGATGAGGTTTTCTTGAAGTTTTGTTGCTGTGCCGTCCAGGTCTGCTGTTTCTTTTTCATGTCCCGTGAACACTGAACTGCTTATTTTGAGCATTATTCACATGAGCTGCAAAGACAGCTTTTACTTGTCCTGCAGAAAGTGTAGGTAAATAGTATTGTTTTTGGCATTTTTTTATTTAGGAATAGGAATACCAAAATAAAAGCCTTTTTTGTTGTTTGCGAGTCTGACTCCAAATGAGACGTGATTACATTCATAGAGCAATGTATGCCTATTTTTTTTATTTAAAGCTCATTAAATATTATTTATTATTATTATTATATTGTTTCTGAGATTCAGGAGTGAAATTTCTTGACCTTACATGAAGCTTTATATTTTATGTAATATGTATTTTTACAGAATTGCCATGTCGTGCTGGCTTGTTACAGAAGCCCAGAATGCATAAGCTAAACACTAGCTCTTTAGAAGGAAATTTTATTTTGAAGAAGCTTGAATCTAACATTATAGTGCTTGATGTTCAATGAGAATTCCGTTTACCAGACAAATGTAAACCCTAGCAGTCAACAGCAGTCTATGTCAAAAGTGCAATGTAAGCCGAAGTTGATGAACATATAGCAAATCATCTTTAACCAGTTTGTATATTTCAAGATCTGGAAAAGTAAAATGACTGACTTTTCTAAACACATTGTTCATGTGAAAATGTGTTAAACCTTAAATAAATTGTACGGGATTGTGAAAGTAAGACTGATTCGAAAATAGTATTGTTTATCTTTTTTTTTAAAAGTGTGAATATGAGGTTAAAGTCAGCGTTCAAATTATATTATGGGGGCTCCTCTTCCATAGCCTGATGCACTGGAGCAACTCAACTGAAGTAAACTACTAAAAGCTTCACTATAAATTCCATGCATTCAATGCAGCAATGCTTGAAATCTTTAGTTATTGTTAGATGCCACCCTTACATATTGTACCTTTGAACTCAACCATTATAACTACACCCAGCTCAACTCAACACAGCACAGGGCTTTATAAGAAAATTAGGTTTTAGTTTTAGTTTTTTTTAAGTTACGATCAAATTTCCATGTCAGAGTTTGTATTATCTCCTTTGGTTATGAGGAAATTTTTTGCAGAGTAGCCAAACTAGTTCTAATATTAGCGTTGCGAAAACTAGAGTCCATCAACGAAGTTGATGGACTCTAGTTTGAGAAAACGCTTAGAAATCCACCTCTAGTGTGTAAAGACCATACACAGCTAATAACAAAAAATCCAACCTTAGGGCATTTATAAATTTACTGCATCCCTAATATTTCACAATAACAATATTAGTATGACATCTGTAAAAAATAGAATAAATATTTGGCTCTCAGTTTTTTGACTAAAAAGCAGCCACCACACACGCTGGCTAACTGGTCATTGTTTCTTCTCGTGTTATGACAGGTGGCATCCAGCGTTAAGGAACCATACTGCAACCTACGTTATACCTATGATGGAAGATCAACCAGAAAATTAATCTTGCTGGGTTATTAACTTTTTTACTAAAGTATCCTTACCAAGTTGGTGTCGCATCAAATCGATGATAGCACAATACTTTCTCTACTGTTCCATCAGAGAGTCAACTTCCCATCAACGTGACTCAGCAGCGCTGAGTAGGCACGTGCAGGCTATAGTGAATGATGGCACAGGGAAAGAGCAGTGTCGTGTCATCCACTGTATTTTACGGTGTTACACGAAAATGTGCAATGTGTGCACCGATTGTATTAGATACTGAGGCAGTGGTGATTTATTAAAGCGTTTTATGTTTGGGATCAGGCATCACTGCAGTGGGTTAGGGTCAGGGAAAGACTGTGGACTGACTTAGAGGATGATTGTCACTTTACACAGAAACATCTGCATTAAAAAAAAAGGTCTTTTGGAACTCATATCTCCTGCACCTCTGTCTTGCACAGTAAACAGAAAATCTTTTTACGTTAATAATAGTAGTTCATTCACAAAAATATGGTGCAGTATAACATAAGGTTATGTTACATTTGAAAACGTGATCAGGATAGCAGTTCAGCTGTGTGCAAACATTAATCTTTAGGAGACAAGGTTGGAAAAAACATAAAAAAGAGAACACCGAGCTAGAAAATAAATGGAGAGGAGAGGAGGAAAATCCATCGACGACAGAGCACCTCAGCTGGAGAAAGCACCCCATTCTGTCTCCCACGTGTAACATCCATGAAACTTCCACCACTACCCAGGATCAGTCCTACAACTTCACTGACAAAATTAATCAACTGTGGGACAAAAAGAATATGTCTTTCATGGGAGTGCCTTTTCTTGGCAGGCTATTCTGCAATGACATGAATTCTCCTAAAGAATGTATTTATTTGTAGCACCCATTTGCATTTGGTTCTGTATTTATAGCAATTTTAACATTTTTAAATTACAATTTCCCTTTTAAAGTTAATAGTATCGTATTAGTATTGGTAATATTGGCCCTGTATTTACTTTTCAATACCAATGCTTGTGGTATTGATATATTATATTATATTGTATATTTTTATTAACACAGTATTTCTTAATATCAGCACATAAATAGTGCAACCCCCCTTTTCAGAATGCTGCCTCCTTCAACAGCATGTAACTTATGCACTTGATGAACAAACAGTAATACAGGAGGTTTTAAACAGCAATCTAATATAATATTCACTGTATCCAGTGCTTTTAGCTTTGTAGTGGCCTTCAGAGGATTTTCAAGCTAAATTTCTTGGCTTAGCTGAAGAGATGAATCCTTAAACTAGTCCACTGGTCCCAGCGAGTTCAGATGTTTACAGCAGACAGTGCAGACGTTTTAGGACTCAAGAGAAAAGAGAGGATAGGTGGATTTTATTAATATGGATACAAAAATGTCTCAGTGGTGTAAGTACTCACTTTGCCACACTTGTTCTTTCATGGAGATGATAACAATCTGTTGTGCAACAAGTTTTAAAATGACAAAGATTATAACTTGTAATTGCTTGTGTTGTAGTGGTCATTTTCGATCTTTTACAGTTACAAAATGCAGCAACATATTGCTGCCATTTAGAGAAAATAATTAAACCCTCAGTTTATACATATAAAACATGTTGATCTTCTTGTTATACCAATTCTATTCTTGTTTTACATACTGGTTAATGTCGATGTTTGTTACACTGAGGTACTTGAATCAGGACTAGTTACTTATTTATAGTTTATGTTCTTTGGTGATGTGGTGTAAGCGTAGATATTTTCAATGTGACTTGAAGTGTTGTAGTGATCCAGCATGGAAAATCCTGGTTTGTTGTTTTGCGTAATGGGGTGAAGTTAAGGTTGAACTACTCTGACAGTTTGGGCTGAATGTTAATAGCTAAATATTTGATGTTCCAGTACACACAATAGATGGAGTTTGTGCTGTTGTATCGGGTTTGCTCAGACAGAGTAGAAGGATTTATTCCAGACGATGGAGTAATTTCTGATTTGGGAGACTCCCTCACTAAGCTGGATGGTCTCTTGTTTCAAAACATGATGAAGTATATTATTATTTTAAAACCATGCACCACACTGAAAATGGATGTTTTACTGGAGGTCTGCTTGGTCAATAATTTGCAAAAGCACTAAACTTTGGGCTTGGAAAATAAACAGAAAACTCCCTCTTCCTAACCTCAAGAGTGGCTATTTAGAAGCCTGCAAAGATAGACTGGTTTCTGTGGGCATAGATACCACATGAATAAGCAGGCCACGTAAGGCATTTCTGCAGAGCACATGCATCTCTGAGCAAATGAGGGTGAAATTGTCCCAGCTTAACAGCTTTACATATTGGGGAAAATGTGAGGTACATATATTTATTATGCCCATTGAGTCCTCTGAACAAATTGTTCACTAAAGGGTTTAACAAAAGGAAAGGACACTTTTACTGGTGGACCATGATGTAGGGAGAAATAATGATAAAACCAGAAAGACTTAAGAGATGTCGATCTTTCTAAAAGTACCTGAATTATCTAGCTGTCTGTACCAAGCACTAATAGGGATCAGAGGCTCTCCATATGCTCCTCGTGTCCCTTTCTACACTGAAGACTCCAGGGATTAAGAAGCTTGTGCTGCAAATGAAGCCACACTGGCCTCAGCTTTACCCTGCAAATAGACAGAGGGAGAGTGTGAGAGAGACGGAATGATGCTCATTCTCTCCGCTCTGGGTTCTTTTGCAGCTGAATTTTTCAGATACTGTATACAGTAAATTTATCCACTGTTACGAGGTATGAAGTAGTGTGTCGGGGCTATTTATTAACAGACTGCAGGCTGTGTGCAGGCTGCACGCATTATTTAGACTAATGGTGTGATTACAACACTCGGTCTGTTAACAATTAAGATTTATAGTTAACTACACAAGGTTGATGATGAAAAGCTGTCATTGTTGATACTTATGCATAATGTGGCCTAAAGTACAGTAAATGCCACCGTGTCCGCTAGCTGAAATGAAATGAAGATTGGAGAAATATACATGTCTTTTAAAAATAATAAGTCAAACAAGTGGTGTCTTTTTAACTTGTCTGTTAAATGACAGGTACAATCAAAGGCATAAACTCAGTTAAACATAGATAATCATGTTTATTGCTAAATGTAAAATAAAATTCCATATTTTTCCACAGAATTCTTATAAATAGGATATGTATGCATGAAAATGTACTTGTCTGTTCAATGTGTAAGATAGCTTTAGATTGACTGTAGAAAATGTAGTAAGATAATAGATTATGCATAACTGGTATATTTTCTGGATGCAGTGGAATTGACTGTTCTCTTTCTTTAACTTCTCCAGGGTTCTGATCTTTTAATGACTGAAAAACAATCAAAGGAACAACACAAATGTGCTTCACTCAGCCATTTCAAAGTCAACAGGGGCTCATGACTTTAACTAACTTCATCAAGAGTGGCTGTGACTTAATTAAACCTTGCAAACAGCGTCACGGACCACAGGGGCTAACATTGCTGCAATGCCAAAACTCAAAGTACTATTACCTCAAGTTAGTTTAGAAAGAAATTATTTTGCTCCCAGGAACTCTTTACTTCTGGCTACGATTCTTCAGTAGTCCTAGTTCATTTATGGATCAAATCAGCTGCATAACACTGTATAGTTACGCCGCTGCAATGTATATCTGATTATTACCTCTTCAAGTCAAACAGTGTGTCAAATGTTGCGGTGTATGTGGATAAAACCTGACTGCAGGCTTGGTCACTTTAAGACACATATGGTTATTGCCATTATCCACGATCATTAGAACCAGTTCAGTAACATAGTAAATGGGATGTTCAGCACTTCTAGTTACAGGTTTGTGAAGCCAACTGCATTAGCTTCTTGCTGAGAGGTAACAAATTTCAGAAGTTGCTTAATTAAAAGAAGCCAGCATCTGTTCAGTGAGCGATTAACTATGAGACAGATAAAAATGTTATATTTAAACAGAACTTTGCACTATAGTTTATTTAACAGATGATTTGGCAAACAGCTGTTGGTGGTTTTTATTAAATGTATTTCCCTCTGCCATGCCTAGTTGGAAAGATTCTATTTACTACACCTTAGGTGCTAATAGCTCATAAATCTAGCTTGACAGTGATGGGTAACTAAAGAGTTGCCTCTACAGTCAAGTTGAGATGAGACGTAATTTTCAGTTTCTGGGCTGCAGCATAACCTCCTACATAATCTTTGTCTATAGTGTTGACATTCCTCAAAAACTAAAGTTGAACATTAAAACTATTTATTTGACCTATTGTTACTGAAATTGGATATTATTATTATCATTAATAATTTCTGTGAAGATTCTTCATCATCCAGGTCATGGTTATCTCAAAAAACGTCTTTTCCAGACTTGAAAAGGCCCTCTGGCCTGGAAGGGTGAAACGTGAAAGCTGGAGATATGAAGGTTAGTATACAACAGAGGAGAATAGCAGCACACAGTTAAGTAGTTAGTAGTAATTGCGATTGTCTATGTGTAAATTAGTATTTTTTAAAAAGTATATAGCAAAACAGTTCAAAGCATATGCAGCTTTAAATGCAGCAGGCAGAGTCACCTTTGATGGAGGAGTTCTGTTAGAGAAAGTACAAACTATGAGAGTAGAGAGAAGAGGAATGGGTCATACAGGACACGCAGAACAGAGTCCATTGGAAAGGCAGTGATCACACACAGTATAACAAAGCAGGTCAGAGGAAGGACGAGTTGAGACAAGGTCTGGTGAACACAAACAGGTAAACAAACAGGAATGTAGGTAATAACAGGTTGGAAAATACGTAGCTGGACAGTTATAGAGAATACTGTCAAAACAATCCAGCAATGAAAGTGAGGTGAGTGCCCACTTTAATACTGACTGATTTAAGTCAGCAGGTGGAGACGGGAAGACATTTTTCAGAATACAGACAGTAATTCACGCTTGATATTTATTCCCTATTACATTTTATTTTGTTTTGTGTCATACATTTATATAAGTGGAATTTATTTACTTAACTAGACCCTAGAGTATGAGTTTCAGGAGCAGAGTGACTCTTTGTTTCCTGATGTACCAAGATTGTCTTCTGACCCCTGTAAAAGACAGTCATCAAAGAGCCTGCTGGCTGTGCTCCAAAAATGCCAGGAAGAACAGAAGAGAGAATGAACAGGTGGGATATTGTGACAGATGGAGACCAGGGGTCAGCAGCGAGACAAAATAGGAGTCTCACAGATATTAGATCCATAAAACCACACAAGCCATCACTCTGCTTTTGCATTGACAGAGTTCACTGCAGCTGTGTCAGGAAGTGATGGCCAAAGCAAAAACTTGATGGGAGTGATTAAAAAGAAAGTGTGAATAACAAGTTTCACTCAATGTACACAAAATTGTATTTGCTGTTACTTTTATAAGCAGTGTTAGGTAGGTCTGCCACAAATCAATCCTTAAGGTTGGTTTTCAACCCTTCCCTGAAGGCTCGTTAAAAGGCAGAGTGTGGGTAGATGTAATAGACACACTGCTTACCACCAAATAGTGGGTCGTTATGTGTTGCTACCCTGATGGATGTGTGGGCCAGATTTTTTCTGGGAATAGTTGAAGGAGCAGCATTATAAATTGAAGACTAGAAAGTTCCTGGGGAAACTTTGAAGGTGCCTGCCACCTCGCGTTGCTGAACCTTAGGTCGATCTCCCCGACCAGAAAGCAGGATTAACCAAGTATTTACACACAAACACACAGTAAAGATGAGCAGCAACTACTAGTTCAAAGGCAAGTGTCAGCCAATCAGAGAGCAGGTGTTAACAGGGTGCTTCAGTTGCCAGGGGAACGAGTACACGCACAGACCTGCTCCTTACTGCTGTTTTCACACAAAATTCTTGATGGCATTTGGTCCTTGCCGTTTAAAAACTATAAATCCTATCACTGTGTCACACTGACAAGACCAGGCCAGGTGTCTCTCTCTATACATGTAATTTTGTCATGAAATAGCAAAAAATTTGTGTTTGGCAGCAATTTAGAAATATGGCTCCTCTATGGGCTTGTGGTGAAATTTCTTCCTCAAATAAACAGGATTTAATAGGGAGCTCAGACACCAGAGTGTCGACTCCTGGCCACACTGTTAAAAAAACGTACATCCTATCACAATAAGGACAAGTTTCCCTACATTTTCCTACATTTTGATATATAATTTGTTAGTGAAAGATAAAAATTGACTGAAGAAGAGAAGAAATACACAAAAAAGTTGATAAAGATCTAAGCTGTACTTCAGCAGAGTGAGAGTGACATCACCACTCTAGCTTGTCCCAAGTTCCGTCCATTAAAATGAATGGAGAAATTTCCGGACTTTAATCAGTCATGGAAGTTGATGGAAGAAGAAGATATAAAGAAAGAAATGGCTTTGCCTTGCCATGCATTGCCTCCTATTCCTTTTTTAATGGCAGGCACCTAATAAAGAACTGAAGAGAATAACATTAATAGAGCCCAGATCATAAGCACAGACTAAACAAGAAGTTTGATAAGTTACCATTGTTACAGTTCTGTGTGTCATAATCAGGATCACAGTGAAACACTTAGATAGAACGGAACCTTCATTGTTTAATGGAAGCACAGAACTCTTCGTCACATCAGTCCCACATCGATCAGCAGAGAGGTAAGACCCGTTTACAGCTCAGCTCCAACTGCTTTTTACGTGTTTCATTGAACCAGTCTGTGTCAAGTTAGTAGTGAATTTACTTTACCTGCCGGATTCTTTCTAGTGAAACACTTATTTATCTGTCAGATCACAGAGAACGTTACACAGAGACGTTCATGTTTATTTATTTTATTTCTTATTTTTTTCATGTCTAGCTGGGAACTGGAAATGAAAATGTAGATGTGGCTTTGTCCAACACAGGTTTTACCTAGTTCACTTTGCTTTTGCTGTTTCCTGAGTTTCATGTGTGGAAAATGTTGGTTTGGTGTAGTTTTTATCAGCAAATGACTCAGAATCTGAAGAGTTTACAGTATTTGTAGTGTTGAACTTTTCCACCTGCACGAAGAGCAAAACAGTATTTAAAGTGTATTTTACTACTACTACTACTGCCGCTACTACAACTACTACTACACAAGTAAATAGATAGTACAGACATGTACATGCAAGGGAACTAGCACTGGGTGTCTGGCTCAGGGACACACCCGGTAGGGGATGGATTAGGAGTCAGACAGGATTCGAACCTGCGACCTTCTACACTCCAGTGTCGCTTAACCCATTGAGCTACTGAGTGACTGTGTACACACAGAGTGGGTGTTACAGTACGTTGGTTGTTAAAGCTAAATGTGTGGATCACAGAGGCAACAGCACGCTCACACTCACACTGTGAATGCTGACTATTAATGAAAAAGCAATCAGCTGTTTGACCAGGTGTCGTGTGTGTGTGTTAGTCTAATGCAGGGGTAGGTAATTTCGGTCCTAGGGAGCCGCAGCCCTGCTTGTTTTCCAACCCACCAGCTGTTGACCAAGAGCAGGAGCTGCTGATTACCTGGATCAGGTGTGTTCAGCCAGTCAGAAGCTGGAAGTGCAGGGATGGTTGGAAAACAAGCAGGGCTGCGGCTTCCTGGGACCGAACTTACCCCTGGCCTAATGGGTGCATGGGTGGATTTTTGAATTTTTACTGTGAATCACACTGAACCACTGGAAACATCACAGATGATTTTTTACTAGATGATTTTCTAAAATACATTTGAAGTGTGTTTTTATGTTTATTGTGAAAACAGTTTGTTCAAACTTCACTGAATGAACTTTAACAACAGGAAAAGCACCTGTTCACAGCTGATTGACATTAGTTGTGAAACTGTGAATCTAATGCACAAATATCCCAGCTGGCTGTGCACAGTGGCTCAGTAGCTGCTTTCAGGGCACCTAGAAATGACGTATCTACAAAAATGAATCAAACAGACTACATTTGTGGAAACATCATGTTTTTTGACGTTTCTTGTGAACATTTGTGTTTTTTTGTTTAATTCTCTGCATTTTTACGGCAGCATTACTCTATTCATGTCAAAAATCTGCTGCAGTACAGTATCGTTTGATTCCTTTTTACAGTATTTGATCATTTTATTATTTGGATTTCAGCTGCTTCTTATTATTTTCCACAAGTTGTGTTGTCTGAGTAAAATGAATGCCTGTGTGTTAACTGTTAGGCAAATGAGGAAACGTGTAAAATGTTGGTTAAGTTTAGGAAAATGATGTTTTTCCATTGGCCTCATTCTAAACTTTTCTATTCTGTGTCATGTCAGATTTGTGAAAGACAACCGAACAACGACCAACAGAAAACAAAAATACACAGAAAGAACCATCTACAATAAAACCATGGACCAGAATCCCGCCCTTACCCGGGGGTCGTCTCAGGCTCCAGCCGCCAAAAACATCAAAAGGCTGGGAGACATGGTAGCAAGAGGTAGATATCTGGGAGGATGAGAACCAGAAAAAACTAGTTAGTGAGCGATACCAAGAAATATTCTGCGAAAGCGAGCAGCGAAAACTCATCTTAAAGCAGGCCTTAGAGGCAGAGGACAGGCTCTAGAGCAGGGGTCTCAGACTCGCGGCCCGCGGGCCATCTGCGGCCCCCGGGACCGTAATTTGCGGCCCCCGTCT
>JAUMHF010000017.1:17007424-17027386 GCA_032359275.1 Microctenopoma steveboyesi
AAATCCTGATGAGGCCCAGCCTCACCCAGACTCCGCCTCCAGCGGCCCCCAGGTAAATTGAGTTTGAGACCGCTGCTCTAGAGAGAAGATCTGAGAACATGGATGCACTCCAAGAAAGAAAGAAAGATCCAATGGAAGCTGGGCTTGCCGAAAAGAGCAAGCCAAAAGAGAGGAGCAGGAAAGAGCGGAGGAAAAGAGCCTGGAGCCTGAGAACAAGGAGAAAACCATGAAGATGTGGAAGGAGGAAATAAAGACATAGAAGCTAAAGAATGAGGCTAAAAAAAAAAAGAGCGGGCACAAGAAGAGAGATGAATGAGAGAGGAATGGCACAAGAAGGAGGCAGAGATCCGCCAGGAGGAAAGAGAACTGATAGAAAAGAGAAGAGAGATAGAGCAAAAGAGAAGAGAGGAGTTTGAGAAAGACAGAGAGAGATAAAAGAAAGAGCAAATAAGGAGTCGGAGAGACATGAGGAGGAAGAACCGGAGAAGGAGGAAGAGGACAAGAAAAAGGATAAGAAGGGGGAGAAGGAAATAAAGGAGAAGGAAGAGATGAAAAAGAAAGAGCAAGAACAAAAGAGAGAAAAGAAAAAGGATAAGAAGGAGGAGAAGGATGAGATGAAAAAAAAGAGCAAGAAAGTAAGAGAGAAAGTGAATAAAAACAGGAGAAGGAAAGAATGGAGGAGAAACAAAGAAAGAAGGAGAAGGAAGAGATGAAAAAGAAAGCAAGAACAAAAGAGAAAAAAAAATGGATAATGAAGTAATGAAGGGGCAAGTCTCTCTGATACATTTAAATTCTATTGGTGCCTTCAAAATGTAAAACAAAAAGACCAGTCTAGAAAAGCCTCAACTGCCTGCCCCACAGTCCTCAATGCTCTATACCTCCATCGATCTTGAGTCTGCAGCCACAGCTGCTGATCTCTGAGCTTCAGCTCCCTGAGTGTCCTCCTCAAACATGGTCCTCCTCTCCACTCCTGGGACGGTGTTTGACATCTCTCTTCTGCTGCCCAGTTCCACCTGGTGATCAAGTCCACCTCCTTCTTAACATGAGCAGTCTGAGATAGAGTTTGCTCCCCACATCACTCCTCAGCATTTTATGTTCCTCCATCACTCCTCAGAGTCTCATGTTCCTACATCACTCCTCAGCAGCTCATATTCCTCCATCACTGCTCAGCATCTGCTGCAGTACACAGAGCCTCCTGCAGCACCCAGATCCTCCTGCAGCACACAGAGCCTCGTGCAGCACATAGAGCCTCCTGCAGCACCCAGAGCCTCCTGCAGTACACAGAGCCTCGTGCAGCACACAGAGCCTCCTGCAGCACCCAGATCGTCCTGCAGCACACAGAGTCTTGTGCAGCACACACAATTTCGTGCAGCACATAGAGCCTCCTGCAGCTCCCAGGGCCTCCTGCAGCACAAAGAACACTCTGCAGCACCCAGAGCCTCATGCAGCACAAAGATTCTTCTGCAGCAAAAAGGGCCTCCTGCAGCACTCAGAGCCTCCTGCAGCACAAAGAGCCTCTTGCAGCACCCAGAGCCTCCTGCAGCACCCAGAAAATTTTGCAGCACCCAGAGCCTTCTGCAGCACAAAGAGCCTCGTGCAGCACCCAGAACTTCCTTCCACCATACGATTGGAATTGTACAGTTTTTTGTTTCATAATAATATTAAACAAAAAAACATTCAGTTTTGATGCACTGTCTCGAATTTATTTGTCACGATGTGTTTTGTCTTCACATGTCTGAACTGAAGGTCAAACAGGAAGAAAAGCTTCGAACAAGTGTTTCTTTGAAAAGTGGCGCTGCAAGGGTCTCTTGAGGCCCCAGGCAAAAAAATCCAAAGGGGGCCCTCACACTAGGTTTCATCATACATAGCCTATAGCACCAAACACTAACACTGACAACACGGTGATCATATTTTAAAATTATAATTGTGAAGGCTGATAAAGAACAGCAAGAAACAAATAACTTTACTTTATGAAATCTTTACTTCTAACAAAACGAACCAACACAAATGCAAATTTCAACATAGAAAATTATAAAAAAATAGTAAGAAAAGAAAATAGAAAAAATATTTATAAAGCCTGAAAAACAAAAAGACAAAAACACTGGAAAACAACACAATATATTTAACAGGTTCATATTGCATCATGGAGTTTCAGTCTAGTTTCTGTGTAACAAAAGTTACATAGATGAAATAAAATCTACCTACCTAGGTATGATCCATTCATGATCACTAGGGTCTCAGAGAGCTGATGTTTATCTCCAGCACCAGTCACCAGGTGAGAGGCGGGGCTACACCTGGACAGGTCTCCATTCCAGGGACACATGGAGACAAACAGCCGTTCAACCGCTCTCAATGGTCAGAGATGCTAAGCTATTCATTAGGTGGAGTTGTGAGAGCTGACAGTGCTGTCAATGACATTTTTTCATAGTCTCACTACTGTTGTTCTGCTGCACTTAAGATTGCGTTGGTAGGCGTGAGAAACATCACCTTGATATGTTGAGCGTCGTATTGTGTATTTGACGCTGCGGCTTCATTATTAAGTAACGGGTAGAGCAACGGCCCCTTCTAGTGACCGAAAATGTGCATAACACGCAGTATAATAGTAATCAACTATTATTATATGAGTAATAAGCCAGTAATTAATTGAAGACCAATCACATGACAACAGGCATAGGCATAGGCACAGTCTCTTCTTGTGACTGTTTGAATACGTTCAGAGAAGTGCTTAATTAAAGGAGACAAACATTGCTGTTGAATGTCTTATGTTTTAGGAATGAAAAAGCTGTCTGTGTCAGCTTATTTCTAAGCTTGTCTCTTGTTTCTAAGACAAAGTATGACAACACAGGACGATGATGAATGAAGAGAGTACAGGTCCAAAAATCATTTTTGACCATTTTTTGAGCCATAAGTGAATAAATGTAAATTACTTAAAAAGTACATAATATTTTTTAAATAAAAATAATAGCACACATCCCAGGACCGAGCCGGTCGATTTGATGTATCATTTGTGTCTGTGGACCCTTCCGTTCAAGCCACATTAATGTAGATAGAAGTCAAAAAGTGAAGAATAATATGTGCTTCCTTTGTTTCACAAAGCAGGCACCAATGACCAGGTTAAACCGAAAGGCTCCACATCTGTTGAGTGAGGCGTAAGCCATTTGTACATGCAAAGCTTTCCTCATGCTTACTGTGAATTTTGTGCACAGACTGATCAATAAATTAGTGGTATCTAACCAACTTTCCTGGGATCAGTAGTGACCTAACCTAGGTCCCGTTTCCATGACTCAAACTTTAGGTAACTTCACCCACACGATTTTATGAAGATATGTCATATTTTGTCCAGCAACAGATTGCATTGTTTTCCACAGAAATCCCATATTTTGCAGTTCAGACACAACACCTGTATTAGTCTCTCAGTTCTGCACATGATATGACTTCCGTTCACCTCCTTGAAACTTGCTTTCCTTTTGTATTGTATAAATGTATTCATAAAGATGTTTCATTACTAGTGTTTTGTAAGTTTACTACTAAATTGTAGATGCAGGTGTAGTTTGGTTTTAATGGGGGCATCATTTCCAGGAGACAGTAATAATTTTTTTAAATGATGGTGTTAAGTATGTAGAAATTTAAAATGAGAATAACTGCACACTGCTTGACATGTTTCTCTGGGCGTTCACAGTCAGTGAAGTTGGTTGCAGATTCATCTCATGTCTACATTAATCTCCTTTGACCACTGTCACTTTGGTACAAGTCAGTGGTAAAGCTAAACTCTAGAGGTAGTGCAGTATAGCTTTGGACACTCTTACACTGCTCTTTACCACCAATCAGACTGTGTGTTGTGGTTGTACCCTCTTGTCACCACCATCTCTCTGCAGCCTGAGCCTTTGCTGAGTGATGGACAGTCATGATAATCTTGCATCTGTTACTGAGTAAGGTCATCAGGATATTAGGGTTTATGGCCTGGATACAGTTATTAGTGTAATATGGTAAATAGAACACTGATTATGAATGACAATTATGATAATTCACTTCTTCTCGTTTCACATCTCATGGTTTATCTTTACAAGGCTGTCCGTCTCCATCACGGTGCCTCTTCTAAAGCCGAGCAAGATAGTAATATAACTCTCCTCCTCCAACGTTATCTCTATTAGAGCAATCTGACTAATAAATGCCAGACAAATTACAAATAAGGGAGGGGGGTCATTCAAACATGCTCCAAGACAAGCCCTTATTCTTTTACCCTTTAAATTATAGCCTGTTTTTCACACAAAGGGATAATCAGAGCCTATCAATGCGATGAGCAGAGAAGGGGCTTTATATATGACAAACATTTTGCTAGCACACACTATATGATTAAAACATGACACGCATAACATTTGAGCACTCAAACTATTCACCTATACATGTGTTATAAGTGTGGTAACTATGGAAAACTGGTGATTACAATAAGAGCCTGTTTCAGTATTGATAAGAACCCAGTAGACTTCCTTCAGATCAATAGGCTACAGTTTTCTGATGGTGAAATATCTACTGCACTACAATGTGCAGCAACATTTTTTACCAAATATTTACCCAGCTGAACACAGAACCACAGCATATATATCAAATGAATAAAGACCAAAGTCTTAACGTTATGACTTTTCATATAAAAATAATTTACTGCAGACATTAAGAAATTTCTTCACTTAAACTTCATTTAAGTCTCTCTGTCACTCTGTGTACCTGGCCTGTACCACTACACTTCTCTGACATAATGATGTATGATCCTAGTCAGTTTTTGCATGTGTTTGGCCGCATAGTGTGCCCATCTAAATAAGTTCTGCCCCTGCCTGTGTGACATTAGGCTCGTTAAAGATCAACGGTGCTTCCTCTGGAAAAGAGATGAGAGCGGGCAGCCACAGCAGTGGGAGTGGCTGAAAGTCACTACAAACAGTAAATACAACCAGTCAATAGAAATACAAAACAGACAACTATCACATATTTGGACAGTCCAGAAATGATGTTTATATGTTATTTTAATAATCTCAAAGTAACCTGTGACCTGAAAGTTTAGTTGACGTTTACAATCGGCTTTTTCTGATCAAGCACAGCATTTATTCAGTAAAAGAATCAATCTTCACAGTGAAAACTCATGAATCAAAAATAGTAAATAAAAGCAAAACCAATTCAACTAAACGTCCCGAACAACTTGTGAACACCTGAACCAATCATAGATCGGGTGAGTGCAGGCCTATGTCCATGTGTCAGGTCAGGTTTTAGACTCTACCTCACTCAACATCTCAGGCTCCCCAATGGATAGGAGACATCACCCCCCACTACACCTCCTGCCTGCGGCTGATGTCCCCGGACTGTTTTGCTGGTTTTTGATGTCCAGAACTGGATGCTAGAGTGGGTACTGCCTCACTCCTGGCAGTTGTTTGGCAGGGCCTGGCCCTCATGCTTTGTCAGGCCCCAACTAGGGGTCAGGGGGCCCTTGGATCTCTGGGCCCAGGGACTGGCCTGCCCTGGTGGGGTCAGCCACTGGCGAAGCCTGCAGTTGTCTGCTGTTGTTTATTCTTTTGTTTTCCCTTTTTGTCAACAGGTATAAAAGCAGCTTATCTGTGTTTGTTTGTATCTCTCTCTATCCTCCTCCTTTTTTTCCTCACTGTTCATCTTTAGACTGTCTCCCAACTTTTCTTTTTTTTCTGTATCTTTTTTGTCCCCCAGTCCTGTCCAGTCATGTCTCTCAAATTAAGCTAAAAAAAACCCAAAACACAATACATTTAAAAAATTTAATATAATGATATAAAGATAAAATATATAGTGTATCAATGCCCAGAATAAAATATTAAACCAACAAACCAACCAAGTTTTACAACTTTTTATAGCTACAGTTTGTTGTCAGTGTATGTTTTCAAATACTTGAAAGTGAAAGGCCTATATGATTTAACATAAGCTCTTTCAATTTGTCATCATTGACAAGAACAAGCTTTACATTTATGTGTACCTCACCAATAACAGTATGTTCACTGTGCCAAGTTGTTAAACAGTGCAACATCTTGCATTTTCTCCATTCTCAGCATGCCTGTGTGGGTTTTCTACAGGTACTCCAGCTTCCTCCCACAGTCCAGACATGCTGTCCTCCCAGTGGATGATTTATCCAACTGTACAGTTTAACTGCTTAGTAAGAACTTTCCTATTATATCTTGTATCAAGTTAAGGTTGGCCATCACAGTGCCTCGGTTTGGAATGACCCATTTTTACACATGAATTTATAGCTAATAATTATAAAATGTTAATCTGTTCAGCTGGCCAGCACAGATAAGTGTGCATGTTATGCGTTAAAGCACAAACTGAACACAACCCAGAAAAATTACAATTATGCTACTTAAATGCAGTAGTTTTGTACACAATAATGCTTTAATGACTTCGTATTGAATAGAATTGCTGCAATTAGTCAGGGTAATCAAACATGCTAAATGCGTCAACATCAGTATTATAATTTGATGAAAAAACAACAGCAACAGTTTGGGAACTACAAAATAGAATCTGAGGTTACAGTTTGTAATATTGTATTTATTTGTTTTCAGTCATTTTATGCAGTTGTTCTGTGCTAACATTTGATTTTTGTTCTAAACATTTTTGAGGAAGACCTGTCAGAAAGATGGTGGTGTGGGATTGAGGGGAGCACCCAAGAGCCCACAGACAGAGTAGGAGAATCGAATTCAAATTTATTTAATAAACAAAACACAGAAATACACAAAGATCACTCCTATGGAGGCAATAGAAAACACAGTGGGGGATCAAACACATGGCTAAATGGCTGAACAAGGTGGCTAACAAGACTACAAGGCTAAACTCAAAAGCGCACATCTAAGACAAACAAGCAAAGGCTTAGCTACCGACATAACAAATCTAATCAAACACATACATAGAGGAAGTAAACAGGGAGCAAAAGGAGACCGACAGGTGAGATACTATACGAGAGACAAGACAGACCTAGCAGACAAAGGTAGGAGACTCCAGAACGCAGGTGGGACACAACAGGATGTAGCAGGGTGGAGCAGAACATTACAGGATGGTGCAGTATGGAGGAGTAAGATCAGATAACCCGGCAACAAGTGAGTGACAGAGAGGAGAACATAAGTGCGTGGAGATGAACAGATAATTGAGGAGAGCTGGGAGTGGGGGCATGGCCAGGAGAGCCAGTGAGAACAGAGAGGGATGAGGGGAGGAAGACCAGATAACAAGGACTAGGCACAGACCATTACAAGGCCATCTGTGAGGAGTCATGTTTGTAATACTTTAATGCCATGTGTTGCTGTGAACTGGCCATGTGCTTTTAAAAGGGATTCGTCATTTTTAGTCATTTTTATTGGTGTTGTTGGCTGTTCCCAGCCTCAGCATGTGTGAAAATAATCCAGACAGTCTGTCAGTGAAACGTGTCAAGAGTTCATATTATTCTGTAAATGTAATAGTTTTCCATGGTCTTCCTGGCCTTTTTTCTGATTATGTGTTTTGTTCTTTCAATGTAATGTTGGCTTACTTCACTGGCAATTGAACTTCATGTCGCTTCACTTTAAATCTACTCTAGTCCTTTTGTCACTTACTTCTGAATAATGACTGATCAGCTGATTGTGAGGTTCTAAAACTGGCTGTCCTGCTAAAACAGTTGTTGTTTTCTATCATCTGGTATTTTTTTGTTCCATATCAATTGTGGTGGTATACAGAGCCATGGTGATTCATTATGTCACTGTTTTAATATACATGGTCCTGTATATGCATATATGACATAAAAGAAGGATCAGGAGCACACTGATCTCCTCAGCTGAAAATACCATTTGTTCTTTTGTGTTGGGGAAAAAATACAGAAACTGGTGTAAACTTGAAATGTCCATGTGGTAAAAAAACAGATGACACCCAGAAACCACCGCATGATTCTCTGCTGCGATGAGATTACAAAGGTGATAATAGACACTCTCCCCTCCTTCCACATACACACTCAGAAGAAAAGCATGGGATCAAAATGCAATTTCCATGCAAATTCTGAGCACACGTACAAAAAGATTGTCTTAATAGCATGATTGTGATTCAAACTCTTGTTTTCTCTGCTTAACCTTTTGATTTATTTATATTTATATTATTTATTTTTCCTTCACTCTGTCTCTTCCTCATCTGCTAGCTTAATGCAAGTTTTGTGCACTGACCAGAATGTAGAGGCATGAGACTGTTTTACCCTCCTGTTCTTTATTTATTCATGTGACATCTTGTCCTTTTGCCTCATCCAGCTCAGTGCTTCGCAGGGATACAGATGCTTTAGATAGTAGACACATTTGGATTGCTCAAGCACTGATCGTATGCCATCCACTCAGACAACCCCATTAATCTCCCTTATCAGCATCTCAGTGGGTGCTCTGGCCCCTGAGTGGTATGTTGTGCATTGGGCTACCATTACTCAATGGATGCTAAATAAACCACATTGCTCCCTCTGATTTCCCCTCAGTACTGAGTTACAGCCCGTAGCTGAGGAGATGAAAAGGACCATCAGTCTACGAGTGTCATTGACCACTTTGTTATTTTTAGTTCCTCCAAGTGTTCCTGGCCTCTTACACCAATGGCTTGACAATTTTGTAATTGCATTGTGTGATAAAAAGCTAATTAAGTTATGGAAGATCCCTTATCTGTTTTATTTTCCTCAGCACTATCCAAGGGATGACCTTGATAAGATCAGTTGGCAGCTGCTGTTTTTTTTACTGATGCTCGGTGTTAATAGGGACAATGATAACTACTGTGGATGGAGATGAGAAAGGGCTTGTTGATGACAGCGGGTTTAACACAAGATACAGAGATACTGGTGCAGATAAAAAGCGAGGAGTGCCTAAGGGATCACCCACCAATAAAGTTTTGGTTCTTGTGATCCCACAAACAACTGATAAGACTTGCAAGCCTAATGAGTTCAATTATTTTACTGACACTTGGAAAATGTGGCTTGACTGATGTCTTAGGAAGCGAGACAATATGCACACACTTGCAAATTTTCACTATAAGCAGTGGAAAATGACTTTGAAAAAACACTTTTTTAGATGTGGTAATGCTGGGAGCACATATTAAACTGAGACATTGGCTATTACTGCACTTCAACACAAAGGCAAACATGTAAAAACTCATATCCACAGAGAATATGCTCCAATGTCATTCAAAAGTACAGCAGTCCATCAAACCTCTTCATAGTGCTTGGGAACTGCATGGATCTGTGTAGCAGGATAGATTGCGATTGTGCTGTCTCTGTGGAAAATACATTTTCGTGGGGGATTTATTGCACCTTATAATTTGTTTATGGTGTAAAGCATGGCTAGCTGAGTAAGAGTAGCCTTAAGCATAAAATATCATTTATTGTAGTTAGGGGCCACAAGGATGATACTAAATTGCTTTTTCAGTCAGTGAAATCCTTAATTGTATCCTATACTCAACATGAGGCTGTGTATAAGGTACAACTGGCACAAGTTACCATCTCTTTTACTTAAAACACTGTATTTGGTGAATGCATGACACTTTAATTGTTTGTATTAAAGATCACACAACTAAAACAAGTGGCTGTCAAAACAGAACTTAAGATCTCATGTTGGAACATTTTAATAAAAACACAACATTTTTCATGAACAAGCACATTTTCAATGAGTTTGGTGCCCATGGGAACCTTTCATCACTAATGATACTGGCAATATTTTGCAAACATAGACAATATACCTTCATATTTCTATTCATTTGTGTTAAGAATGTATCTTGGGAAAACTTTGACAGTGCTTTCACCATGCATTACCTAAATTAACTGTTATCCTCAGCGCTCACCCAGGCCTTGTTTGCTATTAAATAATTCAAGACACTCTCTGTTGCAAACTTCAGCTGCATGCACATCATGTCTCTACTTGCTGTCTCCCTTGTGTTTCAGAGGTGTAATATACTAAATTGGCCCATAATGCAGTGGAAACCCTTGCAGTGTATGTAATGTAACAGCTTTGCATTCACTTGCTCGGGCGTGTGTTTAGAGGTATGCGATGGAAAGAACCCACACTGTATAGAACAGCAGCAGATAAAAGCCTGTAATGTGGTTAAAATAACAGCTATAAAAACTAGAAGTTTAACCTAAAAGAACCCTAGTGAAGGGCCCTGTGGAGAGAGTTGAGTTTTTTAATCAATTAAAGTTAGTGGGAAATTACATCAACCTAGAATCTAATTACTGACTCCATGGTCTTTTGTCTTTATGTGGTGTGAGGTTTGCATTCTAACAAAGCCCCCTCAGCAAGACATATTTTGAACAACTTCTGTAGCAGAATTTTAACAATCCAGCAGGCTAATTACTTCTTTGGCTTGTGGTCTTTCCATTACAGAAAGAGAAAATCAGAGCTATGTTATCACTGCTACAAGATAACCTGCTGACAGACAGTGTCAGAGACCTCGCAAGGATTAGTGTATTGATCAAATGAGGTAAAAACCCGAATGGACAGTTTACACGTGAGTAGATCTCAGGGGTCAATTAAAAATGTATGTGGTATAGCTAACATTGGTGAGAAAGAGACACATTAGCACAAAGTAGATTGCAATTAAAGACTAGTTACATTTCAGATCACAACAACACACGTGCGCACACACAAGCAAGAACCATAGAAACGTGTCTTTTTAATGTATACACACAATCCCCATATCATCCTAATGTCTTACATTTAGGTACTAGTCTTGACAGAAACAGACATTGGATTTTTCTTTTTTTAAATATTGAGTCAACAGAGCAGCATATTGACACTGCAATGTGTCCTTGAAAGGCTGACCTGAGCACCCTGGCATTTGTACTTGACAAACAGGCTCATTATTGGATGACTTAATGAAAGCTGTCCATTCAGAATTAATTTCTGTCCCAGACAAATGATATACACGTGGCACCAAGAAATTAGTCTGGAAAGACAGATCATAGTTCTGTCAGCACCCACTCAATTGGATTTCCTACATCCATAAGTGCTAATGAGCTCCAATCACTGCAATGGTTGTAATTATGTTATTGTTTTGATTATTTGATTCTCAGTATTAGAATAGTGGTGGATTTCACAGTACTTTTGGGTTGGACAAAAGCAAAGGTCTGTAAGTTAAAAAATGAATAACGATACATGAAAATTCCATTGAAATACACAGAACTTTACTTAAAGCGAAAAGGGCATTTAAGGATTTAACACAGCCAAATAAAAAATTTAAAAATTATACTAAAATCATTTTATACTAAACACTTTTGCATTTCATTTCCATTAGCCTGGAGTAAGTTATATACTCTTCTGGGTTCGGCATTTAAATTAGCATAAAATGTATATATCATTCTGTGAAAAGCAGCATGTTCTGTTTTCAGAACAGCCCATGCAATTTTGTGCATATTATTTGTAATTCTACAATAAATTCAGATTTTTTGTAACACAAATTAGAGAAATTACTTTATCATAGCACAGGAATTATGCGATTTTTGCAGATACCTTCATCTCAAGACTTGTGCTTTTCCTTCCTTTTCTCTGTCAGAATTTGTCCTTTTCCCAAAATTGCCATTTTTCTCTGTTAGAAAAGGTGCAGAAACTGTAGGCTATAGCTTAAAAAAGCAACAACCACAACACCTCTTGTGTAAGATGAGAATAATGGACAACTTAAAATGTCTTCCTTTTACACACATTACCAATTACTCTACTGTGGTATTAAAATGTACCCCTTTGATGTTACCAATAGCAAAACCTTGTCTTTTTACAATTACCATTTCTGACCATTCAGGGTCAGTGAGCAGTAGAAGGTGTAGATGCAACACTGACATATTATATTGTATTTTTCTTTAATTTAAAAATAGCCTTTAACATGTTCATTTTATACCTGGTAGAAAGAAACACGTGATATAACATCAAATTAACAACAAATAATTTTGGGACAATGAAATCTGAATCTTCATTTCACAAATTGTGTGATGTGTGGCATAAAAACCACCACACTTTACTGATCAGTGTAAACTAATCACTTTAAAACTCATACAGGCTGTAGCTGTTTATACTGTAAGTAGAACTTGCAGACAGACTTGTTTTGCATTACTGGCGTTACTGTGCAGTCAGCTGTAGTTTCAAATTGACATTAGCCAAATAAAACTTCATAATGGCACGATGAAAGGTAACCTTGGAATAAAACACAGACTAAAATTATGGCCCATTTAGCACATCTGGACTAAACTAGGAGAAAATAAATGACTAGAATGTGACTGAATGAAACTACAATTTTCAGGCAATAAAACATTCCTGTCACCAGTAAATCTGCGCTCACACATTTTCTTGTCTGTTTAGTGAACCCCCATTGTCAAAGTAGGTGATGTTTCCGTTTTGACGCCCTGACAATCCATCAACTCCCTGAAGTCCACTTTATTATCTTAATTAATGACTTACAGTCCACTGAAATACTTTTTTGCACTCAGTTGTGAGGACTGCTGTAATTTGAGTTTAGCACACACAACGATTTGTCTTAGTGGGTGATTAGTACATGACGTAACACCACTATGTTGCTATGGTGGCAACTGTAGCTGGAGGGCAGCAATTGATTTTTTTACATTGATAACACCATCACAAATTCTCAATATGCCTGGGGTGTGTTTACCTTAAGGTTGCTCAAATCAATCCATTTAGTCTGTGTCATTTTCATTTAACCTTTAATTTATGTAAAAAACTGCGAAGTTAACACTGAGCGGCACTTTCATGTTAGTTGACCCCCCAAAAACCCACAGTTTCATAATATTCACAGCTTTGACCAGATTCCTCTGAGCTAACAGATCTAGACTTTTGCATAATAAACAGCTGTGTTGTGATTTATGCAGTTTTAGCTACACAAATCAAAATAATACAATGATTTTATATTGCACAGCTAATAAATAAGCTTGGAAATGTTGTATGTTTCCCTCAATAATGGAAATCTTTTTAGCAATTGAGTTGCAGTCAGTGAACAGCAATTGACCGGAACGTTTTAAATATCCCGTTTCTGAACTATTTTTAAAAACTTGACTTTAAAAGCAAATTGTACTTTTTATCTCAATAGTGACTAATCATACACGGGTTTCAGTTGGATTACATGTGAAGAATCACAGTAGAATCTATGATATTTTCACTCTTGTGAGGAAATGGGATACTGCTTTATTTTTTTCTGCCAGTTAGACAAGAAGATGAATTGTTGTATTGAAAGATTAAAGAAAGTAAATAAGAACTGAATACAAAGGGAAAGATGAGCATAGTTTTGGAAATAAGTACTATAGTTCTTTACTGGACGCAAGCATTGACCTGCAATTTAATTCTTCGGCCTTAACTTTTTTTCCCTCTATTGCTGTGTCTGGAGCTTTCCTCTACTAGCTCCCGGTCCATCATACAGCCCATGAAATGTATCAAAACTGCAAAACAAATTCATGAAATTTAGCATGCAGTATGTGTTTACTCATTCTTGTATCTTAACACACTGTCCAATCTCTAGTCTGCAGTGCTTCAGAAAGAAATGCCATTTGTGTGCGACAAAGTGTGCGTATCTATCAGTGTGTTATTGTTGCCCAGTGTGCCCTTCTCTCCTAACCCGCATATCTTAGAGGTTATTATGTCTGCTGAAGAATTGGTGTCTGGTTGAGGATGTGATTTTGATCTGTCTCTTTTGTTCTTAACTAGGAAGCATTCAAACATCATATGCTGTTGCTTGGGCATTTCGTTGTATAGCTATTCTCTCTGTTTAGACTCATCTCACAGTAACACATTTAACAAATGACATTGTGCCCAACCATGCCTTCAATATGCTTGTATTGATCTGGATAGTAACTTTTTGCCTTTGTGTTGCTGCCGTCACCTTGAGTCATGCCTGGAGAGCAGCCAGACTACTTGTAACCAATTTGCGTCACAGTAACAGCACACAGTGTTTTCTTAATAGGATTGTCTCAGTGCAAGTAGGGTCCATCTAAACACAGTGCTTTTCTAAACTGCTGATTACACTTCGAAAAAGCCTAATCAGTATGGAAGTAACATACTAGCTGAAATGAAAAGCTGCTAGTTATTAGTCTTCTCATTTGCCTTTACAAGTGCAGACCATATGACCCAATGAAAAATTCAGTTCCCTACAGTACACTACATCTAATCTGAATATTTTTTTAATCTGGGTCATCTACAATCACTGCAAGCATATAATTGTTGGACGCTTTGCAAACACACCAGTTGGAGATTGACAGTTACTGTATGCCTACAACAAAAGCAGGACACCAATACCGTACTGGTCATTCTTTGTTTCACTCCAGTAATCTACAACCTATTGACTGAAGGGATTTCAATGCAACAATAGTAAAATAGCACCGTCTCCAGTTAAGAATGTAAGATTTACAGCACATCTGTTCTTCTCTAATTATTTGTCTAAAAGAGGACAAAGAGGCTGATAAACATGGTTCTAGTGCTGTGTGTCAAACAGGAAAATCCGTGGACAGAGAAAAGCACAAAGCAAGATGCGAGTCAGCAGACATCACTGTTGTGTAGCATTAGGTTTCTTTCTATCTAAACTACAGAGACATCAAACAGTTTGTTTCTATATCCTATTCAAGAGGTAATTATAACTTATTTTTCAAATATGGGATTTGTTGTTGTTTAAAATAATACACATTATTATTACATAGTCCTCTGTCTGAGAATTTGTTTTCTATTTATTAATATTGTCTCTTCACAATATTCATGCTGTATTAAACAAACATATTGAAAAATTATTTAAAAAAAGGAAAAACAAACCAAATAGGTCCTTTGAACAGTGGTGGTTATTCAGTCACCTCCACTGTCTCTCCTTTTGTCTCGCCTGTCACTATCACCTCTAATGCCTCCCTTGCTGTTTCAGTCTCAGCCTCTTCCACCGGTACCTAATATGACCTGGAAACCTTTTTGGATGGCTGAGCTTTTGCCGCCCAGAACAAAAGAATACTATTTATTCTGTTCCCTGACATATGAAATCTGAATAAATGACACAAACAGTATTAAAAACAGGCAAATGTTTCTCTGTTCATCCCCCTTAAGGCCTAGGCTACCTTTCACATAGATACTTAAATCGGTATTGGTCTTAAACAAAGAGTAGGAAACTATACCAGCCAATTAACCACTGAAACAAATAAAGCTATTACCTGATGATCCTGATGGTTCTCTTCCACCTCTACTTTCTTCCACCTCCTCGTACTTGAAGCTGAAAAATTCTAAATTCTGATTGACTGATTGAGCTGCCATGAGCTGTATGGGGGCACAGTAGCTTAGTCTACCTTTGATTTGTTTGTAGAGCACATTGTATGAGTTTCTGTGCGGTAAAGTTAATAATTTCTAAGCTTGAGAAATGCCATGTGTGAGCATGTGACCTCATTGAAATGCATGTGTCTCGTGCTCAATACGTGAGACTTGAGAGCTCTGAGTTAAGTGAATAATATATCTGTCAAAAAGCTTTATCTAGGACCTCTAGATTATATACGATGTATGTGACAGAAAAATCTGTTAGCGCTTGCTATGCTATCTTTGATTCATGTAGTTCATAACAACTTTATCATAGACTTTGGAGATAAGCTTGCTATCCTTAAAGGGAGTTTGTGTCTCCCTTTTATCTTCTTCCTTATGAATGCGGCAGAAATGCGGTACTAGAAAAGCAAATTCTGGGCTGCAAAGTCAAATTCCAGTCGATCAACACTAAGAAGTACCAGTTTATTCTTGTAAGCATTACCAAGTTCTGCATTGCAGCCATGGTCACAGGTGAAAAAGAAGGTAATGTAGTGCTCACTTAAGTTGTTTGCTGGTAGGTTGAAATGACAGTTGTGCCATGTGACACCATGTGTCACAGAGGTAGCAGGTGGTTGTCTACATTCTTGTAAGGCCAACATAGGTAGCAACAAGGACTGCAGTGCATAACAGTTGGACATTGGAGTGTAAAAATATAGTATAGTAAGGCCATGACTGAAAAGCCGTAGGCTGTTTATTTAAATGCTGGTCCCATGTTAATGTTCATAGTTTTGTTGAAGTTATTTACCGCAACTTCCTGCCTTCTTGGATAAATAAATCTTATATAAATAAATTCCCCATTTTCATTTATCGATACAGTACACCTTAGTAAGAAAGTAAAATATGTACTGTATTTGAATGTCAGTCTGTGACCATTCCATACATACATACACACACATATATATATATATATATATATATATATACACACTCACAAGCTCGGTTTGAACTGCAACAGTTCATTCATGATTGGCTGAGTAATTTATTTTACTGTAGATGTGCTTCAGCCAAGTCAGTATAGTATACTACTTTACACACCATTGATCCTACCACATTCTGCCTTCCATTCTGATGCCATTGAGGTATACCTAGCCACCAAAATCTTAACTTATGTATATTGTGAAATAAAACCAAACCAAACTAGGATTTTATCTGTAAGGTAGAGAGATGCAATAAAGCATGCAGCTCTGTACCTGTAGAGATCACCCACTTCAGTGTTTCATATCTTGCAGTAATGCTGACATCTTTCTGACATCTCACTGACTTTCATCTGCCTATACTAATATATACATTTTGCTTCATGAGTTGGAGTCAGGGAGCAAATGTGCAATGCATAGTTTTCCCTGATGCAATTAAAGACTGATAAACCATGAGCAGTGGCCTAGTCTTTCCATAACCATGAAGCGGAATATTAGATTTCCCTGAACGTTATGAGGAAATGGGAAACTCCCTGTAGGGTATCTGAAATCAAGCACAATATGTATCCTATGCTAGACTGAAGACCACAACCAAAAATGGTCTTTCTGACACTAGAATTTAGATCTTTGAGAGACACTGGACTTGTTTTCTAATTATACCACAAATCACTTGTCATGTCTCTACCCAATGAGCCACTTGCTACCATCTTTAGCTATATAGGGAATTTAATATTATTATATCAATGCAAGAGAGAGTGTGGAATGCATGTGTACAGTTATGAGGATTAAAGTATTGCTGTTATGAGGATTAAAGTATTGCTGATTTGTGATATGTGACTGAGGGTTTGTTAAATGAGAGGACCAGACTTTGCACCTGAAAAAGATTCTAAAATCAAATCAAATTAGTTGTTTAATGACTGAAGCCAATGACATGACATGCGAAGAAATTGAATATTTACACTTTTTTTCCAAAGGTGACAGATGGATGTATGTCACCCATGCCTTACATCAAAAGAGGAATGAAGACCAAAATTATCCCTATTTATCAAACGCAGTGGCATGCATAGATCTGCATACAATTGCAATAGGGTCTCCAAGTTCTGCATCCACAACACACAAATATATCATAGCTCATGATTTCTAACTTTGAGCGTCTTTTGCAGAGGGGTTTATTTCTGTTTAAATGCATCAAAATAATCAATCTAATTACAAGGTTTCCATTTGCACAGTGAGAAAGAAAAACAAATAATTGGGAATTTGAAAAAACATATTTACAGAGGGTGAAGCAAAGAGCTTTATCTACAAATATTGGATTTTGCTGTGAAGGGAGCAAATGGTTCACGGTAACATTAGACAGAGGGAAAGCAATGACAAAGCGACACCAAAAAGAAAGAAAATCTGATAAAAAAGAAAAGCAATAAGTCAGACATAAATAGAGTGGGTAAAGCATCAACAGTAACAGTTGTCAGAAATAGTTAGAATTTGTCAAGTGACCCTATAAATGAGCCTTGAATAGATCTTTCGAACTAAGCTTTGCAGTATAACACAAGAGTAAGGCATGTAAAAACTGTTAATTATTCTGTAACTATGCTATAGCGAACAAAGTGCTCTAGTGGTGCATCTTGCTGAAATAAAAAGCTTATCTCATAAGGAATCAGGTGAACAACAGTAACCAGCACGTATGCCATGCTGTTTGAAAATCTTTTCAGGCAGTAAACAAGTAGAGTAAACACATTTAGCACAGAGGAGCCATAGGTCTTTAAGAAATTTTAAGCAGCAAATATGTGTTTCTGGTTTACAGTAATCTTAGTTTTTTCATGAGGAGTAAATACTATACTCTGCAAAAGTTTAGGAACATATGTCTGCAGAGCCACTCAAGGCTCAAGATTTGTCATTAACATGTAGAAAATGGAGGACCCAAATACAAACCAGAGACCAGAGAGGGTTCAAACAAAGGGGCTTTATTATAACTTAACATGAGAGAAAAAAATGTGTAACCAAGAATCACTGCCAAAGGGGAGGCAAAACTACAACACTCAAATAATCACACACAGGGAGGTTAAACAGACACAGAGGGACAAAGGGGGACAACAAAGTCATTAAGAAACATTCTTGCACTCACTCAATATAATTTAGAAAATTGAAATACTAAGACAAAAAATAGATAGTGTTATTTGGGGGACATTCTGGTTGTAGAACAGATGTGTGGAGGACTAAAGAATTGTTGTATTGACTCTCACCACCTGTACTTTTTCATCCCAAATACTCCTACTCCAACTGTTTATCTGTTCAAAGGTAATTTGCAGATGTGAAGGGCAGATAATATTTGTAAATGGGTACAGCGAGTTAAGGTTGGTCCAGTGTTTGTAGCGATACTCCCAACCAATGCATGAAAAGGTATGCTGTTTGAATTTTTTATGTTTTTTGACTGCATCAATACATATTTTTTGCTGCTATGTGAACTGCCATTTAGAGACTGGTGAGCCGCGTAAGACTCGAACAAAGTGATTAACACTGGTCTAAGGGAATTTAATTACCACTAATAACGTGACTAGCACTACAATTAATTACTATTATGTTGTTGCTTTCAGTTCAACCAGTTTAACAAGCCAATATTTACATTAACGTTAGAAAGTTTGGGGTCACTTTGTAATGTCACTGTTTTGTGTGCAGTTTTTCAGTTGTGCAAAAATAATTGCCAAAGGGGTTTCTAATGATTAAGTATTATTTAAAATATTAAATAAAATTAAATTTAAAATAATTAAATAAAATATATAAATTAACATTTGCAAACACAACATGCTATTGGAACACAAGAGTAATATTTGATAATGGGCCGCTGTATGCTATGTAGATATTCCATTCATAAATGCTACACTGTATGTTGTATGCCTCAAAAAACAAGGGAATTACAAAGTGACCCCAAACATTTGATATGGGTCTGTGCATAATAGCACAATCAAAGCCCTTATCAATGCTGTGTGAGTACACACTGCTCTATTGTTGATGTAACAAAATAAAGCACAACAGAAACCATGGTGGTTTAACAGTGTTGCAGCTGGTTATATTATATAGAACATGCCTCGTGTACAAATGTGACAGATATGTAAAACCTATCATTTTAAGTTGTGGGTAAACAAAACATATTTCAAACATTCAAAGCTGTTTAATTTTTCAGAAACAGGGTATCAAGAACGTGTGCTTTGTGCATATCTCCACAGTATGTGGGAACTGGTGTAAAAAGCAATATGCACAAGTACACGTAGCAATTAGAGGCAGAGTGGAGCTAATATAGGCAGGTAAAGAGCCCCTTTGCCCACTGTTTCCAGGCTGTAATTATGTGTAATTGTCATTTTTTTGTCGTTTCTGAGCTGGTCTCAACACCATGTTCCTCTCAAATGAGTCCTGTGGGGCTCACCTTCACTTTCTCTGCTCAGCACTTTGTAAAACATAATTGTTGGACCATACATCGTTGGCTCTGTGTATCAACCCACAGCAATTGTCTCGACATGTGGCCTGCCGGGACTGGGAATCGAAATGCTCACCCTCGGGTTTGAAGATGACTGCACTACCACTGAGCTGTCGTGCCCAAATAATATGATTAGAAGCTATATTATAAGTCAATGTAACATATTCTCTTATCTCCTTTATGTTTCTCTCTTGTTTACCTTTTTTTTTTTTTTTTTTTGGCCTGTCAGTAACACAGATGACACATGAGTACGTCATGTATGTATAGCTGTGTAGTC
>JAUMHF010000017.1:17041669-17075128 GCA_032359275.1 Microctenopoma steveboyesi
CTAAAATATATGACAGTCTAATGTTAATCATTAAATTACAGAAAATAATGAACTTTATCACAATATGCTAATTTTTTTAGAAGGACCTGTATATACACACACATATATATATGGTCAGCAACAATATTCAGGTAGGCTGTGGCATTGCAACGATGATCAATGAGTACTATGGGGCCCAAAGTGTGCCAAGAAAATGTCCCCCACGCCATTACACCACCACCAGCCTGAACCATTGATACAAGGCAGGATGGACCCATGCTTTCATGTTGATACCAAATTCTGACCCTAACATCCGAATGTCGCAGCAGAAATTGAGACTTATCAGACCAGGCAACATTTTTCCAATGTTATATTGTCCAATTTCGGTGAACCTGTGCAAATTGTAGCTTCCGTTTTCTGTTCTTGAGCTGACCCAGTGGCACCCGGTGTGGTCTTCTCCCAGAAGATCAGAAGTTTCTGAAATACTTAGACCAGCGTATCTGGCACCAACAACAATGCCACGTTCAAAGTCACTGAAATCACCTTTCTTGCCCATTCTGAAGCTCAGTTTGAACTGCAGCAGTTCCTCTTGACCATGTCAACAAGCCTAAATGCAATGAGTTGCTACCATGTTATTGGCTGATCAGTAATTTGCGTCAACATTCATTTTTCATGTAGGCCCTGCAGATGGCTAAGAGGTAAGGTAGAAGGATACGGTTAGACATTCACACAGTGAGGTGCCAGCTTTGGGTTAGCACTCTTATGGGTGTCTGGGACAACTTTGGGAGGAATGAGACCACATTTAACACTAAGCATATGTTCTCCAGCAGCTTCGGCAGCAATTGACCATTTCTGTGTAGGGGAGTAGATAACAGCAGAAGAGGTCATTTCTTTTTGTAGGCCACTCCTCTAGACTGAGCTGCATCCACTCCTCTCACTCCTGGCCAAGGAGTAGCCAGAGTGAATTCCAGTTTTCAGAGTTGGCAGGGGCGGGAGCAGGGGAGATAGGACTGCAGGATGTCATGGGCAGGGGTAAAGTCATACCCAATCCACGAAATCTCCTTTGCACAAAAAAATCAGCACAAAACCCAAACCACATTACAGGTAGATAGAATTGTGGCTCACAAATCTATCCATCTATTTTTTTCAGTAGTCTTCTATGATGCTCTCTACTTGGAGAAAAAGAAACCCAGTCATGAAATTAACTTTTTTGATGCCAAGCAGAATCTCCATTCTCCACGCTGCACATGTAGTGAGTGGGTGGGTGAAAAAATGGTGGGAGGGTCATTCAATAAGAGCAGCATCAGTTGTTGATGTTTCTGCAGTTTCTGATTCAGCATTACTTAACTTGTATTTTTATCAGCAAAAACACTATCAGCAATTTGCTTAAGAATTATAATATCCTCCCCAACCAGTAGATGCATTTAAACTGATCAGGTATACTGTTGTATTGGCAGGAACTCTGAATTCCGTTGTTTTTTATACAGAATACAGTTACTTTATACTGTATGAAATATCTTTCCTTTAGTCTTTAACACAGTGGGGTGTGGATTCATTATTTTGATGCCACAATCTCACATACTGACCTCTAGTCTAAATTTATAATATTTATCCTTTAAATACACCCTGATTGGTGTGGTAGATCCCAGCCTCTTTTGATCTTGAACTGAGAACTGGTTCCCGTGCTGCTATGATTAGTGTCTATCTGCTGTCTTTCAGTCCAGCTTGGTTCAACCACTATGCTAACCATGGATGAATAAAAAAAAAAGTTTTTGATGAAAATAGAATATTTATTAATTTAAACCCCTGTGACGAACCAGAGCAAATAGTGCTGTTATGCAGATAACACTGAATATACCACTTAAAAGGCAAACATGGGGGGAGGACATCTGTTAGGCTTCGTTAAATTGACCTGACAGCACCCACTTGGTGCCAGTGGCTTCTGATGGGTCACGTGAATGACAGTTTACAAATATAAATAAAATGACAGTTGATTTCTGTTTGTAGTTCCTTTATTTCATAAATGCAACAAATTAAAGAGCTCAGCCTCCCAACATTTACATTCATATAAAATTAAACTGCATTCACAAAATTAGATTGTGACCAGATTACATAATATGTTCACAATCCACAAAAATGACACGTCGCCAATAAGTTGATACTGAACATATGATTGAAACGTTTATCGAAAATGTGTTCTTGTCTTGTCCTGTCCTTTAAACTGTCCAGTCTACAGCGTCCTACAATCATGTCTCCTAAAAATTCAGACGTACTGTATAGGTTTGTATGACACTAAACTGCATTTTAAATTATGTTTTTCTGGAGAACATAACTGTGATGTTGCACTAAAATGTATTTTTATGAATGACTGAATGTGCTACATTTATTAATGCAAAGCACTTTGTGTGTGTGCGTGTGTGTTTATATATATATATATATATGTATGTGTATATATATATATATATTTACACATATACACACACACAAGTCTCCAGTGCCATCATGTCAATCGAATTAGTTGGAAGAAAATAAGCTTTGCCTCTTAATTAATAAGTCAATGTACCTTTTAAGAGGACAAGCATGTGACCAACACAAGTGCTTTTTGTAATTGAATGAAGACAAGTAGCACAGACAAAATCTAGCTTGCCCTTCAGTAACTGAGGTGGTGTGAGCTATGGTGCAGATTGATTGTAAGCAATAATAGAGCCACAAAACATGATGTAAGAGATAAGATCCAAACAAGATAAAAATGGCTTTTCTTAATAAATGGAATGGTGAAAATTACTAACAATTTCAACCTGTAGCTGAATGCACAAAACAGGCTGGTCTATTGAAGTCAGTTCAGTTTTCTGTTTCTGTTATTTACAGCCTGTCCCATGATTCACAGCAAAACCTGATCCACACATTGATATGGTACAGGTTTTCTGATGCAAGCCCCCCATTTTCATCCGACTTGTGACCAGCATGCAGAGTGCACTGGCTTGTTATGGTAGTGTAAAACTGTAGTAAACGTGTTTTCTTAGAGCCACAACAAAATATGTTATTAAATAGCCAATGACATTTCAATGATTAGTTTTAGGGGTAAAACGCCAGTAAATAAAGTGTATTAACTAATGTTCAGTGGCCGTCAATAAACATAGAGGTGTTCAGAGCATGACACGTCCTCTGAGATGTGGACGCCCAGATACTTAAAACTGCTCACCCTCTCCACTGGTGTACCACTGATGTTTAGAGGCTTTACTTTGCTTGTTCAAAATGAACCTCAGCATAACCATGTCATCTGCAAACTTAAGGATGGTGAGTCCTATGGAGCTCCTGTGTTGGCAGTGATGCTACTGAAAGTGAAGTCATCAACTCTCACAACCTGTGATCTGCTGGTAAGAAAGTGCAACACACACAGACGAATGTTCAGTCGTAGATCCTTCAGCTTTTTGAATAGTTTGTAGACTTTGCAGTGTGTTCTCCAATGTTTTTTTGTTCTACACCTTGGGCAAGCATCTTGTTCGTTGTTGGCGTCCGAACCGCGTAGTACCTCAGACAGCCAAAACCAATCAGCCTTAAAATTTTTGAAGCAAAGCTTGTTGCCTGATTTCCAATGTATGGTATTAGTGTGCTATAATACATCACAAAACCCGAAGCTGTTGAAATGTAAAATACAAGTAAAGCTAAATAGAATATTAAAAAAAATGCACAGTATGCATGGAGCGGTCAGGAAGGTGTCTGGACACACCATCTTGTACTAGTCCAGTTAATCAACTGAACAAGTCCACTAAACAATTTTCTGGGGGGGAATAATGAACTAATTAGTGGGTGGCACGGTGGTGTAGTGGTTAGCTTGAAGGACCAGGGTTCATTGCCAACTGGGTGCCTTTCTGTGTTGAGTTTGCATGTTCTCCCTCTTTCTGGATGGGTCCAAAGACATGCATGTTAGGTTAATTGAGCACTCTGAATTGTCCGCAGGAGTGACTGTAGGCGTGCATGGTTGGTTGTCTGTATGCTGGAAAGACAGCTAGGATAGGCTCCAGCACCCCGTCCCCCTTACAAGGATAAAGTGACTCTGAAAATTAATGAATGAACTGATTAGTTTATGGTCCCTAGTTTAAGTTGTGAAAACGTAAACCTAAAAGACTCCACACAGAAAATCACTCCTAAGGAAGGAAAACCAATTAAACAAAACACTAAATGATAAGAGTAGCATACAAAACCAGTAATCAAAACCCACATGAAACCAGGAACAGACTAAACAGGAGAATAACTGAACTACTTGAACTAACCGAATAAATAAAGAGGGTATAGGTAATGCAGTCCAATTTAACCAAATTAATTAATTAATCTAATTTATCCAAATTTATTTAATTTCTCAGAAAGACCTGGAAGGAATTTCATTACATCTGGCACAAGCGTTTGTTTTGGGACCCATGCGTAAATATATTAGAATGAGATTCTGGACAGGCATGCGTGTAAACTACAACATCGCTGGTTAGTGGAGGCATACAACTGCAATGCAGTAATTTTATTTAAGTAAGGATAGCTAACCAGAATTTCCAGTTCACTCATTACCCTGTTATTGACAAGATTAACTTTAAAGTGCTGTTATAGATACAGTAATAGCCACCCTTATACTGCATGACTTTATTTGAATCGCAACACCCTGTCATTCTCCCCCATGAAAAAAGGATTCTATGGCAGAAGTCATTGATTCATATTGAATCTGTTTTTTGCTTGATTTCTTTAATAGTTGATGCTCACATCAGTTGAATTGATGCAAAGTCGTTGACTCTTTCACAAGGTTCAATGCAGACCTGTTCGTGCTCTGTCAGGGGCTAGATCCCCATTAATAATAAGAAAGAGACAGTGCACTGGCTCCTAACTACACAGTTCAAGATTGCTGAATTGCCTCGTAGGGGAGAAATATACTAGACTGTTCAGTGTACCAATTACACTGATCTTCACACAGATCTAGTGAGTTTGGGAATTAACTAATGTAGTTTTTGTGTTATTATAAAATATTGACTGCAAAATTAAACAACAAAAACCAATATATGTCAAATAAAATCCATTCTCTCATTGAGAATAGAACAAGAATTCATTTTCCCTAGCAGGCTACAAAACGCGTGCGTCCAGGAGGGGAGTGTTCCAGTGCTTTTTATATTTGTATTACGGACATACACATTATGGAGTATTTAGTTTGATGATTAGATTTGTTTTGCAGCCAGCCTTTGTCTTTATATGCCCCCCAATAATAAGGTACTTTAGGTTTGCATTAGTGTTTACTATATTTAGTCTATTGTTAGGACTTTACTGTTTTAACTATTTTAACTGACTTTTTTGATAAATTCAGTTTTTCTGATTCCTACACCTGGTCTCTTTGGTCCTTACTGGGATGCAGGAACGATTCCCAGCTGCGGCACCGAGCCCATCCCCCATACCAGGTGTGTCCCTGAGCGAGACACCCAGCGCTAGCTCCCAGAGTGCCGCCTGTGGCTGCTCACTGCTCCCCCCAAGGGGGGATGGGTCAAATGCAGAAGACAAATTTCGTTGTAACATGTAAAAATGTATCAATGATAATACAGCGGATTCTTCTTCTTCTTGATCAATGGCAATTAAAGCTGTTGCAGCTGTTAAAGATCTTCTTCCCTTATCTTAACAATCTTGTAGTGAACATCATCAACATGATAAGACACATCACAATTTTATTTAAGGGTACTGTATTTCATAAAGTGTTAATGTTTAACCAAATACTGAATGTTTTTTTTTGGTTCTTACTAAATGTCAACATTAGTTCTACACACTGGGTTGAATTCCCTATTTTAAAGTGAAGTTTAAATTAAACACTCTGAGCTAGAACCCAATGATAGTCTTGATAATTACCCTCATTTGAGATGACAACCAAGTACAACAGTCATCTAACACACTTGAATGGATTAAAATGAGACTGATTCATTCACAAACCATTTTTTTGGACCTGTATACCATAAAGACACACAAGATAACCACATTACCTTTACAAGCAGTTTCTGTACACTTTGTCAACAACTCTAGTTCTTGAGGACCTCTTGTTAGATTGTGACTTTTGAGGCCTCCAAGCTGCCCGTTGCCCACTTGCATGTAGTTCTTTTTTTATCCTGCTCAATGTACAACAATACATTAATTTCTTACTAACATTCCTCTTTTTCTCGATAGCTTTTAAGTATTATACTTTATAACATCTAGTAGCCAATAAAATTTAAATTAAAAACATAAAAGGCTGCCATCTAGACTGTGTTCCATTGTCCACACTGTCCCACCAATAGCTGAGTGCAATTGTGTTACAGATGTTCCCCCACAGCCCCACAGTTATCATATTTATTGGTGATCAACCAAGGCGACCTTCAGATACACTCTGATGTGGCCAGTGTGAGGTGGATTAAGGTAGTCATGGGCCCCTAGGCTTCATCTTTGTTGGTGGGCCCTTTCGCAGAGTAAATAAACAGCCCCAGTTATACTGATAAAAATGTAATGTTATTGTTATAATGTGCTGAGAAAATTACATGGTAAAAATTCACTCACTCAATCATACACAGGAACACATTGACAACATTGATTGTAAATAGCAACTCTAAAGCAGCAAGGCTAAGCTTTTATAACCAATAGGTGCAATAATGGGCCCAATATGTAACTGAGGGAAGTTTACAGCAAGAGAAATGCAAATAAAACAAACGAATAACACCCATAAAAAGTAAAATTCAAGAATCAAATGGTTTTTGTCATGTGCACAGAAACATGTTTTACTGTACAAATAAATTATTGAAGGTTTCCCGCTGTAGCATCGCTCCAGAAAGGGTCCTCAATATCGAAACAGAAACACTAACTTCCTTCCTGCAGCAGCGACCTTGATGAGATGATCACGTACTGATATCCTCTGGAGATCAGCCTGTTCTGACATCTTGTGCAGAGATGAAGCAATTGTTAGAAAATCTGAACGTCAGCTCAGTGTGTTTGTAGGACTGACAGCTCGGGTCCAGTTCGGGACGAGTCTATGACGACCATATAAACATCTGTTATGATGATCTGATCTCTCGCAAGTTCTCAGAGTTGTCAAAATCATCTTTCAGGCAGCAACATAATCATAATCCCTCCATGATCTGATCAAATGATCTGTGTAACATGAATCCACATGTTCTGTCTGCACCACTGCAGTTTATTAGCATTATATTAGCATATACACGCGGGCCACGTGTATATATCTAGTTATACGCGTAAAGAGGCGCTAACATACGATATTCCTGATATTTGGTCGATATGTTGCTTTAACTCAGAAAAGTAAAAGAGCAGTGATGTCGTGTTACATCAATACAAAACTGATCGGGTTACGTCTACAGTATATCAGCTCTTGGCAAATGAGTGTCAGGGAGGCGGCTTTCTTAAACAAATTAAAAGTAAATAAAAATAATCTGGCCAATCCAGGGCCGCTGCACACGTGGGGCCCCTAGACTACAGCCTATGTCAGCCTGTGCATTAATCGGGGCCTCGTTGTGCACCTAGTTTTTCTCAAGGGCAGCGAACAGAGTTCAGATGATTCAGCATAGCTTCAGTTGCTCACCTTTCCCCTTTAGCCTTAGGTGGCACTTTTTTGCCTTTTTTTATTCCTTTCTCATTGTCGGTTCTACAGGAATTGCAGGAAATAACCCTTCAATTTTACACGAGAAATATTTTCTTCTTCTTGTGTTGTCCTCAAAGTAAATGTTATACAAGACTATACAACCAGGCAAGCTTTAATATACTCTGTATTCATTGTATTCATCCACACTGGGCTGCATATCAGTCAAGGCATTTCATATTAAACACAATTTGTCATGGGGCCAAGGGAAAATGAGGGTCGGACTGAATAATAAACAAATACTGTATGAATAGGATATGGCAGTTTGGGCTATAAGCTTGAGACACGTCACATTTTCAATCTCCACCAGTGGGAGGACAAATCGCCTGAGAGGAGGGATTAGGGTTGTGAATCACTGATGGAATAAAAGCCTCTTGTTGTTGCTTTGTAATTGTCTCTGCCATATTTACATGTTAAAAAATGGAAATCTTTTGTTAGGTACTGGCATGAAAATCGCTCTCCTATGAGTCAGAAGCAATGTTAAATATTCATGACTTTATGTGGAAAGCAGCATTTAGGTTCAGGATGCCAATGAGAAGTAAGCAAAGACGCGGATTAGCAGAGGTGACAGGGTTGATGAATACAAACATTTAGGAGATTATGTTTTGATTGGAATAATGCTTTGCAGGCAGATTTATTTGAAGCATTGGGGGAATGATTAGATTTCAACCTTCTGCGTCATCCATATAGAATTTTGACACGCTGTGTACGCCAGCTCCCCAGAGGTGGGGTGGCATTCAGTTTTCTACTGTGGAGGGGGAATTGATCCACAAGGTGACACCTACTATAAGAACTGTCAATAGAAGGTCAGAAGCTACCCACCTCCAAGCATACAGAATGTATACTGAGCCTCCTGTGCAGCCATGCAGCGTCAATCAATGTTGTATGAGAAGGTTGTAAATATCCAACTGAATCACTCTGTAGCCTTGCACAGGATTGCAAAAGACACCAAACGGCATGGGTGTGTGATGAAAGAAAAGTAGTTTCAAGGGTGAATTAAAAAAAATTGACAGTCTTATAAAACAACACTCACACATACTGGTAATTAGATTTTTATGAAATGAAAAAAAAATACAGTGGGATACAGTGGTTTCTGATGTAAGACTAATGGATATGAATACTTTCATGTGACAGACAGAAAGTTTCCAGCAACATTGTATTTCTGTTTGATGTCAATGTCAGTAAGATAACAAAACAAACACACAAGTACAGACACACAGGTAGACCCAAAACTATACACAATGTACATTGGGGTAATTCTTGTTTTTAATGATTGACTTTGATGATCAGCTTTATTTGATGTGAACTACTAAAAGAAAGAGTTTCACCTTTTTTATCCTGCCTCCAACTTTGACATCAAATAAGCAGTGTCCTCTTGTAAAAGACTTGAAAGGTTGCTGAAGTATCCTGAGTCTAAATAAGACAGAGCTTCATAATCTTGACTGCTGTAAGTCAGTAGTTTGAGCTGTTTTGTAAACCAGTGTTCTTCATCTGGTCCATGAGGGTAGTGTGTGCCATGCCACTGGCTGTGGCCCCAGAGCAAGTGGGTTCACCATCAGCTGGGCAGTACGAAATTGTATAGCGTGATTGATACTGCGTAAAGTTAATGGAGCTAGCCAGCTCCAAACACTGTGTAGCCAGGCTATGACACACACCAAATGTAACTGGGATTACCACTGGGATGGTGCTATTGACTGTGTCTATTGCCACGCCTGTTGTTCAGCTGTCATGATCATGATTGTACACATTAGTTCAACTCAAATGAGATTGTTTTTGCTTCTTTATAACTAGCTCTTGTACAGTGCAGTAATTTACATAATTTCCAGGGCTTGGCCTTGATGTAAAAATGTAACAATTATAACAAAAAACACTTCCCTCAAAGTAGTTTTTACGCCAGAGAGAGAGAGTTCCTGGACTTCGGAGAGATATGAATTCTCCCAATAGAGACAGGTATGTCAGCCTAATAACAGAACTACACTTTACATTGCGCACAAATATTTTTGTAAGACTCTTTCTATTACTAATTCCTGGTTTAAATAGCCTTTTCTAGTGCTGTTAAAAGCCTTTTTCCAATATACACACACACACACTTTACTTTGCTTTGGCAGACACTCTTATCCAAAGCGACGTACAAGCGACGTACAAGGAGCTAGCGCTGGCTAGGCGGTTACACACACTTACTGTGCTGCAGAGACATTTGTCTTGTCCCCCCCTTATTTTTGCTAATTCTGATTCCAAAACCTGTGATTGACTAAGTCTCACCTGACACATACAGGCCCGATTACTGACAGACCTGAATCAATAAATGACATAATCAAAGCCAAAGCAATTTAAAAACGATTATAGTGGCCTAGTCAAAGTCTTTAATCTGATTGTGATGCTGCGGCATGAATTTAATATTTTAAGTATGCTAATGCTCAAAAATCAGGCTGACTTATAATACTTCTACATAAAAGAGAAGTCCAAAAGCTGACACAGGGTGGCACAACCTGTTATTAGGCTTAAGGAGCAATTACGTTTCGACATAGATTCAGACAGGTTTGGACAGCTTTTTCCCTTAATAGAGGAAAACATAATATAAAAACTGCATTTTGTATTTACTTGGGTAGTACAATTATAATATTACATTTATTTGATGATCTGAATCATTTAAGTGTACCAAATATGCAAAACAATTTAAAATCAGGAAGGGGCACTTCAAAGCTGTCAAAGTACCGTATACACACAACAACAGCTTGAGGTCTAGAGAAGGCTATTTAGCATTGTCGAACAAGTTGGTCTTTTATTTTTTAATATTAAATGAAAAGAAAAAAACGTACGTTTAAAAAGATCCAATTCCAGTAGATTAGTCATAGCTTACTAAAATGTTACGTCAAGTTCAACACTGAAAGTCAGCTTTTCATGGCAAGAGAGGGAACAAATAAACTCATGAATAAATGCAAATGTATATAAATATGCACATATATAAAACAGGCCATGCTAGTCTGATAACAAGAGGTGGTTTTATTCAGAGCTTTGGCCCACTGCTGTTGCAATACTGAGCAGGACACCCCTGCTGGTGCTCAAAAAAACTTGACTACAACCCCAGGACCCAGTTTGTAATCAAAATGCACTTAAGGCACAGTCCCATGTTCTTTTTCTCTGTTTGCATTGCACTGGAAAAGGTGCCTCTGTATTCTGACAGTAGCAGGGCGCTGCGTTGAACTATATACTGTGTCTTTTACACTGACAGGCTTGTTTGTATGCAGAACACACACAGCCATCACCTGGGGAGCAGCTGGGCCTCAGAGCAGAACAGGAAAGTTCAAACTCGTTCAACCACACCTAGATGAACAAACAGGCCTATGTTGAAATAGGCATAAAAAGAAGCACAATTGTATACTTGTCCATGCACATGAGGCACACAGCATACATGGTAATGGATGTCAATGACCAGTCTGCCCCAAGTGTTCAAGAACTGATAGAAAAGGGATTTACATTAAGAAGGCAGAAGCAGAAGCCTTTTAAAACACCTCAGGGGTAATGACATTATAAAACTAGATTGATGTGTGAAGAAGAACTGACACGCATGAAGGACACAGGAGCCTGGCCTCATCTTCAAAGACAACAAGGACTGTCATAGCAGTGAAATGGGAACTAACAGAATTATTTTGGAAAGTGACTGCTAGGCTCTCAGCCAGCAACCACAAAGTGAGAAGGTGAAAGGTGGTGTCTACTGCTGTTGCTACTTGGAGCCCTGTTGTAACATAACTACCTGAGAGCTGCTTGAGAGACACCTGAGGAATACACATCATATATAAAGGGCACCTATGGTGCTTTGCACAGTCTTGATTGTCACAAAAGTGTAATTACACTTACAATTTACGCTTTAGTTGCATATAGGAATGTCATTTTTAAGACACAGTGTTGGTTAACCACCTTTAATGGTTGTGTTCATAGATGAATGCAAAACTGGTTAATGTATTAGTGTTTCAACTCTCACCTATAGGCAGTTATGTAGGAAAATGGTAAAAAAACACTAACATTCAGTTACAAACACTAGTTGTAAATTTCATTTGTTAAAATAACATGAATTTCTGTAAATTGCACTGATGGAGATTTTACCCACAACTTATTTTCCACCAAACCGAATCTGAGCCAGATTAATTTCAAACCAGTTTTTTGCATGTGTCAGTGTGGCAACTAGCTCTACAACCAAGTGGCTGGGCGCGTTGTGACCAAAAAGACCCACTAAAACTTAGATAAAGATAAGAGATAAACATTTATCACTGATTGGATTTGTTTAGACACAGTGTGATCAACGAAACATAGATAGTTGATGCTAATTAGCTAGCTACAGTTAAGAAACGCTACAAATTAACCATGTAAAACCCAAATATAAGAAAAAAGTAAGGAAAAGTTTCATTTGACCTATCAGATGATGTCGTAGAAAGCATCTGTTGCAGTAATAGAGGATTTTTTTCTTTTAGTCAGTTTTTAGGAAAATGTTATATTGTATTTATGTAATATTGCAAAGTTGGGCCTAGGTAGGAGGAGATATTTTGCACACTCACAGTAAAACAAATATAAACTCCAAAAGGTCTAATTGCATGTTTAACTGCTATGTTATGAATGATAACTGTAGAAATGAGCATTTTTATGAATTCTGAAGTATTTGTATGTACAGTGTAGGTAGTATGTAGTGTTTGGAATAAAATGCTAACCTCATTATAGATGGGAAAAATGTAACTGTATACAACAAAGACTGTGACAGCTGTATCCTTTTCAGTAAAATGCCCATGCCTGGTGGCTCAATGGGTTAAGCGTCACACTGGAGTGTAGAAAGTCGCAGGTTTGAATCCTGTCTGAGTCCTAATCCATCCCCTACCAGGTGTGTCCCTGAGCCAGACACCCAGCGCTAGCTCCCTGTAAGTCGCTTTGGATAAAAGCGTCTGCCAAGCAAAGTAAAGTAAAGTAAAATATACTTAAACTTAGTTTTTAAACTGGCAGAAACATTTCTGAAAAAACAAATTAAAAAAATGTTTCCTATCATGCCATTTCAGTGTTAAATGTATGTATACTGTACGTGAAGCAATGAAATGTGCAACACATGATCAAAGTGTCTGAATTTTTTTTGCATTTGGATAGTGACATAAGAGTAATTTAAAACATTTCAGAATATCTGCATAAGTATCTATATGCCTAGAGTCTTTATTGTCATCACTATCATAATGTTTTATATAGATATATTTAGCCAGTTTTAAAATGGCTCACCTAATCAGATTACTTAGGCACCGTTTGCCCTGTGTACAGGTTTTGATACAGTGCAAATGATTTTAATTTCACCAGTCCAGAATGCAAGACAGCTCTAGCCTTGCCTTGCTGATTGGTAAAGTGCTCTTTAATTGGTTTAAACTTTGCTCTTGCTGCTCAGGGATCCACACGCTTAATTTCAGCAAAAGGTCAATATCAATAAATCTGGATGCCAGAGAAGGGAGGAAGGCAAAGGCAAGGAAATAAAATGCTCTACACTCTTCCGTCCTGAAGTGACCACTGGGAGGGGAAAGTGAGCTGACCCTGGTAACACCGGGAACCAACAGGGTACTAAGAGAAGATTAGAATTGGAAGCTCTGTCAGCCCTCCCTGTTGTCAGGTGTTTATTGCCTATGACCTCTGCAAGATGAGGTCAAATTTTCATATTATAGTAAACCAACTCCTTTGGCACAATTGGTTGCAGCGTATTCAGCAACAGCATAATGAAACGGCCTGACAGGAAAGGCGGGTTTGTATCAGCAAGTGAGGAGAGACAAGCTGGGATAGGTAGTGAGTTTTATGGGGCAAAACAGAAGAGACTGTACAAGATTGTTTGCAGTGCAGAGCAGATGCAAAGAGAAGGAGAGTGATATGAAAGAAAATCTACTCTGTAGGGACCTTTCTTGTTGCATCAGTTCCTCTCCTGTGTGAGCGTTACAAAACCATACAAAGGCAGGCATGAGAGGCTAACGTGCTCCAGGCCCTCAGGGGGGTATCCGCACTCTACATGCCCCTTAGGATTTCATTCACCCAAATGGAGAGATGAACAGCCGCACTGATTACATGCCTAATACTTTCTACGGCTCATCACTCTCTGATGCCCAAGTGGATCACTTGTTCACAAAGGCAAAGACTCACACACACACACAGGCAAACCTAAGTAATACTCATCAACATCCTGGCTCAGAACTACATAATGGATCAGAAACTTATATCACTTGTCAATCAGTGAGAGTCAGAACCTTTAAGCTGACACATGCACTCTACATGAGGAATGTCCAGATAAAATTTAAACAAATTACCTTTACTCATCTTGTGCTTTCTTAATCTCTCTGATGATTGGGCAATAGAATATTGCACTGTCCATGACTTCATTAAAGCAAAGTATACTCTTGCATAGCGGAAAATGTGTAATTATTTCGTCTGGTCACCACGCATCACTGCTTACATGAACTGGGGAAAAGCAAAACTGGTGTGATAACTATAGTCAACATTCACTCTAGTAACTTAACCAACATTAAGTTATCATTATTACAGTCTGTTGCATCTATTTTAACTTGCTTAGCTAATTTACTATATCTACAATGCTGTGTACTTTTTATCCACAGATGGACAAAAAATTAAACTGTAGTGATCTTTTACCAGGTGTAGCCGGCCCACCGAAATTAGAGCACAACAATGGTGCACGTAGAAGGTCATAAACATCAGACTAGTCAAAAATGTCATCAATGGGAGTGTTACCACATGAGCTAACCAAAAAATATGCAAAAGCTTGTCTTGCATTTGCCAAAAATACATTTTGATTATCCCCAAGACTTGCGGGCAAACATTATGAGACAAAAGTTGAGCTTTTTGAAAGTTTTGCATCCCATTATATCTGGTATAAAACTAACTAACTAACTAGAAACTAACATAATATTTCATAAAAAGAACATCATACCAACAGGCAAACATGGTGGTGCTAGTTGCTATTGGACAACTTGAAGTATGCGCTCTAACAGAAGACCTGACAGAGAAGGTCGGTAGTACTTTATTTTACAGCCTACTAATAATAGGGTATTAGTGGTGTAATATCTTGGAAATAAGAAGGAAATAGTTGTGTGATAACAAGGTGATTAGTACTCTGTCTTTAGTAACTGGCTACGTACCACAGGCTTTTAGGGACACTGTAGTAAAACCTCTATTGAATAGCTTACACTTGACCAAGGAGTTTTAGCCAATTAGGGAGAAGTTTTTTAGTTAGGAATTAGAGTAAATCATAGTAGAGAAACAAAGCATGTCAAAGTTACCAATGACCTTCTCTTAACTTTCAACAGCGGACTTCTATCTACACTCGTATTGTTAGATTTTAGTTCAGTATAATAACATTTTATTGCACAGACTGGAACATCTCATTAGGAAAAAAGGAATAGCTCTAAGCTGGTTTATACACTGAACAAAAATATAAACGCAACACCTTTGTTTTTGCTCCCATTTTTTATGAGCTGAACTCAAACATCTGGAAATTTTACTACATACACAAAAGACCCATGACTCTCAAATACTGTTCTCAAATCTGTCTACATGTGTGTTAGTGAGCACTTCTCCTTTGCCGAGATAATCCATCCCACCTCACAGGTGTGGCATGTCAAGGTACTGATTAGACAGCATGAACATTGCACAGGTGTGCCTTAGACTGCCCACAATAAAAGGCCACCCTGAAATGTGCACAGTTTTGCTTTAGGGGAGTGGGGGGGGGCAGAAAACCAGTCAGTATCTGGTGTGGCCACCATTTCCCTCACGCAGGGCAACACATCTCCGTCGCTTAGAGTTGATGAGGTTGTTGATTGTGGCCTGTTGGTCCACTCCTCTTTAATACCTGTGCGAAGTTGCTGAATATTGGCAGGAACTGTAACTTGCTGTCTTATATGCCGATCCAGAGCATCCCAAACATGCTCAATGGGTGACATGTCTGGTGAGAATGCTGGCCATGCAAGAACTGGGATGTTTTCAGCTTCCAGGAATTGTGTACAGATCCTTGTAATATGGGGCCGTGCGTTATCATACTGCAACATGAGGTAATGGATGAATGGCACAACAATGGGCCTCAGGATCGTGTCACAGTACCTCTGTGCATTCAAAATGCCATCAATAAAATACACCTGTGTTTGTTGTCCATAACACATGCCTGCCCATACCAGATCCCCACCGTCACCCACTCGATCCATACCGTTGACATCAGCAAACCGCTCACCCACACGACGCCACACACGCTGTCTGCCATCTGCCCTAAATAGTGAAAACTGGGACTCATCTGTGAACAGAATGCCTCTTTAACTCCATGTAGACAGATTTGAGAACAATATTTGAGAGTCATGGGTCTTTTGTGTAAGTAGTCAAATTTTCAGATGTTTGAAAAAACACACACTTTAGATATGAAGTTCCACAGGGTTTTGTGCTTGGACCAATTCTCTTTTCATTATACATGACTCCCTAAGGCAATATTAGAAGGAAACATTCTGTTAACTTCCATGCATAGTGATACCTAATAATATAATATATATATATATGTATATGTATATATATATATATATATGTATATATATAAAACTACAAACATTTTTAAAAGACATGAAGCCCTAAATGTCATGTGATTTTCTACTCCTCAATTCAGAAAAAAACAACGTTTTTATATTTGAACCCAAAAATCTCAGCTATATCTTAATTAACAAAATACATCTGATGGAGGTGTCTTCGATCAAAGGGAGTTTTTCCTTTCCACTGTTTTCTACATTTTATGTATAGGTAAATATACTGTGTAAGACCTAAAATCTTACACTGTAAAGTGCTTTAAGATGACTTGTGTTGTGAGTTGGCAGTATATCAATAAAGTTACCAAACTACTTCTTTCTACATACATAAGGGCATATCTAAATCATTTTAATGTATCCAGTGTGGTGTTAAAATGTAATTTTTTTTCTGCAAAGCAGAAAATGTCTTATCTGCACTATACACAAAATGATTGTTGAAGATTTGTTCAAAGAAAAATTGCCCTGCTATCTGGGAGGAGTTCAGAATGTATAATATATTCTAAATAGTGCCACCAGCCTGTAAACTTGTTATCTGTGGAACATTTTAATAGTTCATTGTGTAGAAAGCATAGTACATTTGTGCAGCTACTGCATTTTGCTAGACCTCAGTGCTTTCTCAGAGGTTTAATTAATTATGTACAATCTGCACTCTATTCAGTGCTTGCATAAATATCAGTGGTACAAAGGAATGAGGATTTACTAGATTCTGTACAGCATTTAGGTACAGTACTGACCGTGTCATGCAGATGTTTAAAATAGATGAAGCAGGTGTCATAAATAAATTTGCTTTTTTAGACATGAGTACATGATACAGAGACATATATTTATGTGTTTCTTTTTGTCAAGCATTAGATCATTCTTTATTTCTGAACTAAATTTTAAAAGTCTAATAAAAAAGTCTAAATAAGACCCACGATATACTGTTAACACAGTGCTAATATCAATATCAGGTCTGTGATGGGCTGACTGAAAAAGAGGGCAGAAGTATACATGGCTTGGTTGACAGACATGTCAACATTAGCTTTATAGTGGGTAAAGTAATTCTGATAGTGTCTGTCTTTCGTTCTGTCTGTGTCAGTGGAGGCAAATTGTACAATGCACAAAATCATAAAAAATCTTGAAAATACATAGATTTTTCAGTGAAGTAGCTGAGGCATTGCTTTCACCACCGGAGTCCATCCTAAAGCACAAATGTCGAGATGCATTTTAAACTAGGCTGTGGGTAGTCAGGAGAGGTAACGCCTCTAAAAATGCTCTGATAAAATGTGAGACTTGTCCAGCGAGGCGTATGATGCAAATTAAATTCCTCTAACAGAGAATTTGATTGAAGTCAGAGAGGAACTGACCAAGCTGAACACAGACCTCACAAGCTCATCGTCTCAGCCTCATCATCTTAGTTCCTTGGCTTGTAGCAAGATCTACCCCCTGTAGCCGAACAAACACAGATGTGGCAGCCTCATTTAAAAACCTTGCTCAAAGGGCTGCAATCTCATCCACATTTCCCCAGCTGACAACTAAATTCTCCTGTGAAAGAGACATTTTAGTCTTTGGAGAGATTACCTGTTGTTTTCAGTCACTGCTCTGTGGTGGTTTCAAAGTACACATATATGCTTGAATGAGTGGGAAGACAGTCAGCATCAGTTCAGCTTTGTTCAGAGAAGAACCTCAATCATACTTGTGGAACAAGGCGAAGATATAGTGGCCTTTTCTCTGTAAGAGAAACCTGTGTAAGAACAGTAGGGAATAAAGACAAAAAGCAGTGTGCCTCTGCCAGATGGAGCTTTGTTTGGTAGATAATGTCTATCGCCAAGCCCCTGAGGTTCATTAGCAATGCTTATTTAAACAGCTCGGTTGAATATTGCCCTTTTAAATGGCATGAAATAGCCCCATTAGTGGGCATTGCACTCTATTTCTTAAATGAATAGTTTTTTACTGCTGTATAGCTCCTTTAACATTGAAGGGAACTTGATTAACAGTGGGTAAACCTGAATGTCTAGAAAGGTGCTGGAAGCTGCATCAGAAAAACTGTACTAGAGTACATTTATATGACATTTAACTTCAACTCTGTTAGTAATGCAGTATATGCCAACATGCCATCACAGAAGCAACACTATTTCATGCCATGGGACAGCAGCTTCGTGTCTGATCTGTCGTCTTGAGACAAACACCCAATTACAAGTGTGCAAACAGATCTATTTGGATAGGTTTACACTAAAATACATAGATGATTAGATAAATAATGCATACAGTACAAACATAAAATAACTACTTTCATGTTATTCTCACCAAGACTCGACCATCTATATCTTAAGGCATAGGCATAAAGTTTAATATGCTACATCAGTATGACACGCCTTGAGAGTCCATATAACGGGTAAAAAGATTTGACAAAGCATCGCTATATTAAACTCTGGGAGTGACAATGGTCTGTGCTTCATAAAAACCTATATGTGTTAGCCTTGAAGATATGTATCCCACTCTTCAACAATAAAATATGTCCCAGAGAAAGACATTACCTCTCGCGTGCCATATTAATTGATAGATATAAATAGGAAATGCAAATATTAATTTAAAAGTCAAAATACATTAGGGTTAGAATGATTAGTTGATGCAGTTGGCTGAAATCCAACCAAATGAGTTGCCAAGAAATTACATTATAGGTTTTTCTGTCCGTGCAGTGTGAGTCTTGTGATCAGTGATGAAGTTGCATAGCACGATCCTGATCGCCTCTGTGTATTCCTACAACATCCACCCCCTTTAGAGTGCTTTTCTATAACAGCAAAGAGCTGTCCTCCGAAGAGAGCAACCTTCTGAAAATGCTGACTTTCTTCTGTTACAACACAGAAATTGCAAGTGACATGACCTAATTGAGCAGCAACAGAGTGTAGACCACAGATTGCATAAAGCAGAGAATTCTTATTTAAAGGGAAATTAGTTGTTATTTTGTGGTTTTTGTAATATTTTACTTTACTTTGCAGACGGTTTTATCCAAAGAGACTTACAAAATACGCTGGGTGTCTGGCTCAGGGACACACCTGGCAGAGGATGGACTAGGAGTCAGACAGGAATTCCAACCCGCAAACCTTTTGCATCCCAGTCTGACACTTAACCCATTAAGCTACCAGGCCATTTTGATGCAATACTTTTTATGTCACTAACTTGCTTGTCTTTGAATTAAATATGTTTGGTCTGTCAAACCTTTTGCACAGTCTTTGTTATAGCATGCCTAAAACATGTGGAGTATTGTATTATTGTCAATTCAAATACACTTTTTTTCTTAACAGAATGAAATTTCAAAATATTCGATGTTCGTTAACCCCGCTACACCATACATACTCTTTATGATATAAATAACATCTGCAAGTACATGTACAGTAAATAATAATAATATTTTTTTTCTAAATAACACAAAGGAGGATGTTTTTGTGAGGCAGCACCTCTCATAGACAGTGGCTGTCAGTCCATCAGGTGAAATATGTTTTGAGGTCTGATTAGGTTGACAGTTCTCTCTGTACCAAATGGTCATTTCCTGAAAAAATTGGGGGCATTGGTTCCTGTGGTGAACATTTCCATTCAATCCCTGCCAGTAGCTTAAATTTATTCAGTGCTACTGGACATAATATTTAGCTGTGAAGTATGGTGTAAGTATTGTGTATCACATTTGTTATATTGGAGACAATTAATTGTTAAGTATGTGAGTTACTGTGTGTGTCAGTGTGTTTAGTTTTAAATGTAACAACACCTTCATTGTTTTGTGTGTACATATATATGTATGTTTGACATATGTTTGCATCATATCACACTGACATGTTTATATATTGTAGTATGTGTGTGCAAAGGTTTATGTTGGACCCATATTGTCATTTTTTTGTATGTGGGAAAGCAAGATATATGAAAAAAGAGTTAGGGGATAAAGGTTAGTGAGAACAAGCCAAGAGAGAGGGTGAGTGCACGGTGTACATTTTCATTTTTGCTTCTATTTGAGAAGAGTATTGCAAGCCTGATTGGAGTGGTAACAAAGCAGACTGGTTTTGTGTCTTCCTCTGGGCTCTCAGAACAAAGGACCAGAGGACTGCTATGGTCCTTTCAATTCTACAAGCTATTTCTAGTTAGATACATCAGATAAGCACACAGTGAGTCAGACAATAGATAGATACATAGACAGACACTGTCTGTACGTTTAGCCAAACATAGTTTGTTGGACAGAATATACCACTCACATTTCAACTCATTTTAAAAAAAGATGTTTTGGTAAATAATCCAGCCTGGTATTTTGCAGTCATAGAACTACAATGAAAAACAGCTAGGGGGTTGTATCAGGAATAGATTTAGCCTTTGAATCGGAATCAGTGAATAGACATGCATTTCTTTCTGTAGAGTTAAGTTTTGGTTAATGCAAATTTGTGGTATTGCCTGCAACAAACTATTTCAACCATTAGCAAGCTGTAGTACAAATGTATGGTATGTTTTAAAAAATGAAATGTGTGAACTTACAAAGACTACCAAGCTTTATTTTTCCTCTTTGTTAACTGATTAGGTTTGATTGACAAGATGTGAACATAATGCTTGAGGACAGTAAACAAAGCAGAAGAGCCAGGTTAGCACAGTATCTGTCAACTATCCAACAATCCTATCCTGAACGTAACAGCTACAGGGCATTCACGACCAATGTAATTCCACTTCTAGTTATTTTTGCTTACTATAGGCTACTGGTAAAGTTAAGCTAATCACCTAGATACAAATTACAGCATCTTACTTAAAGCTGAAACTGCCTGCACATATGTAAAACTGCCATCACAAAATGTTAACAATTCTACACTGATCGAAGTTTCTTAAACCTGTGCTACTCTTTACTCCTACTTTAAGCTGCTTCTCTCAAAGCTCTGTCAGTTTGTGTCTGGAGGTTTGGCTAAGAAAAAGCTGTCTCCAGACGGACAGCGATGATATAGTCACTTCTCTTAGGCCCCCAGTACTTTAATCGGCTTTGAGAAGGAAGACGGATAGAGGACATCATTGTCTGTTGCTTGTTTCAGCCCTCAAGGCCTCAGATTCTGTGTAACAAGGCCAAGCATCTCTCTGGCCTCACGCAATCCAGCTTGTGTGGGGCGCACTCAGTTTTATGCCCTGGGGAAATAGTCGCTGCAAGAGTTCACCAAAGTTCGGGAAGTCATCCTAGACTCACTTTCATGTCTAGATGTGTCAGTGTTTCTGTACAATCTAAGTACAGCCATCTGTAGAACATAACCCTTCTCAGGGCTATTGTCTTTGTTCACTAAAAGGTTAGCATTTCCTTTTTCTTCTCTCTTATTTCACCTGGTTCTGAGAAATGGGGCTGTTGTATTCTCCTACAGTAAAAGGTCTGTTCATTTTATTGAATCTTCTGAACTGGCCACAAGCTCTAATTAAGTGCCTCATAAAGCCTCCACTTAAATTGTCCTCTAAAGCATATGCAAAGGTTTTGCAGATTCTGCCATTAAAATTGGTACCAACAATTCCCTTGGCTTTTAAATTTGCACTGGCTTTTAGAAATACACAATCTCACATAATGAAGGAGCAAAATTACAAAGTCAAGTTTCACCAGCAGAAGCAGAAGTCCGCATCCATTATTAATCTGTGATTTTACTGCCTTTTGCTCACCATATTTTCTGTTACGTCACTCTGTATTTAAAATTATTAGCACTAAATTGAAACAACGTGAGTTTGCACTTTCCCTTGATTGTCTAAATGTGACATGTGTTGTATTTTTTTTTCAATATCGCAAACTTTACCAGTTCAGAAATCCATCATGTTTCCATGTAGGAGAGGTTCTTTTCACTGATACATTTTTAATACAACCAACCTCGCCTTTGAAGGACCCATAGCACCATCTCATTATGAATAAGATGTAGTTTCATTAGTTTCACTTTGGCATCTGGGAGACTCATGAGGCTCACCTCATTTCATGTTTTGGCCCAAAGTAATAGGAGGGATGTATTTGATCAATAATGCATCAACAAGATAAACACAGCGCTCCTGTTGTTTATTTCACTGCATACAAATGGCTGTACTTTTAAGGGCAATTCAATTGCCATATTATGTTCAGCAAAGATTTAATTCCATATCATTCCACATGTCACTGTGCCCTTATTAAAAACATTGTACTATAGATGGGTGCATTGTCTATTAACCATAGGAGAACTGTCTGATTTATAGGGGCCCTGTGATTCAATTGATCTCATATTGCCTTTGTCAAAAAAAACGCAGACACATTGTTCAGGATGTTGTAATTGTTAAGTCATTGATAAAGCAACTAGTCAGTCAGCCAGTCTGTCATACAGTATGTCCTCAATCAAACGGTTATGAATTTCTATGTATATGCAATAACAAATATTTTTCACCAGTGAGTGGAGATGTGGTGAGCATGGAATGTCTGAGGTTTTTTTAAACTGAACTAAAACTAGATTTAGCAATATCTGCAGAAATTGCATAGGAGAGCTGATTTGAGCTGTGCCAGGGTGTTCGCCTCGCGATAGGGTGCGCCCACGTGGGGCGTTTGGGCCAGGTACCATGCCACGCTGAATAGAAATAGGCAGGGCTATGGTGGGGAGCGCACAATACACAGGGGAAACCAGCCGATGGGTCACAGGGGGAGGGCACATGCACCACTTGGACGGGTCAGTCACTGCAAGTGTAATGGGGTAATTATGGTATCAATGTATGGGACAGCATAGGGGTATACAGTCTGCAAGAGGGGCACAGAGTACAGTACTAAAGTAGTGGAGTACAATTATGTGTGTGTGTATTAATGTTGAATCTGATCTGAGACTGATCAGTGTCAACTGCTACACAGAACGCCACGGGAAATACAATTCTTCCCGTGGCCATCAAACTCCACAATTCCTCCCCTGCCTCCCTCAGTAAGGGGGAGAGGGGAGAACGACAATCATATCTTGGAAGGACATGCCATGTGATTCAAAACCTGTCAACTCTCCCTGCTCTGCCATGCTCTGCTACAACCTGGTTTTTATTAATTTAAAACAAGAATAAATGAAAAGTTCAAAAGATTCCTAAGCAAGAAGAAGAAACTGAGTGTTTAATAGGTAAATCACAAAATATACATATGTCTTATAACTTTACAAATAACATTGGAAATAAATGTAGTAATTAAATGATTATGTCAAAAAATCATATGATCCATTCAGACATTGTGTACATTTACACAGTGTCATTGGCAGTGTAGTATTGACCTTTTAAGTTTCCCTCTCTGGTCCAGTAGAACACAATGCTAATTAGCATGCTAATTGCTAAAGGCTTATATAATGCTAACAAGTCGGGCAGAAAAGGGCTATCAGGACAACGATATAGGATCTAATCACTAATTGGCAATGAGAAAATTGTATTATACTGGTTGTACTGGTAATAATGCAGCAGCACTGAGGAAAAGTCCACTGACTCATGACAGGGTATATACAAAAAAAGTTACATTTAAGACTTTTAATTTGTTTTAAACCAACACAACATTGAGCAGCAACTATTTTAATTGAGAATCTTTCTAACTTTTAAACTGAGTAAAACACTGTGGTCCAGTAGAACACAATTTTACATACTGTGATTTGAGAATATGTTGCATTTAATTATTGAAAAATCCAAATCTGAGGATATACCAGATGCAGCTCTTCACGGTTCTGAACAGCATTTGTTCATTGAGCTTTTTTCCTTTGAATCCCGGTTCGAATCCCCGTCGGGGATGCTTTGCTGATAAAATAACACTACTTTGACCTTGACTTAAGTGAATGAAGGAACAGCTAGAGTCCATCAGAAATGTCTAGATACATACACAGGAGATACGTTAACATGACATGAAAATATCTTGCTAATAACAAGATCATCCAGTGGGCTCACTCTGCTGAGAGCTTTTTGGAGCCACATGAGTTTTACCCAACAGTAAATGGTGCAACATTAAAAATTACTCTGAAAAGTGTCTTTGCAGGCAAGGTTGGAGTGGAGACTGACTTGTCACTGTAGAAACTTCAGGAGAAGAAGGGGTAGTGCCTCTGCCAACACAGAAATATTAAAAAATGTCATTACTAAGCACAGCAAGGGGAAGACTGTATTAGGATATGTAGCCTCTACTCTGTAGTTATTGATGAATGGGATACAGAGCCTTTAGCCATCAAGCTATTCTCCTGTGGAATTTGTTCCTAGAATAAGTTCAGGAGGCCGTGTTGTATTGTGATTTGTTGCTATATAAATATTTAATTGAATTAATTTGAATTATTGATTCAGAACTGCTGTTTTTTCATGCTAAACTGGTGATTGTCTTTACCATGATGCCGTATCTAATTGTTTCTGTATATAAACAGAATATAAACTGTAGACAAGCAGACAGATATTTTTAAGATGCAGGTAAAGTAACACATACCTGGAACTGTTGACTGTGTTGGTAAAGAATTTGCTGAGGCACAGGTACAGGACTCCTTGATGAAAGAATGACAAAGGTACTCAATTAACAATCTAGTTGTAAGAGAAGTGATACATATGAATCATATTTGCTCAACACACTATTGACATCTTTTCTGAGCACCAAGAGTAACAGGGCTTTTGCTTGTATGTACATACACAATATGACACAAGGCATGAATGTTATATTTTTACTTAAAGAAAAAAATCATCTAAACAGATACTAATGTTCTCCCATATAAAACACAGGTGCTGCACTCAAGTATAATACTTTACTGGAGTATTTTAACTACCTGGCTACATTGATTTGACTGGTTTTAGTTATTACTTGCTTGTAGTATTTTTATCCAAGCACCTGAACTATAACCTGGGTACTAATCCTAAAGTTTGAGTTGTACTTTTACTAGTTTAAGGAAAACGAGTTTGATCACTTGTCATTCTTACGTTGGTAAAATAGCTTCAGTTAGCTTCTCTGCAGCGGAGGAACAAAAGCCCAGTTTCCATTCAGCGTGGCATGCGGCAGAATCCGGGTGATTGTTTATAGCACTCTTACTTACTCATGACGATTATTATTAACACTTTCAAACTTGTGTCCGTGGTGGGAAGAGTGGAACTCATAGGGTGGGACAGCTCTCCCGCCAATTAGCAACGTATCTCATTATTAGGCATTGAACATTTACTGAGGAAACCAAGAGTGTGTAACCATAAAACTGTCTACCTTACATTTTGTTGTGTCCAAAATATAGACACTTGCTTTCTCCTATCTGATATGTTAAAACAAAAAAGAAGTGATGTGTGTATTGAGTTTTTATTAAACATTAATGATTCTGCTTGTCACCCAGTAAACTATTAGTTACTTGTTGATTACCTTTCATGCATTTTTACAGTGCTGATTCAGTTCTTGCTGTTATAATATATTATTCATAAAAGCTAAAAACAATATTATTAAGCAATAATGGTATCTCTGTGTGTATTTGAATATGTGGGCCTGCTTGTACACTTGCCTGTCTTTTGAGATGTTTGTCTGCCTCAGTGTGTGTGCATGTGTCTGTTTGTGAGTGTTTTGCTTCTTTGCATGATGACTCAATTTCAAGGCTGTGGCTGAGCATGGGGCTGTCCTTGGCTGTCAGTTTTCATCATTTGGTGGTCATTGAGACAGCTGAGCAGAGGGCAGCGTATGAGCAGTGAGGACATAGGGGGAGTCCTAGTGTTGAGTGACAGAATGTGGCATTGAGTGACTGTGCCCTATTAGGGCCCCTGTTGTTGTCATGGGGCGTTTGGGCCACAAGTGGTATATGGAGAAGAATTATGCTACAAAATATACAGTACATACACAGCAACAGATGTTAAAATAGTGGAATACTGTACATGCTTTGCTTGGCACTGGTTTTGCATACACAGCCACACATGTGCAGCCAAAAACAAACAAAAAATAATTCACTATGCAACCACCTCAGCGAAGAAACACTCTTTATACACAAGAAAACTCTTCAAGAAAACAATCACAGTGTTGTGTCCCTGCTATTGATATTCCTTACAGCTGTGGCCTTCATACACTTACAAGTCATCATAGGCTGCTTTCGGAGCCTTTTATAATGGAACTCTGTAGCGCATCTTTCCTATTTTTTTTCCTGTATATTCTCTGTGTAATGTGAAAGCATTCAACAACAAGCAACAACACACAGCTACTAGCTTTAAATATGTAAACACATGACAGAATAGACACCCTGACACTTGTGCATTCTTCACAGATAACCTTGAACCATATAAGTGATTAAGTCAAAAGCACATATAACATTACAAGGATGTTATAATAAATAGTTCCTCCTTGGGAGTATTAGACGTTGGAAAAACAGTTCCTGTCCTGTGTATCAGCAGAATTCCCTCATACCCCTCATCTCCCTCCACAGAAAAACCATCAACACCATCACTGAGCAAGCTGCAATACACAGAGGACTGTGAACAGAAATGACAGCACTGCTTGTCAGAGACACTCAGCTGATACTTTAGAAGACTGACAACAAAGGCTCAGCAAGAACATCCAAGCTTTAATCCTCCTGATTTGATCTTAAAATATAATGATCTGATTGGTATAATGTTATGGGTAGAAGAATTTCAATAAGACGAGGTGATCAATGTTCCTCATATGGAACAAAGAGCTTGGTGAATATCATAATATACAAGAGGGGGATATTTAAAACCTGCTTTGGCTTTGTAAGCAGAACGGAACAACTGAAAAACACAAAATAAATTCTATTTGTGACATATATTTTGTTTATTACCTTAACTCAGGTCACGGCAGAGAAGTACAGGACTTGATTATGATGGCTTATTTATATAGTTGGATGTGGATCAGGAGGTAGAGCACTTTGGTGGTTCGATTCCTCGCCTCCTTCAGTCATATGTCAAAGTGTCCATTTGCAAGAAACTGAACCCCAAGTGCCCCGATGTGTCAGGTCAGCTGCACAGCAGCTCAGGCCTCGGTGTATGAGTGTGTGTGTGAATGGGTGAATGAGAAGCAGCGTAAAGCACTTTGAGTATCAGTCTAGGTAGAGAGGCGCTATATAAGTGCAGACCATTTACCGTTAAAAAACCCAGGTACTGTAAGTCTCTTTTCTGTAAGCGAAATTCATGCAGCAAAAACATACAGCAAAAGCAGAGATGCCCTATGCTTCTGTGGTTATTGGAAGTGATTTGATAATAGCAAAGGTTTGGCAGTGGTTCCACATTAGCTTGTCATCAACAAAGCTACAGTTCTGGATTAGTACTGGTAGTTGAAAACCTCAGGTGGCTACTTGCCTACAGATTCAGAAGCATGTTAAAGTCTTTGTTTACACAAAAATCATGTTTTTTAAGAAAAATCTGTTGGTATAAACGATCTGGTATAAACAATAACTCACCATGAACTCCTCCAGTCCTTTGCTCCTTATCATTGACCATGTTATTCATGCTCTCATTAGCACCATGTTTTGAGGCATTCATGTCTTTCCCATGCATTAAGACATTTTACATCTCAAATCTAAAAAGACAGTAGACAGTGGCAACTAAGCTTTCTGTTGTTTTTCTCTTTGGTTACCTGCTGAGTGTGTGAGCTTTGTATGTGTGTGACAGAGAGAGATGATTAGAGCAAGCGGTGAGCACATAGCAGAAGAGGGCTTTTTTTGCCAAACCTCCAGCTGCGAGTTTATACAATGTATATAAAAAATACACAATTTAAGGTGTTACTGAGTTACATTTACAAAAATGAGTTATGGCTGTGGCTCATTGTACATATAATAATCTTGAATTATTAGTAGCATGTAGTATAGTAGAATATACTGTACGTATGAGCAACAAGGGTTTGAGTTTAACATAGTTGTGATATAGATTTAGGATTATAAAAACTCTGTTAATCCCAGAAAGAAACTGTTTGTGTAACAACACATAATGATTCTGAGAAAGATAATGTATTTATATTATGTCCTGGGATATGCAGTGGCACATTGGTGAAGGCCCAAACAACATCTCTTTACCTCAACATAGAAAGTTTGAGTTATGGCTTTTATACCTTTGATTATTGTCTCTGTCTCTCTGTCTTGCTCTTTTGTTGCTGTTGCTTGTTAAATTGGTATCAGATAATATGAAAAAACACAAAATGTAACATATATTTATATACATTTTGTTTGTGTGTGTGTGTTCATCTGTTCTTGTGCGAGATTGTTCTTATAAGAAAGCATATAAACAACATTTCAGCGTGGGGCTCAGGATGACAAATCTCCTTTCACTATCTACAGCCATGCAGCTCTCCACTGAGTGACCAGGGCCATGTTTCTCAGACTCTCATACAGACAAGCTGCCTGCCTGCTAAACTACCCCCACTCCCCAAATGGAGTTCTCATTTTCAAGGGGAATGGCTGCATGGCATAACGCACTTTGTCTTGGGAATCACTTTTTCTCTGCCTGTGTGGCTCTCTGGGATGGACATGGCTGGCTGGCTCTAGGGGAGACAGATGGAGGCCGCTGGCTAGCCTGACACATGCTGAGAGGCTGTGATGAGTCAGTGACGAGGGGTGGGCGGGATAGAGGGGCACAGCACTCTGTCTATGTGATGTGTTGATGAGAGCAGAGAGAGTCAGAGGATGGAGTCTCTGCTTGGCCTGAAATCTGATGTACCAAAACTGGAGATTGAAGCAGAATTTTTCTGTATAGGGATGTGTTGAAATAAGCCTTTTTTTATTCTGTGTTAGCTACTGTTAATAAAATATAAACAAAACATAAAGCAGTGTTTCTCAAACCTTTTACACTGGGTACCACCTCAAAAACATTTGGGCTCTTGAAGTACCACCATAATGACCAGAAGTGAGGAGTAACATGTAACATTTACACATATTACATATTCTTAAGTCAATTTTCTTTTGCCCCAGGGTCAGGGTATCGGTGTCCTGTCACACCGACACATGAAGCCTGCTTGGACTGGGAATTGAACCTCTCACCTTTGGGTTTGTAGAAGACTGCCCTACTCACTTAACTGTCATGCTGCCCATGTATTTCTGAAAAGATTTATTATCATTAGCAACAATGCCTGTGAATGGAGCTGTTTCTGTCTCTGTGACTGTGCGTAAGCCCGCCTGAGAGACGGGATGCAGTGTTGCAACTAATGCTGTTAATAATGTTTATGGAGATGTAAAGTGTGTAAATGTTTGACCAGACAGTTCCCCTGTAAACTATAGTAGTATTATGTCTTTAATGTTATTATTGTCATTCTGAGATGTTCCTGTGTACCAGTAAAGGGAGCCTGCGTAGTTTGAGAACCACTGACTTAGAGAATGCAGCCATGCAGCTTCTTAAGATTGCACTTAAGCATGGTGGTGCTTTGAGCTAAATATTTGCCATGTTCACAATGTTGTTCTAGGAAGTGGGCATGTTACCTTTTGCTCCTTAGTACTAATCACAATTCAGATTAATGGGTCAGTAGGCTCATTATCTTCTCATTCATTAGGTTTGCAGGTATTTGGTCATTAACCAAAGTATTAGTATCTGGTCATAAAAATGGGATTTTATGACCAGAGAGTAAAGGTCAGAGGATTACCAAAGTGAATCTATGTTATCTACATAGGGATATGACATTTTATGACAATCCAGCTAATAATAATTTAGGCATCACACTCAAATTCACAAATTTGAATTTCATGGTGGCACTTGAGGATAAGAGGATATGCCACTGGGACCATAACTAAGTATAAAAAAATTATGACAGTTCATAACTGTCAGAGAGCTCAACAACGCCGAAAGGCCTGTCAACAGAAAGACAACTAAAGTGGACATCTAAAAAAAAATACCTTACCTTAGTGAAGAAAAAGCTTTTTTACAACATCAACAGAAGGCAAGAATACTCTGGAGAAGGAAGGCATACCAATGTCAACATCTACAAACTTCATGAATGAAAACACAGGTTTACAGCAAGGTGAAAAACTCTGGTAACATGGGACAGAAAATAACACAATAGAAAACATCTAAACTGCTGGAGTCAGATGCTTTGATGAAGCCAAGATAGACTTGTACCAGAATGACTGGAAGAAAAACGTATGGAAAGGAAAGGAACATGCATACCAAAGCATACAACATTATGTGTTGTATCATGTATGAGCATGCAGCTGCTGAGGGAATGGGCTCACGGGTATTAATTCATCAGGCGACTGCTGACAGAAGTAGCTAAATTAATTCTGAACCCAATACAGAACGAAAAAAGATCCACAAACAAACAGCAAATGAAGGTGGAGAATTTTGTTACGTTAAAGGGCCCCAGACTGGGTGCAGTCATTGACTGCAATTGATTTTCATCCAGATATTACGAAATATAGTTATATTTACAATTATGTCATTTGGCCCAAATACTACCAAGTCTGGAAATGAAGGTACTTTGCATTAAATGGCAATTAAAGGATACCTCATACATACCTCTGTGAATCATCTTGAAATAAAACGGAAAGTCTATGCTTTGACCACATCTTGATTGGTTTATTTCAAATCCATTGTGGTGTTGTGTAAAGTTAAAATCACAAAAACTTTCTTATTGTCCAGATACTTCTGGACCTAACTGTAGCTTGCGTGTAATCATTCTTCTTAATTTGATACAAAATAAATTAGTAGATACAAGCTGTAAATTAACATTAGCCACAGAACTGTAATGTACTCTAGTTCAAGCTAATGTCACAGCTTTGCAGTGACTAATTAGATTTCTATTAATTGACACATGTAAGTCAATCAAGGCCAAACTGATGCTAGTGCATAAGAGCATGCCAACTTTTTCACATACTCATACACATATTACCCCCCCACACAAATATATGCTATGAATTATTGTTTATTCAGGAGATGATAGTTTGCGTCATCTTTTGGGCAGTAGTTTCACATGCATATCAATATTGTATTGTAATACTCTCAACACAAAATACCCCTCCATGAGACAACAGGATGTTGATAAAATGTGGCAAGTTGTAATGAAAGGATCTGTTGTCATGTGTTTCTCCCTGCATCCTTACAGCACCGGATGTAAGTGCTACTCTACAAGTGCTAACTATGGGACGACGGTGGGCTGGATTGCATACTACAGCATTGAAAGAGGAGACTTAGGCTGCCTTAGGCAGAAACAAGAGTGGCAAGAGGCATCAGGCCGAGTTGAATAATTCAGTCCCTGGATCACAGTGCATTTTCATATTCATATTTTCTCTGGCACATTTATCTGAGCAATCCTCCACTTCTCTGCCTGAATGCATCTTCCTCTTCAGACCCCATAAATATCTGAATCAACTAATGACTCCTCCTGAGGAATTAAAAAAACATCATTAGCACGCACCTGAAGGTTGGGTCTGATCTGTGAAGGCTTTGCTGAGGAAAACAGTCTCGGGGCTGATCTGTATCACAGGAAAGTCACGTGTAAACAGTACAGCAGGCTTACTGTCGAAGACTTCCCTTTGAACTTATGTTGACACAGGGATTAAAGATCATTTATTTCTTGGTGCAGTAGTAAATTCACCTTAGCATGCAATACAACTATATACAATGCTTTCTATTCAATGATTTCCACTCCTTCCAACAGATGGCAGAAGCACACAGTAAAGAATTTATACATTTGTATGTCTTTAGTTAGTTAGACAGTCCCGCACACCAACTCTCGTTAGAGGGATTATTCATCTACTGACTGCAACCCTGTCACTGTACATTAGTTCCACTGTACAATAAGCAAGACATCATCTTTCAGATGATCAAATGATGGAAAGGACTACTCAATTAACATCTACATGACATGGACTCCTTTATCTTCATGTCAATTTCATACAGTTTCCTTCATACCTTTAACTTTGCGATAGAGCAAAGTAAACTAGCATTCAGTCTGTTGCACAACATTTCAAACAGATATGACAACACACGCACTGGAGAAAATCTAAAAAGCTTTTTTTAAATGCATCTTTTCAAAAATCTTCTACTTTTGAGTGCTGTCTTTAATTAGGCTTTTGCTTGTAAAAGGGACAAACAAATTAGTGCTGATTTTGTTCCATTTCAGTGAGCTATGTTTGCAGAATAATATGTATTAAGTCTCAGCGCAGCTGAGAAAAACAATGTTTGTCAAATAGGCACAAACAGGTGCACAACAGAAAGTACAGAGAAGAAAAGGGGGAGAAGGAGGGGCAATGAGGAAGCTGTAGAGGTAGCAGAGATGATCCATATCAGCGTGACTTGTTATGAATTCCCAATGATGCTGCTAGTCTTGTTAGCACATGGCTGGGGAGCCAGGGGTGATGGGAGATGCACAGTCGGCTATCTCAGCTAACCCCTTTGCAATTCTATTACACTTGTTTATAGCTCTTGGCAAACAGCACACTAAAGATACTTTAGCTTCACAGAGAAGGGCAGGTTCAAAGAGAGACGACTACTTAGAATTTCACAAGGAGACAGAGAGGGCATCCTGAGCAAAGTGAGCATGGAGAGGAAGCAAGGCAGCAACCGATAGAAAGATACAGATAAAACTGGACTGACTGTTAAAAGAGCTGATGCATAGTATTAGCACCAAACAGCACAACACTGTGGGATTAAATGCTATTATGGATTATGTTTTCTACTAAGCTTTCTGTGAATTAGAACCTTTATGTCCTATCCCTAGTACAGTTTGAGAGGATTTGTAAAAATGTTCCCGCTCTGCGTGAATATTGAGAATATTTTTGAGTGACATTCTCTCATCCAGTTTCAAGTACTGTGCCAGTTTGAGGGATGCCAACTGTCACAGCTAATGTGAAATATGTAAATGTTACTCTATGCTTTTTGTTCAGCAGAGTGGGGATGATAGTTGCACCTGCAAATTAGCAACTCTTGTCACACACATGCACACAGACCCACAGGGAAAAGTGTTTATGCATGTATCTGTGTGTGAGTGTAAAAGAACGATTATGTAACTTGAAGTTTGTAATCTCTGTAAACAGCAAATTTAAGATGGTAAAAATCTCTTTACAGAAGTCAGAAATGATGCTTACAGGGAACCATCAATAAAAATTGCACAGTGAATTTAAAATTGAATGTCTGAATGATTTCTACACAGAGGGGTGCATAATAAAGATATTTGTATGACTTGCAGTTTTAAATACATCCTATCTTATACATTTTGGTTTTATATTGCTGGAATTGACTTTTAACACAATATACATCTGATAATGCACCGTTTTCTCCTATAATGGTTTCTCTTGTGTTAAAGAAAATGTGTCTACTTAATTGTTGTCAGGCGTGTATGTAACACAGACACGTATTTTGACGAACGCCCTTGTAGCGTGCGGGATCGACCCAAATGCA
>JAUMHF010000017.1:17075228-17126620 GCA_032359275.1 Microctenopoma steveboyesi
AGCACACGCGTTGCTCTTGTAACACCCAAGTGCTGAAAGCGGATCCCACCAGGAATCGGTGTTACAATAACCGGCCAGCAAGGAGAAGGGATGAATGGAGACATGTCTTGTCACAAAATGTTAACTGGAGCCAAGAGTAACCAAACTTGGAGTTCAGTCTTTCAAAATTCAGAGCTGCCAAATAATGTGTCACCCAAGCAAAATCAGCTGATTTTAGTCATTCATCGCATAAAAGGCACACACTCACAAATTCATAAAGTAATCTCAAATGCTTTAGATATTTAGCATGCTACAATTAGTCAATTATTATTTATAAAATGAACTACATCTCAGTTAAAGTCTTGTATAATTCATTGGACCAGGTTAACATCTCCGTTCCTGTGTACAGGCGTGGTATACATGGCACGACACCACGGAGGCAGCTACTGCTCTCGAAAAACAAAATATGGCAGCAGACCTGACCGCCTTGACACTCCACAACACTAATGGAAAAATGTGTTGACACAATAATGGAACTGTTTGGGATGAACACTCAGCGCCACATATGGAATAAAACAGAAAAGTGTGTACCAACATGAAAAGTGGCTGTGAAGTACAGTGTAGGGAGCATTATGTTTTTTTGCTGCTTTGTCATTCAGTTTACATTTCATGATCAATTCATGCAGAAAACTAGTAAATTGCAGTGACATTATTTTTTCTTGCAAATGTAATTGTTGTTTTGACACTGTTGAGTTAGTTCAGCTCAAAAGCATTTCCTAAAGATGACAAATGACCAGTCTTTGTAAAGAGACCACAGACCTTTCCAGACCAGGGGTTACACTGTAGTTGCAGGCACTGTCCATATTTCCTCTGTTAGTGAGGAAAGTAAATGAGAAATCAATCAAACACTTAAGCTTCATTTCATTGTGTAAGAGCAGTGATCCATCACAGGGTGTTATGGGCTGAGACAGCCTGTGCTCCTGTGCATTTTGCATCTCTGCTGGAAAAAACACTCACATGGAGGAAAACAGACTGAAATATCAAAAGGTCAGCAGATAGGGAAGAGGAGATGCTGGTGTCATTGTGAGACCGACTGGGCTTTTAAGCTCTGTGCCCATTAGTGTTTATCTGTGTGAAATGAAGGATAACTGGAGGTCGTAAACAGGGCTTGATCCTTGTGTTTGGGCACGCCCTGTGTAGTTGCCAGATGTGCTTTCCAATTCTTCTGGTTCCTAAATCACCAATCAGCTCAGTCATCATAAAGCCAAAAATTCAACTATGGAATTATGTTTTATTGAGATTAAATGGTAAAAATGTAAGCCTCTTAGGGAGACTCTATTTAGTCAAATACCAAAAACTTTCCTCTGTCTGTCCACTATTATATTCCCTTGTCAGACAGAGGGAAAGTACATGTCATAACTACGCCACAGTGCCACACAATGGCCAGGAGAAGAAAAGCATAAAGGTTAGAGATTAATTAAGGGCACAATACAACAAAGTGGGAAGAAGTTTGTGCTGTTTTCTGTATCTGTTTGCAAATTTTCCCAAAATGATAGTTAGGTGCTGCTGGATGTCTTACATAAAGGGAGTAAACAGAAAAATGTTAGTTTGTTTTATGTGCAAGCTGAGAAAGCAACAAACAAGAAATTCACTGACTGCAATTCACTTAAACAATATAGTCACATTTTCAGTCATGTACTGTATCTTTAGATCCAGAGACTAAATTATCTCTGCTTTATTGGGAATGCGTAGCTACAGGTTAAAGAATAAAGTATTATGCACATGTGATGATGCCTTCTACCTTGAAGTTCAAAGATTTGTGTAAGAGCATTGTTGGGGAAGACTACTGCATTAAATATTGACGCTGGTGGACGGATAACACTAAATACGCAGAGGGAGGAAGGAAGTGGGAATTCTACATGGTCATGAACTCTCATTAGTTTTGAGGCTTTAAAAGCCTAGTTTCTGGCAAAAGCAGTTCTGTGTGTGTTCTGTATGAGGCTTTTTGAGCAGTGCAGGAAATTAACAGTATTGAGGACTAAATGAAAGCTAATTTTAGGGAAATAATGTCGCACTGCTGAATGAAAGGTGGTTTGTAGTCTTTAGGGTATGGGACAGGGAACCTGCAAAACCACTTTCTGTAACTGAAATACATATTTAGGTATGTCTCATATGTCAGTGCCATGTGATCAAACTAATGTATAATGTTTATGTTATTATTAATACTATTATTTATGTATTGTCTATTGTAATATTTATTAGGTATGACTATTAAAGACTATTATTAAAAATGATCTCTTACAAACATATGTGTCATTATGTAAAAATCCATCCCATATACTGTATACCATTGATTATAGCGATATAGGGGAAAACATTAGTTTGCTGTCTATTAACACAACAAGACTGATATCTGTCACAGTAAATACAAAGCTTATCCTAAAAACAGGAAACTACCGACCTGGCTCTGTACAAAGGACAGTAACGTCTTAAATGCTCTGCTGGTTGCCTGGCAACCTTGCAGCAATGACGTGGTGATGACTTCCATTTCCAAGTTTTATCCTAAGATAAGCGAACCACCTGCTCACCGTAGCCGTATATTTACTATAAATTAAAGTCTTACATCAAGACACTGTTGATTCAGGCTTTACCATAAAGATCCAAATCAGACTCAGTAATATAAGGTTTTTTCCTGTCGTCTGATCAGATTCAACTTTTGTAAAAACACCCTATCAACCAACTAATTCCGATGATTTTCTCTTCCAGTTAAAGCATACTGTGTTTCATACAATTTTTATTGCTAGTCCTATAATATATTAAATTAATGCATGAGTGTGTCTGCTCATAAATAAGCCAAAATACTCATCCTCCCTGTCCATGTAATCATATATGTACGTATATATATATATATATGCTCTATGGAGCAGTGATGATATAGAATTTCTGTATTGATCATCGTTGCTACCATTTCGACACCTTGTTATAAAAAATAAATCTCGTTCACATGCTGTGCGAGTAGTGAAAACAGAAACTGTGCGGACTGTAGCCAAAGGGAGCTCATAAGTGATCCTTGTTGTATAAAAAAAGTAAGTAAGAAATGAGTAGGAATATTATAGCTTATTGGCAGGTAAACAATGCAAGTCAAATAAAATCCCTCCAGGGCTTTACTTTTAGAGTACCAAATTACAAATATAGTTTCCTCTGGATAGGAATGCCCAGCCTGATGTTCATGTTTGTGTATTTCAGGGTCTGCCTGTGTTATACCTTTGGGTATTATGTCTTTACATGCGAGTGTGCTTGTTTGTGAGTCTGTGCCCAACCAGAAAAAAATTACGTTCTATAAAATGTCTCCATAAATGACATAGCAGAATAAATCCAAGGCAGAAATATTAAGTGGAACCAATATTTTGCTGGATCCTCTCCAGATTTCCAGTAAGACTCATGGGTCTGAGTGGCTCTAGCATTTAAAAAAGTATATTTTACAAGGGTAAATAATCCAATTCTCTTCCAATTAAGGCGTCACTTACATGAAGCTATCTGTGCTGTGCACCTGGACCTTTACTCCTTTGCGTCCTGAGATGTCATTTAGTATACATTCTCTCTCATAGGTACAGCTCTGTTAAATAGAGCTTGAATTTCCAGGCAGAAAGCTACTTTGCAATGTGAAGAAAAAAGAAAATGATGGTGAAATGAAAAAAGTGCTGTTCCAAGAAAGGTGCCTCCCATGCGTACCCTTTCTAAGTGGAAAAGCTACAGAAAAACACATGTTAAAGGACACTTGTATTTTTCCAAGAGCAGTGTGTCAGAAGCATCTTGTCTGTGCAACACTAACAATCATGTGTACATGTATGTAAAGGCACAGGATCCCAGGTTCCAATATACACAGGAATGTAATAACACAGCAGTCAATTTGTCTTAAATATGTATAAATATGACCGTGTATGGAATAACATTTTTATATTATAATTTTTAAAAGCATAATTATTGTTTTAATTAAAGAAAACATGCAAAAGAGAATTTATTATACTGTCAAATTTTGCCCCAATTAGCCTTACTGCATCAGCACTAGAGCTCTGATCCCAGTACTAGAAACTACAGAAGGACACCAGAACAAATTCATCTTCATGGGCGATCCACATAACCTGAATCCACTTTGCATTTCTCTGTACAATTATGCTAAGGAATGCACTAAGCCGCTGGCTGTTCACTACAGTTATCTGCCAAAACCCTCTGGTAACTGGCACACATTGCTCTCAAAGTTGTCATTATGAGTTTGCTTTACATTATCTCCTTTAGAAAACTAATTTCATATTAGTAATTGCCTCTGGTGGGGTGATGCAGGACCGTGTGGAAAAAAAAAATCCTGATGGAGAGGACGGTGGAGAGAAAAAGTCATGCTCGTCCTCCCTCCCTATTTCTGTCTTTCAGTCAGATGAGGTCATCAAACACCAACCTGCTTTGTATATTAATGATGTAACAGCCCTGGATTTTTGGACACCTCGTCCCCAGAGACTGCTTGGCTGGCGGCAGAGAAAGACTTCATCTTGATTTAGGGGGAGATAACACCCTCGATAAAACTGTGACAAAGGCTGGATAGGCAGCGTGAGTGGAGATAGTGAGGGAGTAGAGACGCCAGCAGAGAGGAGAAGACAGGAGAGAAGCGAGGAGGAGGAGGGACTGCGTGATACACTGTGCCTTTAAAGCACCAGGCCCCTCCTCCACAGAGTGGAGCAGAACAGCCGAGTGGTGCTGGCAGGAGCCTGAGCCCCATGATAAACTCTGGCATCAGCTTCTCTTCATCCGGCAGTCTGCGAGGACACAGTGAGGGCGCAGGGGCAGGGAGACAGGGATGGAGAAAGAGAAAGCATGACAGAGAGGGGGCAGAGAGAGATGAAAACAGGCAGATAGACTGAGAGGGAGAGGCTGTCACAGGAATCACACAGCTCCTTTTTTTACAGCAGCAGCTCAGCCCATCTGCCTCCTTCCTCCTGATGCAGGTAAACACTGACTGGAGATGATGGGTGGCGTGTTTTTGGCAGAGCGATTATCTGACTGATGGTAGTGGTCACGGCGGCCTCACAATCCAAAGCAGGACCTCTCCTTGCCGCTCTGCTCTTAGTCATCTTCAGCCTCCTCTCTCCCTTTTCAGAGTTCTATCAGGGCCATTCATTGTTCCCACCTCATGCCTCCGCCTCTTCCTCCTCCACAGCTTCATCCTGCACTTCTACTCCTCCTCTGATGAGCCACAGCCTCAGAGTGAAATAACCCTGCTGATAGAAGCTTCTCTCTCTATCAAGTAAGTAAGGGAGGGAGGGAGGGAATAGTGTGCATGTGTGTATAAGGAAGAGAGAAGGAGAGTGTGTGTGTGTGTGTGGCAGAAAGGAAGAGAGAACAGCAAGGCGGCGTGAAGAAAAGATGTTAGTGCGTGCGACAGCTAAAGAACCAGCAGGTTGTGTGTAGCTTGAATGATCCTACTGTGCGTGGACAGTGAGCTCCGGGCATAGCAACAGCAAAGTGATCCACAAGAAAGGTGAGTAGGTGTGTGTTCTTGCAGCGCGCGCGTGTGTGTGTGGAAGTGAGGCAAGTGTTCCTGAAACAAGATATGCATCTCAAAATTGTTAATTGCAATTTATTCCTGTCTATCTAGGTCTCTTTTGCTGTCTTTTGCTTTTCATGCTGCTATGATGTCGAGAAAAATGGGGGGAATTGAAAGGGGAGGATTAGCCAGGAGAGAATAAGTGACTGCTTTCCTCCCTGTCTGTCCAGGTGCCATGTGTGATTGTCCAGCACACCCCATGGCAGTGACATCGCCCTGGATTTGGCGAGAAGCTGCTTGTTCTCTTGGGCTCCGCTGGAAAGCTTTCATGGGATTTATCTCGTCTTGCTGAATGGCACGATGCTCTCCGCTTCTCTGAAAACAGTCTACAGTGAAAACACACACTTCACGGATAAGAAGTAAAATAATTATCCAATCACAGCATAAGGAGGCAGACTGGGTTCCCTTAGCAACAACTGAAGGAGAGAAGAGAATCCTTTTTCTTTCTGCTCCCTTGGTTTTTGGGCACACCCCTGTGGACAGCTGTGGGTCAGTGCTTTATGAGAGGACTTGAAGAACGCAGTTGAATAAGCCAAGCTGCCACCCAAATTCCAAGGTTAGGTACTTGTTCGCCTTCCAACTCGCTTGTAACTGTATCTCATCAGCACCATGACTTTTTTGTTTTCCCTTCAAAAATGATCGCAGGCCATGTACCGCTGGCTCAGAAATCAATTCATCTGAGCCCACGTCACCTGGAATAAACCCTGCTTTGGAGAGGAGGGACTTGACGCTCTGTGCAAAGACCTAGACCTACCTTGCTTCCTCTCACGGAAGAGACAAACACAATTAAGTCGTCATCTGCAAAGAAAATGGGTGTGAAACAAAGTTTATTTTGATGTGAGTTTCTACTGAGTTTCTTTGTAGTTTTCCTGGAGGAGGAAACGCACTGCACAGAGGAATACCCCCCTTTTTTAAACAGGATTTGTCCTTTCTCTCTTTAATGAATGTAGCCCTCACCAGAGGACTACATTTAGAAGGTAAACCTTGTCCCTGGTGGTTATCTAAAAATGTAGAACACAATAATTTTCAAAATTGAGCCATTGCAGTTCTATTTTTCTACACTGGAGAGCTTACTCTATAAAAGGGTTAATATGCTTTTGTATGTTAGTCCTCCATTATATCCTCATCTTTAACAAGTAAAACAGGTTGTGCAGGACATATGGAAAAAGAGAAAAGCCTCATCCATGTATAGACAAGTGTTTTAAATAGAATCTCCCTTGGAACAATTTCAAACATACACACTGACACATGAGATAAGTTGGCTCCAAATGATTATGTAAGAGTTTCATACCAGCTTTAGCCCATATATTTTGCCTCTTCCTTTTCCATGGATTTATTGCATTTGACTTTCCCTTTGTTTTTGGAAACATCTTTAAGAAGGCATGGATGTCCGAGTGTGACCCTGTGCCGAGTGCGCGGGCGAGGCAAGGTGTTTTGGCTGCCCAGGTGCCTTTAAAATGTTGAGGTCTCCCTGCGTGGCTGGGGCCCCTGTTCGGATCAGTAGCACTGAGGCTCTTTGTAGCCAAAGACATGGACCCCGACTCGGCTCCCCCACGCCCACAGCCTGTTGGTCCCTGGCCCCACGTTTCCCTGTAAAGGATGTCCCTCAGCAGAGCTCCGGCACGGGACACCTCTGAGACCCCCAGCCCGAGAGAACGCATCCGCAGCCACATGAAGATGGTGATTGACCAGTTGGAAGGCATTCTCAAAGAGCTTAAGGATGTGGCCAAGGAACTCCGGGAGGTGAGATTAACAAAATCTACTTTTGAGGGTTTTGATTCGGGGGTTGACGTGAGGAACAGGGAGAGAGAATGTTGATGCCAGGTGGGTGTGCTTCTCAAGTAGACTGCATTTAAATGGGTGTAAAATTCTTTTCTGTGCGTGGAGATTTTGATTAAGATTTGAATGTGATGCGATCTCACTTTTCTTGTTGTAGTCACTGGAAAATACTGTTGATTACAACAACACTGGAAAGGAGAGAGAGAGGCTGTCAGAGGCTGTCTTCCCTTTCTAATCAAACAACCCCTTATCGCCAATTACAAATGTCCTTCATGTGTTCAGTGATGTCTTGGGGGAGGTGCACTAGATGTGAAGAGCAGCTGAAAATCAGCAAAGCTTGGCTGAAAAGAAACACAGAGGCAGGCTTAGATAAGACACAAGACTTATTGCCACACTTGTTATATAACCATTTTGTTAAGGATCATCCACTGGATTCTTGCAACTGCCATGGTAACACAGATTTGTGTGTGTGTGTGTGTGCATATACAGTACACCGTTTAAAGTTTAAAGCTCAACAAAGAGCTACTGTAGGTGAGCATACAGCATACTCTTACGTACATTTACCAAAGTAGGAAAAAAAAAACTGCGTGTGATGAATGATCACCAGAGTGCGTCTGTACATGTGTGTGTGCAAGTACAAAATGGCTCTCATCATCTCTTTTGGATCTTTCTCTAAAGAGTCCTCCAGCTGTGAACTCTCTGTGCAAAAAAAAAGAGATAAAGGCAGATAGAGAGACAAAGACAAATGAGACCTCAGCAAACAGACGTGCATCACCTGATTAGCCTCACACCTACTCCTGATCGGGGTCGCTCACGAAGTGCATCTGTGTTTCTAAACGTGTTGAAGACGGTACGTGTTTGCGCATGCAGCAACCCGACTTTGGAGGAGGGTTATAAACTGCTGTATTAAAACTGCCACAACTCACTCCATCACCTATGCTGTGACAGACTGACTGGTATCTCCCAGGCTCCCAGCTCTGTCCCACTCACCACACTCTACTTCATGTACTTTCACAGTTGGAGGTGCAGGGGCACAGCACACACGGCACCTTTTCTCTGGTTAGCAGGAGAAGCCAGGCTGTGTGCAGGAATGATTGATGATTATGGGACAACTGCAAGTAGAATAATGCTGGCTGGAGCTATTTATAAACAAAAACACAGCCTGTGCCTCTGCCAGTTCCAACGCATATTTCCATTATTATCCCAGACCCCATCAGAGAGGGCCCCGAACAGTGGCTCAAATGTCATTTTTTATTGGGAGAGCAAAATCCCACATATTGAAATGGCTAAGAAATCATATCAGCTGCAGTGGCAATCATAATGCTGGTGTCAATACCATTCAATTAGCTGACCTGTGTGATGAAAGGGAGATAAAGAAACAGAGTCAGTGTTGCACCACCAGATGCCAGGAAATCTAATGTTCCGTAAAATGTCTCATTCACATGAACGGAACAACATAATAGATAACAACTGTCATGAATAAATAGTGAATTGCAGTGTGAATGTGGTGAAATAAATAACTTAGTGGTGGTGCAGTAATGACTGCTTATCACCCACAAAGTCTTTGGGGAACTGAAGATACTGCAGTGCTCTGAGGAGTTAAAGCGGACACTCTACTGCACAGAGCTGCCCAGAAATGAACAAGCCACTGGTGTGAATCTACATTACATTTCCAGACATGCCACAGTTTGTACACTGCACGGGTCATTTAGAGCATTAAGTTCATACCTCTACTTGTCTGGTCTCCATAGCCTGATACGTGAACTGTATGTCGAGCAGGGATAAATTCTTGGGTTAGTGTTAGTTTAATAATGAGTGATTTACAGATTTATTATTTTTATCTTTTTTTAATCAAAACAAGGAAAACACGACCCAGACCTAAATTTAACAAGGCACATGTTCAGAAGCAGGTGGCACAGAAACTGCATGTAAAACGCATTTGGTTGCTTGGTGTGAGTCCACAGGAAACAGGTAAAACATGGAGTAGGTACTTTAAAGAATGTTTCAGGTTTAGGATCATTTTTCTGAAAAATGACCCATCTAGTATATATGACAACCACTTCTTCTGTTGTTGACTGCAATTAAACCAACACCACTACGATGCTATCTCCTAAAAACACATTAAACTATCTATCTCCTAAACTATCTCCTACTATAAATCTATTGCTATCATAGTGAACAAAGAAAATCTTGAATCTGTGTGCTATAAGTACGTATCGAAAAGCATTTTTTAGATCATTTACATTGAAGCATGATGCAGTATAGTGTAGTGCAAGCAGTAAACCTCCTTTACGTGTAAAAGACAAATGTAACACTAAGCATTCAGTTTTTTCAAAATTCCTTCCAAAACCTATTAGAGTCAAATGCAGCCAGTCTAACTTGTGAATCTTATTACAGGCTTCATGACAAGTAAAAGGAGAAGGGTATAAAGGAAGGACATCGAAAGTAAAATGACAAGTGAAATGAGAAAGATCTAAGAGAAGGACATCAGAACGCAACATGCTGATAAACTACTGAATTTGTAATAATAAAGCTGGCAGGAGTGGCAACTCTGGAGGAAATAATTCATTTAGGTATCACGTCAACCTTGGACTTTGACGTCTAAGGATAAACAAGGAAATTAATGGCCCCTGCCTTTCTGCAAAACAGATGATTCTGATGCTGAGTTGTTCCTTTTTCCCCGAATTAAATTCTGCTTAAAAAACGACCACTAAGCAAATGCAAATGCCAGTTAAGATATTATTATGAGACAAATACATACCGGTAAACTGAGAATATAAAGTGCTAAAGAAAGAAATATAAAGATAGTAGAAACGGCAATGGCATGGACTCGGTAGTGAGCAACACATATTTATATGGACCTGATAGAATATTATTATGTCAGTGTAGTTGTTAATGTATGCAGAATCACACCCCGGGCAGACAATGCAGCACTGTTGTCTGCGCACAACTCAAGACAAATTAACACAGGGAGGCAATCAGGACTTGAAGAATTGAAGCTTTAAATGAGAAAAGTGAATATAGGCTGAATAAAGAGCAATTATCAGTAAGAGAGTACAGTGAGTCTGTATCAGTCGGCCTTTTTCTAGCTGCCTTCACATCTGACTCTCAAATCACAGAATTTGTGCTAAAATGGAACCTGTCAAAGAAAGGCACTGAGTAACCTATCTGATCACGAAGGCCATCTCAAAGGGATCAATAAAGTATCATCATTATGGTGCTCTTACAAGTCATAGATTTGCATTAATGTTCCAGCCCAGGGTGGAGGGAGAGGTATCCGAGGAGCAGGCCCCCAATCAGTAAGCTTTATAAGCAGCCTGCAAGTCAGCCATTGGTGTCTCCTGATCGAGACTTAAACCAGTTATGACACATTCACGTCAAGAGGGAACCACAGTCCCTCTTGGCTCAAGCTACTGTGCAGCACTGGACCAAATCTCTTGCAAATGCAGAGCCAGCCCAAAGGAGACAAAAAACAAAATCAAAGGGCCAGTTTTTTTCTGCAGAGGCCATATCCTCTCCTCACTCTGTGTTTCCCCCTGCTGATGCTGCTGCTGAGCAGGGCAGGGAACAGAAGACTGTCTAGCTAGAACACTTCAGCATTTAACCATGAGGGGGGACCCTTGTAAGCACTAATGCTTTCACAGAGGGAGTAAAATATATAAACTGGTAAACACGATCTCATTTCACAAAATGGATGATCCTATTTCTGGGGACATTTAAAAGTGGGACAAGAGTAGTGTATTAGGACAAATTGGTCAAAATAAATTTGCAGCATTTACATGTATTAAAAATTTGACCTCTTAAATTGAATGAAAATTGTATTCACACAAATGAAACATATAGAGCTTTGAGAAAGTAATGCAGTTTTACTAAAAAAGAAGGTTTGTACGATGCAGGTGGCAACGCGATGAAGCAATGATAGAAATGAATACTTTATTGATGCTCGTAGGGAAATTGTTGTTTGGACAGCTGCTAGACCTGTGTCTGCGCTACTACAGAGTATCAGTGACTTGTACAAGGACACCGCGACATGTAGCTTTTGTGGAGACGGAGAATCGAACCACTGACCCTTAGGTCTGCTCTACCCACTAAGCTAACTATAAATCCCACTAACCATAAATATAAACATATATTCCAACACCTAAACTTGTAAAGTGAGCGTGGTTGTTTCTGATTGAGTAAATTAATGCCTACAGTCAGAAATTACAATCGGCCACAAAACTGTGCCCTCGTGGACAATTCCTCACAAAGCCACCATTCTGGCTGCCAGTGTGCTGGGTTTACTGCCCAGTTGACACAGCCCAGTGATTCCCATTGAGGACTGCTCTGTCTGTTCTCCACCAGACAATCAATTCACTATAGATTAAGGCTTTTTGACCATCCTTCAACCTGTGAACATGCAGAGCAGCTGTTTTTGCAGGCGAGCAACACTCAGTGGCCACTGGCGCAAATGTAACCACACAGACAATAAAGTACCCTTCGATGTGACATACGTGGGCCGAAGGGTTTCTACTCATTAAAAGCTATTTGGAAGAAATGACAAGCACCCACCCTCCTGTGTCTGTCAATTTGTTCCTACTCACCTGACCTCTTTTGTGTGTGGAAATTAAATTCCTAAATTAAACTTGGTGACGTGCCTCCAGCAGAGTTCTCTTTGCACAGGAAAACGACAGGAACACGGCACCTCGAGCCTCATCTATTCTTCACTGAATACAGAACTCCCTGCCATCTCAACACCTGTGCTGCTGCCTCGAGCTGAGCTCCACACGAACATATCTGTTCTTGGAATGAATCAGAGGCTCAGTTGTTCTCAGGACTGATGAAACACTGTGTCACAGTTTGAAGTAGACTGTCACATCTTTCTTGCGTTTAACCGTGATGCTTATGTTTGCTGTTTTACATCATAGTGACCATGTTTGCTAACAGGCAATATGACACACATACAGATTGTTGTTGTATTAATGAAGTAGGGCATATCAAACATCTTGGACACGTACAGTAGCTGATGATTCACCAAGATCTAAGCAACATTTTAGCACACTCCTACCCCATAATTATTATATATTGTAGGCAGTATTGAGGACAGAAAGGAAACCAGAATCAAGCAGGGAGGGAACAGTGCTAAACGAGTTAAGACTATAGCAGCATCTAACCTTGAGAACTGTGAAGAGAATAAAGCTGTACCATGCAAAGCATTCCCCTGAGCCTCTTTTACCTAGCTCTATTGTGGAGCTCCAGCTTCTTTAAGATTCAGGCCCAGCATATTGACTAGCCCATCATGCCCGTAAGACCCATTGGATTAGCTGGTTCTTTGAGCCCTGACACCCTCAGTGGATCCTGTACTCAGCACAGACTGTAATAAGGACTTTACACTGCACACTCCAAAAGTTGCACTTGTACTGATTTTTTATCAGCTAACACGCCCAGTGTGGGCCGGTTACAAAAAGAGCAGTGGAAATTTCACCATGCATGTTCGTATTTTATGATTCAGTCACAAACCCTTTGGCTCTTCCCTAGGCAAGGATAAAACTGAATCAGTTGAAAAAATAACTTGCAGGAAAAGCAAAGAACGGCAATGGCTGTGTGTAAGAGAGAAGAAGAGAAGATAAAGGGTGGACAGAGATAATGGTTTCTCCTGCTGCACGGGATTGCAACAGACTGGGTGGAACAGCTTAGATCAATTGTTGCAATTGTGCTCATTCGTGGGCGTGTTTAGGATTGTTTTGGCCTTCTCTGCACTGTGAATAAAACCAGTAGGCTGTAGTTAATGGTGTGAAAAATGGCATCCATCGAAGTCCACAAGCAGCCTCCAAGAATAGCTACATCATTTCATTGTGTCAAAGCATACTGTACGCCGAGGGACAGCTTGCTCTCCATTAGGCTGTCACACTGACTGTCTCCTTTTACCAGGTGTGGATACAAATTCTTACCCTGAGTACATAATATATATATACATAATGAGAAATATAATAAATTATTTGATAGGATTTTGGAGAGATTCTATTTATTAGTCTGTTAAAGTGCACAGGGCAGCGAGGTTCAGCCCACTCACCAGTGTAACTGCTTAATCCAGATACAATCTTTGGAACTGTGTTATACTGAGGGATCATGAAGAGGCTTTTTTTGTCCTTCCTTTTATTTTTAGCCATAGTCTGCGATGCATCATAAATCAACCCAGTTTGGGAAGAAATTGTTCAGTTTTAACCAGCAGAAATAGTTGATCTGAGATGGCGCACAACTGCAGCTGACTCCTCTGGCCTAAAAAACGTTAACATTGCTGAAGGCCTTGTACTAATATGCAGGTGTATTCACTCAGTATGTTTGGCTTGAAGCAGTGGATAATGTCAGACAGTGCAATTGCTATACATATGTATATTATATGACCATTATACATATAAACGATGGAAAAAAAGTTGCATTTTGTGGTTTTGTTTTACATGGTGTGAAAACCTCCAATAAAAGAGTATGACACATTCCAATGCAAAACTCTGTAGTGTAGAAAAGCGTGGGAAAAGTAAAATGAATGCAAGAAAAAATAGGAAATTATATTGTCAGTTTTCCTCATACTGTTTGATTTTATACTTATTAGCTCTTCACATCGCCTGATAATAAAGGACCAATGATATCCATCGCTTTCATAGCTAGTAAAAGTCATTGCCACTAAATATCTATGTTAAATTTAAAAGAGGAAAATGTGTTAAACACTCATTTTCATAGGTGGCCTACTGTCTACCTTGTTTCAAAGTACAGTTCTGATGTGAACTGTAATTCACTTAGACTTACTTTATTAATTGTGTTTTACTCCAGATACGGACAATTAAAAACCTTTGCTACATTAAAAAATGCCTAATGATCCCAGCAGCATGCTCGTGAAACAGCATGATTTGATTGGATGAATATGTCTACAGAGATTTTGATAGTTTCATATGTAGTTAATACTAGAACAGAGCTATGTCCACAGCATGTAGACAGTTCAGAGATGTCTTACTTTGTTCTCCATGGATGAACGTAGCTCCTGAAACCCACTCTTGAGGGAAACATAAATGAAGTTAGTGTGATAGTGTGAGCTTATGTTGTGCTTTCATTAAACCTGTGTTTGTTTAGATTTTTGTTTGTCAAATTTCATAAGATGGAATTTGAACTGGTTTTTGGATGTTGAAGTTTAACTTTATGTAGTTTACATAATAAAAAAATGTTTGAATTTGATTTTGAGTCATAACATTTTAAACAATACAAATAATGCAGCAAATTTGCACTAGCTAATTTCTCTCATTAGAAGATCTCACAACGATCTGCGACGTAAGCAACCAAACTCTAGAAATGCCAAAACATTAGATTCTCTTACTGGGATTTGTTTCTAATCCACCTAATTAATGCCAACTAGACAGAGATCCATTTAACATTTAAATGTCATTAATTACTTCACTTTCTGAGGAGCCTGTCTGTCTGAATATCTAAGCAGGATGTCTGAGCTTGGCCTGGGGTGTCATAGATAATCTGCGTTGTGGACCCAATCAGGACCGTCTAACTGGATGATTACTAATTTTGGTTGTGCTTATCAGGCAAGTGAACCTTCCAATTTAACTTTGGATGACATTGGAATAATCTTTAATAAGTTTACCAACCTTAGGTAATGTGCACTTATTTTTTTGGATGGAGCAAGTGCATATGACTGAGATGATAACTGGCAACAGAACCCTGTGAAGGGTCGTCCTACACAATTTCACTTACCCCAAAAAGGCCCAAGAGAAACAGAGTGACAGAGATACCTGCATTATGTCTTAACATCTGTTCATTCAGGAAGCCTCTCTGCATTCTGCGAGTTGGGTGCATAAACAGTGGGTAAAAAATTGTGGCCAATAATTTTAGGTTCCAAAATTTCCATGGTTTCCTTCCTCTAAAATTGTAAGCACACTATTTTTTACATAATTTTCACTAGGTGGCAAATAATTGGCCTGCAAATTCAACTGGCTGTGTAAGATTTAAATGGAGATAGTATCCAAAGGGAAGCTGTGTGTCCAATATGTGCAAAGTGTGTGCCAGTAAGCATTGGTGGAGCAGGTGTCCAGGCTGCAGGTGAATAAGCGGGCCATGATAATGAGTTATACCTCCAGTATTCAGCTCTGTTCCACGGTTTACAAGTGGCCTTTATCATAATGATATGATGTTTGTACATTTCTCATCACAGTCACTGTGATTCTATGTAAAGGGCAGCACCTTTAAAATCTCACAGTCTTAGATGTGAAACAACAAAATTAAACTATGTGGAATATCTTAAAGATTGTGTTTCTGCTGTCCTCTCTCTTTCTCTCTGCCCCCCTCTCTCTCATTGTCTTGTACTGGCAACTCACACTCTGCCAGTGGCACAGCATGGATGGCTGCCGCCACTGTCATTGTCAAAAGCATGACAACGCACCATCTAAGGCAGAGCAGGGTGAGATGAAAGTGAAGCAGCAGAAAGGACAGGCTAATTATTCAGACACACACCTAAGAGCAGACAGGGGAGAGAACACGTCAACATGACTCTTTGGGTGATTAATATTTTTTGTCAACTGGGCAGTCACCTGTGCGGTTAGCAGTTTATGACCAAGATGATGAAGCCAGATATTTCCGACTTGTATGCAAAGTAGATGATACAGCAAGGTCTATGAGGGTGAAAAACATAATTAGACTTCTAGCTCTGCTGTTATTTTCAAGGATATTAACTGGGGATGGGACTGCAGGCTGATGTGGGATGAGGGCAGTGTGCTGCAGGTTCTGATTAGAGAGACAAATCCTAATAATGATTATGCAGAGAGCAGACTGGGAAAAAAAGAATTTACTGATAATTTTACTGATGAAAATATATTAGGAAATTCTTAAGGTTAATAACCTCTTGGACTATCTTCTCTGTTTCTAATATTGTACGATGGCAATCATTTCCATATAGTATTGTTAGGGAATGATAATTTAGGTTTAGTATTGGCTACAGCTTCAAATAATGAGAAGCAGTTTTCAATGTCAGGTAGCTGCATCATTATACAAAGAATGATCAAGCTTCTCTAACACAGCCCTCAGCGTCTTTAGGCAGTTTTATTTCCCTCCATTTGTAAGCAGCTGTTTGACAACATAAATCTAAAGATACAATCAAAGATAATGGCAGCAACAAATGATAAGATATGTTTAAACAAAAGAAGTCATCGTAAGACAGTTAGATTTTTTAAACAAAGTGTGAGAAAGAGGTCTGATCATATCCTCTGATTTTATGAGATTTTTCTTAAATAATAAACTATGCGTGGAGCACACGGCATGACTTGAAATGCAAATAAAAAAATAAATGTTTCAGATAAAACTACAGGTCAAATCAAATTGTTTAGTTTAGTTTGGCCATTAAAAAAAAACTCAATTGTGCACCAGGACTTGTGTTTCTTCTCCTGTGAAGGTTGCCCTAGGGCCAACAGAACATAGAGTAACACTAACAACAATTATTCAACCCCTTGTTGTGTCGTTACCACGGTGTCAGCTGCATGAATTTCATTAATTTAGAAACACAGATCAACGCCAAAAAGGCCGTTCAATGACATTCCTATTGATTTTAGTGCTGGTCAGTTCAACCAAGCCGTTGAAGCTCGTAACTCTGTGAGTCGTGCTAAAGTCGACTGAAATAATATGATTTTATTGATTGACCTAAACTGTGTAGTGCTTCGATCATTTCCCTTGGCTTAAATTAAAATATATACCTTACTGTATAACATTAAATATAACATTAGTAATTTTGTTGTTTGATGAATCCATTAGAAAAGATGTTTGTCCACTCAGACGTGCAACTACGAGAAAGGCACATATTCAGTACACAGCAAAATCTATATTTGAATGTGGTGTATGATGAATAAAGTATAAAATGGCTCAAAAGTCAGATCTCTCCACTGTTTCCTTTTTAACTATGGCTCATGGTTTTGTGCTCCAAGAGTGTAACCACATTTTATTCAGTAGTAATGAGATAGATTTTGGACATGGTAAAATGTGGAATTACTCATATGTTGGATTTTACAAAAAAACATTCTGGTCTTTTATTTTTATTGTTGAAAATATCTAACAGTGAAAGACTATATTGAATTTAAAGAAGTCACTAATACAAAGAGTGGCATAAATAGCAGACTTGGCAAAAATAATTAACTGAAGTAACTGCATTGGTTGGGTCCTGTTCTTGTTTGAGTTTTGAGCCACTGACATGGATTAGTGCAACGTGAGAAGGACAGATGAAGCAAAGTGACACTGCTAAATGGTGACCGTGAAAGAGTCAAGGTCATTGCTGGAATTATAACGGCTAGACTCAGCTGTTCATGTTGGCAAAGAGGGCAGCATGATGGAGTGCTTTACTCACAGTCGGTACTTTCAGAGTCAGGTGAAGGTGAAGGCACACAGGTCGTCCAATTCTGGGTTTGAATGAGGGAACTTCTTTCAGCATAAAACAAATAAGACAAGGCTATAGCACAGCAGGGCATCCAGTGTCTGCCGCAGTCTGTATTGGTGCCTGTTTGTGTGGGGAAAAAAATATTTGGAGACTCATGAGAGAATCAAGAGATGATGTGGAGAACGAGTGGGAGAGGTGGAGGCAGGGTGAAAGAGAGGGAGAGACATAGAAAGAGAAAAAAGACAGACTGAGAGAAGGCTTATCTCTTGGCCTGCAGACAACAGTTCTTTTTTAAAGCTGGGGCCGTATGCACGGGGGCCGTGGGGTGAGTTTGTTCCTCTTCGGGGTGCGTGAGCCAGAGGGTCAGCAGTTCATCCCATAATTCTGTGGTTAATCGCAGATGCAAAACTGGGTTAGCTATTTAACACCTGTCATTTCTGCATCTGCACTGGGATCTGAATACAGTGCCCGTTACGAAAGGAATATTTGCAAAGGTTCACGAAGGAGCATGAAAAGATTGCTTTTCATCCATCTGTGTGCTTGTTTTTTTTAAGCACTCACTTATTTTTAAATGATGCTGGAATTACTCAAGTCCTTTGCCCCTAACAAGCATCAGATCCATCTGTCTTGCGTCACTATTGCTTTGCAGAGTAATTTGTAACAACCAAAAATAGCTTTGGTCTACATTTAGTCAATGACATGTGCTGTGACCTAAATAGAGGAAATATTAAATGGGCTGTCAGAGAGAACTTGAGAATTTATTGTGGTACGCACTCCTTAAAGAAATGCATGTTTTTAAAACATCTAAATGAGAGCATCAGGATTTTTTAAGCTGATGCACTGTATTGTGGAGGAAGGACGTAAAAGGAGCATGTTCTCCCTGTGCCTGCATCGTTTTCCTGCAGGCACCCCAGCTTCCTCCCACGGTCCAAAGGTACAGTCCAGACATGGACTACTAGAGTTTACCCTGCCTCTTGCCCAATGACAGCTTGGGTTGGCTCTAGCACCAGGCAATGGATGGATGCATAATGTGAAGAAACATTCAGACATAGAATATACATAAAAAAATAATAAATTGTTACATTTGTAATGTTTCTTCGTAAACGTTTAGCATTTAAAAATTAAAAAAAAAAAACAGGTCACTGTGACCTCAAGGCATTTTTCAGAGGACAGAATGAAGAACTAAATCAAGTATACCCACTGAGATATCGCCTAAAATCATAAAAACACATACTTGCTGAATTGAACAGTATGAAATAAGTAGAAGTATACACTTAGTCCTTCCACACTATAATTATGATATGAATGTAAAAAAAGTAAAAAGATCTGTGATCTTTTGGCTGTATTTTCAATCATTTTCACAAGCAATCACTTCAATCTCTTATTGGAGAATGAATAAACACACACACGCACACACAAAACCAAGAACTCGACACCACAACATTAACAAAGCAACAGTTGGGGCAGCTGACATGAATGCACTTGTACAATTATGTTTTGTCAGAAACAATAATATTCCCAAATCTATTAAGAAACTCTTTGCTGAAAGTGATCTATAGTCATACTCCTCCACACTTTCCATGTAAATGAAATCCTAATTTCCATACTTATCATACCACTTTGCTCAGATCAATGTGCCCTCTCTTTCTGCTTAGAAGAAAGCCCCACAGTGGTTTTTATTCCGAGCTACGTTGCCATTATGATGCCCCACTTTGATTTTTCTAAAAAAGGAATCTCATCCTCACAGAGCTGAATATTTTAGTTTATGCTGTTTTCCACTGATTGTGTTAAAACCTCAGACAGAAAGTGTCCAATAACTATTGAGAATCTTGACATCTATTGCTATTTTTTTGTCATTGAAGCCCAGAAAAGTAGTGTGCCCATTAGGAAACTGATGTGTCTCTGGAGAAAAAATAGACTCAAAACGTTTCCTTAGTACTCTTATTTGACACAAGAGAAGACTGCACGACCTTTGGATATAACTCGACTGCGAATATAAATCTAACACAAAGCTCTCTATCTCCACTAATTGTTGCCCGCAGCAAAAAAGGCAAAAAAAATATTTTGCTTTGGCGCCTACGTGTGAGGATGTGATGGCACTCCTGGACAAGCGCACCTCTGAAAATTCACTCTCTGTCAAATGGCCTCTCCGCTGCTTGACCAGATGCAGCCCATCAGGACAATTTGAGGAGTGCCACCATTACATCTCCCTCAGTCTAATTGCACACATTTAACATTAACGGTTGGGAAACAGCTCTGAAGCCAAATTCTGCAGGATAGAAAACAGGGGTGTTTTCAGTCCTCCCTGTTTGACAGTGGGCTCCCCTTTCTCCGGGCAGATGGGTTGTTTGCCCCACCTCCACAGAGGTGGGACAACATCTCAGGAAACATGTAGCTGTTGGTCACATAATTAGATATATGCAGAGCAAAATACAGCCTCACACAGATCCCAGCCCACTGCTGCCTGCCAACCTCAAGACTATACATATGCATGAACGCAAACCATCCATAAGCTATAATCATTGTTTTGAATACATGTTATATAACTATATATAATGTATTATATTACCAATAAAATAGCATTTCTATACAACTAAAACGCAATAGCAAATACCTTTTTATGTTATGTTTTTATATAAATAATAATCAAATGTTCACTAATAACAGAAGTGACAATAAAAGAAGTGACAAATACCTTGATGAGAACAAATACATTTTGTAAATGAACAAATGACTGCAGATTTTCCCTTGTCAACGTATCAAATCTACGACATCCCACTCTCTTCTCTGCTTAACTATCTGCTCTTGTAATTAAACACACAGATTTGTGACAACAGTGATATTAATGTTCTTTATGGTCTGGATCAGACACTTCACAAACAATGTTTTTGTTAAAAGAAAACGTGATGTCTCTCTAACCAAACTGCTCTTCTTGCCTGACACGGGACTCAAACTCAGATCTACAGCCTGTCAGCCGTGCACATTACTAATGAATGTAATGCTTCATTCATTTAAAAAATAGAACAATATAATTTATTTAGTAATTAAGAGCGATAGAACAGTATCTAATTCAATAGGGATGTTTTTTTGGGGCAACAAAGTTGTGTAACAAGGTGTGCTAAAACAAATCATGTCAGCATGTTACCTCAAACCGAGTGACTAGATCCATAAATTGGATTTTACTTTCTAATCAAGTGTTGAACTGATAAATAAAACAGCAGCAAATAATTTCATCTATATGAACTAAAAAACACACACACACACACACACACACAAATGCTAAAAACACTTGCAGGTTGCCTCAGGTATTATCTCTTTGAGGGGCATTGAGCCATTACAGGCGAAAACAAGCTTCAAGAAAGGAAGAAAAAAATCAAGCTGACATCAGTAACAACATTGTCATTCAACCCACCCACCCACTCTGTACCCTTCTTTCAACCACATTGTCAAAATAACTGTCAAAAGTGTTTCATGCCACATAACTGCTGGATATAGTGTTGGACTTGTGGGAGGTGTTACACACTGACAACACTGAGAACAATTAGGAAAGAAACAATCTGTCATTGTGGTTGAAGTTTGAAGAATCATTTATTTCATAAAAGGTGTACCTCAGCAAGCCTGAGCAGCTTTTAACTGTGAGACTCCATTTTGAATCAGCGAGAAATGTTTTAATGACAAACGTCTGCCACAACCAGTGGCTACGTTTCCTATTAATCTTCCTTTATCTATTGCTTTACTTACTGTTGATGATTCGAAAACATCCAATTTCACTTAATTCACTGCACACACTCTGCCCCTGTCATTTAATTGATAGATGCACAGTTTCTTTTTTACGCGCTCTTGCGTACCCCAAACTTATCCATTTGCTGCCACTTTCATTACTCGGAACCGAACAGTGAAATTTTAAGATCAGTGCTGGACGTTTGGAGGCTAATGAATTAGGTGGACTGCAGTGATTGCAGGAGCATCTGCATTCGCTATCTGAGGACACCTAATGACATGTTCAGAGTGACAATGAAGAGGTTAGCAACTAAAAGCTTCTGCTGCATTGACATATTATATCAGCCACATTTATCTTTTTTTTTCATATTTTTTTTCATTTTTCATTATCGCTCTTCAATTCAGCAGATGCAACTATTGTAATGCTTTCCTATCTGGTCTACTAAAGTCAATATGTCATTACAACAGCTGCCCTACTGATTTTATTCTTTTACTTGTCTTCAAAGCACTTTAGATCTTGCACCAGCTTATTTGTACCATTGGTTATTCCAAAGTACTGGAAAAAACCTCCGGTCAGACTGCTTTCAGCAGCATTCAATAAGTGAGCCAGGCCTTTGACCACAATAGCATAATCAGATTTATTTACATCTTAGCAAAAACAGTGTCGTAGTGTGTTGTAGCAAAAACAGACACAATGTCATTAATGTGAAGTAACGAGTCTTTATTTTAAACTTTTAACAAATGGTGTACAACAAATGTAATGGCTTCTCTCTTAATGTTATTCTTTGATTCTTGTTTCTCTCTTAAGGTGTCGGCTCAAAGCGTAAAATCCAACTTAGGTTACGAGAGCAGAAGAAAAATCATGGGAAATGCAGTTTTTAACAAATACATTTACCTAAACATGCGGTCAACCAATGTTTTTCTTCTCACAATTAACTCAAATATGCAACTCAAACATCCCTTACTGAATCAATTAAGAATTATAATAATATAAAACGGTAATAAGGTTACAACAGTCAGGGCTAAAGGAACCTAAATACTGATGATCCAGGTAGAAGCAGTTCATCTTAAGCTGGAAGTGTGAGTGCAGATAGAATCAGGTAAGTGTGACGTAAGGACTTCACCTCTGTTTTCCTCACCCAAAGCAATAAAGCTTTTAGGCTTCCAGACCACCCTGCAGCTGAACTAACCCTAACAACATGTTTAGCTATGCCCCAGATATACAGAATATATTGACTACTCACACAATTACGAGCAGCATATGAAACACCCAGTGCATTTTAGTGACACATTAAAGTGATTTAAAGGAAAGCTGATTTTCAGCACTAGACTATCTAAATAAAGTGCGACCCATTAAATGAATATTTCATATGCACTTTGATGAAATCCATCAGAGACTGCAAACATTACATATTATTTATTGACCTGCTCACAATCTGATTTTCCTCCATTAGAGAGAGTGAATGCTTTTGTTGCCCAGTCAATTATTTGTTTGACTATATCAATTATTGAGCAGATACAGTATATTCACATGCATAATTAAAGAGTCAAATTGTCGCTGGAAAGAAAAATCAGCATTTTGCGTTCAACAATCAATCTTTTTTACATAATGCAGTGTTTTATTTTGTTCCGGTGTTTAACAACATTGCTGATGCAGACAAACCTTTTACAACATTATAAAACAGACTTTGCTTGTGATCTAATGGTTGGCCCAGCATAAACATTTGCATGCTCCAATCTTTGATTTCAATAACATACATCAACACATGGATAACTCGTGCTACCTGAAGTGCTTGCACGGAAAGCTTTTCTGGCTACTTATGAGGCAATAAGCCTGCAGGTCCTTTACTGCTTGTTTCATCATCGATAACACAGCTCCACTCCAGAAACCACAGGTAAAGCTACAGTAACATTTGTGGCTGACCGAGCACACCCATATTGCTCTCTCTCTTTTTTCTTTGGCTCTAGAAATGAGAGCAGAAACCAAATAAACCACTAAGCAGAGCAGTGCTGAAACAACCGGGACACACTGGGTGAATATTTAGAGCAATGTGCATATTTAAGTGTGCCATTTGATGTCATTCCAGGTCAAAGTGAATCATTTCTGTGCCTGCACTGACTTTAACTGCAGGTGTGAGGGCATGTGTATGTGAAAGTACAGTAGGGCAAAGCCAAGTAAGTACTGCTGACGTGTTGTTATTCTGAGGCATGAGATATCAAAGGGCATGAACCCTGCCTCCTGCTGTGTCTTTCTCCGAATTCTGTCTTTTATTTATCATACTTTCTTAGTCCTTCAACTCCAGAGCCAGTCGAAACACTCCACTGTGGCGTCTGGAAGTAAGGGGCCAGGGAGACGTGTCAGCATTGCACTTGCTTCGAAGCAAGCAAGACGACTTAGGAAGGTTAGAATAGCGGTGAGGCGAGGGAGCTAAAGATGGGCGAGGGAGATTCAGGGTGCTTCATCATCTCCTGTGACCACTGCACACAGACAGAGGCAAAGTACATGTCCACTTACAATCTGCAACCTTATCCAATGGTCTGCCAGCTAGCGGTCACCTCGTAGATGTCTGGCCAAGCCCATCTATTAACCCAGAACAGCTGGCCACTTTCCAGCTTGAACGACTGCGCTTTTAATTGTGTTTGTGTTCTAGGAGCGAAAAGGAAGACGGGAGCTAAGATTACATTTACATTTTGATCATTACCAAAGAGTCTCGCCTCGTGGGATCACTGCTCAACAGACACAGTTTGACAACAACCCCTAGACTGAACACCTGGAGTCATTAAAATGTCACGAAAAAATGTATTGGTTTAAAAAAAACGAAACCACATAAGCATAAAAACAATGTTTAATTTATTTTAATTTTAATGACTTCCTCCCCCACCCAACCACACTCTCGCTCTCTCTCAGTTCAACTGCTCAATCTTGCCGATGTTGCAGAATGTGCTGACATACATAATACAACAAAACTAATTTCCCTGTCTCCCGCTGTTCTTGAGTCCTGAGAAGATGAAAATATTCATTGCTGTTGTCCTGAACATAGAATAATCATCTAGGATTTATGCTTCTAGCTTGTATCAAATTAATTGTGCATGGAGTGAGTTGGGTCAAGTGAATATCTCCCAGAAATGGATTTCACCATGTCATCAAACAATTCCATAAAGCAAACTATTCCTTGTTTTCATCTTTTTCATCCCAGCAAAGCCCACAGAGCTGATGCCTGCACTAGAATACAGAATGCAGGGGAAAGATAGCATGCAGCATTACATAGCTAATTTCTAGGCTTTTCAGTATGGTGTGTAGAGGGATGGATAGAAGACTGCTGCAATGACTATGAAGTTTTCAGTTGATCTACTTTCTAATGACTGTTGCCCTAAATCACATTACAACGTTATCTTCCCATGTGGATTTTGTCCAGGAGTGCCAGCTTGGGTAGAGCTGCGGCCAACAACGCTGACCTGACTGACAGGTCGCTGGTTTCATGAGTTAGGGGATTTTGTCATCATGACTACAATATTAGAAGAAACTCGTATTTAGTGAACAAATGATCACCCTTGGTTAGGTCTAATTACTTTACTCTTCTCACTCAGCGTCTACATGACTTCCTGCTTTTCTCCTTCCACAGATATGTGGGAGTTCTCTCACTTAATTAATAATAAAAGCTTATTATTAATTTTTAAGAAAACTGATGTTTTGGAGTGCTTGCTGGATCGAAAATGTGTGTTATTTTTCTAGTGAAAACAGTCTACAACAGTAAATCTTCCATGTTCTTCAAAGTAAACACAGGACCGTAACAGCACTGTCCTACGATGGGAAGAGCAACCAAGGCAGCACATAGAGGTGGAGCGAGCAAATAAAGGAAAGGAAATAGAAGACTTTGCCACATTCATGAGGCCAGAAAAAAAGGAGGGGTTGACAGTAAACCTTGTAAATCCATTTGGTTTTTCAGACATGGAAGGAAAACAGAACTGACAATAGCTTGAGGGTCCAATGCTCCATGGAGTGAATACCAGAGCGGAGGAAAGGAAAAATAAATAAAGAATGTGTCACCAAGTGGGAGGAGGCACCGAGGCAGGATCTGTCAGAACTCTGCTGTTGTCTGCAAATTAGATCTGGGGCTATTTAAAGAGGGTGAACACTCCAAAACCCCCAATGCCAGTGTCAGCACTGCACCCACTGGTACTCTGGCATCACTGGCAGCCATCACCTTATGACAAAACAACTAGTGAAAAAGACCCATGAAGCTAAATGACGTCTGCCAACAGGCTGGGAAGAGGAGTATTTCCCTCTGCCGTGACTGATCTGATCTCATGTTATTTGTTCAGGGCATAGGTGTAGTTCACCACATAAAAAGCCAAGGTCACATGAGAGGGAACTCGTCTGATGATACCAGAGGTGCAGTCAGAGGTAGTAGACATCTTTAAGGGCTATTGTTGGCCTGTAAATCAATCCCTAAAACCCTGAGGGTAGTTATACAACATGACATCAGAATAATCACTGTTTCCTATCAATATCAAAGTAGAATGGGACAGCTCAGCCGCCAGATTGATTTAGCGCGTGCTATATGTGTATCTGTAGCATGTTTATAACAGTGTGTTTTTATCTGGGAGGGAACAAGTGCTAGTGATTGATGCGTGTGTTTGCGTGGGTGTGTGAGTATATGCCAGAAAATATGACATTGGCTGTGTATATGGGAGTGTCAGTGAATGTACGGTAGTTTTGTGGGCGCCTATCGTGGGTGTGTGTTCTTGTGTGAATGCATGCTGTTTGTTTCGTCCTCACGCAGTAGATTGATTAGACAGAATGCTTTTGGCAAGGCCTGCAGTGTGTTTGATCATATCACTCTAACTGTCGGTGATGTTTATTTTCTCAAATAAAGCAATATTACCCCAGTCATGTTTGCCTCCCAAACATGAGCCAAGGATGATGAAGCTATGTGCACTGCCAAACAACAAGGCCTCATTTACCCCATGATACCTTCTCCCTTCCCTACTCTCTCTCACTCCTGTGCTCCTGTCCCACTCTCTTCCTTCAGGTTGCAGTAGACTGACTCTGTGCTACAGACTGAGTCATTCTCAGGCAGTCAGTTATCTCCCCATCCAGCCCTCAGATTTCCCCACTCTTTTTGTTGTCATCAATCAAAGCTCAGCTTCCAGAGAGAGAGAGAGAGAGAAAGTGTGAAAGGTGTCAAAACAGTGGCCAACTAAGGACTTGCACTTGTAGGTTGGCGTTGCATTTATGCATGGACACAGAATCCATGGATTATTAATGCAGCCTCTTTTCAAACATGTAGAATGGTGTTTGAAAAGCGAGGAGTTAGCATTAGAAGCAAACACCAGTTATAGCATCATCCATACTTGCAAAAATGCACAACAGTGGGTTTGGAAAAGGCGATTTGTTAGCTTTCTGAGCACTTAGAGGGGGAGTTCACAGTTAGGGGCTGACGAAGACAAGGAAGTGTGGGTAACTCAGTGGCAGAGGTCCTCACAAATGTTCTCCACAGACGTACCGCTAGCTGGCAGAATTGTACCTCTATCTTTTAATGACGTGTGCCTGGCTGCACATTTTCAATACCCCACCAGTGCCAACTGTACTGAAAAGGTTAATATGCTGCAATATGGGACCAATACATTTGCATCCTTCATTCCTTATAGTTTATGTCAGCACAGTACAATCGGCCCACTGTTTATAGACTGGCAATTCAAAGAGTGAGTTGCAAGAGATGAGTGAGGGGAGACGAGGACAGAAAATTGCATCTCCTGTGTTTCACCTTCACTGTTCTTAGCTTATTTGTCTGTGGTAATTGCCCATTTTGATGTTCCTGAGCAATGCAGGTACACAACCCCTCTGTTATGTGTTTTTCACAGCACAGCAGAGCAAACCTGAGAGAGAGAGAGATGATGTAAAATCACTGGCCACTGTATTAGGTACACAATAACTAAGGTTATTCAATTCAGTTCAATTCAACTTTTTCTATATAGCACCAATTCACAACATAAATTATCTCAAGGCACTTCACAATGTAAGGTTTAGGACCTTACACATTATATCAATTTATCTATCTATCAATCTGCAACATATATTTGTAAAGACACACACTCACAAATTAACTACAAATCAAGGGACTTGTGGTATTGAACTGAGAATGTACATATAGTAATCTGCAGATTTCACTGAAGTAATCAATATCTTGTTGAGCTCTTGAGGAGACAGTCCATCTACATTGGCTAATTGTTCTTGCAATAAGACTGCTAATGAATTTCTTAAAAAAGAAAAGTTATAGTACAAGGCTGCAAAGTGCACATCCGTATGTTGATGACAAACAATACATTCAAACGTCATATAATTGGAATTGTATTAATATCCAAACTTGAGCATCAATCAAAAATGAGAATTTATATTAAGATACATCTATTTATATAGACAACATATATTTATTAGGGGTATATTTTATAGTGCTTGCTTGCTTAAATTTCATTTTATATGGAATTTTATCGCTCTTATAGCATTTACAGTGTACTCACTGGGGACCTTATCAAAATGCAGCAAATACCCAACTATCTTGCAAATGCACATCTGTGTTCTGTGTTAGAGCTTTCAATACCATTCCCTCGCTGGGGAATGCTTGTTCAATAACATAATGCCAATGATCAAAATTCAGTCGACTCCCCTCAGACATGAGACACTAATTGCTTTATTGACAAGTCTGATAGTCCACTGGTGGCTGACGACTGACACCACCATCATCAAAAATTCTGCTCAGCATTACACAAAGATTAGATCACATCCAATACTCCATTTGCCTCCACCGACCAATGCAGTAAGTTTTGATCCCATACTAAGGTGCTTCTTTCTATTTCATAGCTCATCTCAATACTAACCCTCTAACACAGCCAAGCTAAAAATAGGAAAAGAGTTCAGATAATGCCAAGGAAGGTCACTGCAGGCTTTCCTATTTCCACAAGGTCTGGCAAGAAGCTGGCTGATTGTTAATTTCTATTGTTAGCAATGTAAAACGTGTTAGGAAGATGTTATCCACACATTATGGAAAGATAAGTTGACATATGTCACCCTGATGATGATTGCCTGAAGGAGATTGTTCAGATTGCTAGATTTTCTGTTTTACAAGATGCTCTGTGTGGGTTGGTGGACAGGAGAGCCTCTATAAATAGAGAAACCAGCGATGGTGAGGGAGTGATACAGGTAGGCTATGTGTGGCAGCCAGGTGGTGCCTTGTGGGGAATGTCTTCCAGTGATTTTGTTTGCAAATAGGTCTCTGTAAAGTCACCGGCTCCTCTCCTCCTCCACAACTTGCCTGTTGTTATAGGCAAAGCTTTAGGAAGTGCCATATCTGATAAAGGTGCTGCACACTGAAAGATGCCCTGCTGCTTGCCAGAGAGAGAGTGAAAGTGACGCACTGTGACAGGTTTTGCCACTCTCTGAGGCGACCGCCCTGCAAATTGTCACAGATAGAAATGGCAGAACCCTGGAAGTGATGACAAATTGTTTTGAAAGAAAGAAGTAGGAGAGTGAGTTGTGCCACTGTCTGTGGCCTATTTCATCACGATGGTGGGGAAGGAAGGATGCCACCACTCTACAGCTTTGTTTTCATTTCTAATTTCATAACTTGTCATGACCCTGTATGATTAGTAGATGTACGTACACACACTAAGTGCACATGGGTTGTCTCTGCTGATTGTATTAATTGAGGATTGTAAAATGATTGTAAGAGCAGCAAGTCATTAAGATAATAAGGGGTTCCCAAAAATATGGGCAAACTTTAAATAAACTAAATGAGTAGACGATACATATTTTTAGTTGAATTGGCTATTATAAAATCATCTGTGAAAGGCTCATCTTATTTAAATGTGAGGATGGAAGCAATCCCTTTTGTCTAACTACTTTGTCTAATAATTCCAGATGTACCAGAAAGTACATATGGTTTAGGTTGTTTGAATAGATGAATAGGATGAGCTGGTACATAACCTGACTTCCTATATTTTTATTTCATAAACCAGTCATGGGATTTCACTGTTCTGTTGTTTTCCCTTCTCAGGAGGAACTAGTTTATATTTCATTGAGCTGGTGTCTCAATGGATTAGGCGTCAGACTCGGATGCAGAAGGTTGCTGGTTCAGTTCCCCGTCTGACTCCTAGTCCATCCTCTACCAGGTGTGTCCCTGAGCCAGACACCCAGCGCTAGCTCCCTGTGTGTCGCTTTGGATAAAAGCGTCTGCCAAGCAAAGTAAAGTAAAGTAAAAAATAATTAATTCAGGGTGTTTTTATTCTTCCAGTCCCACAAAGCATGCATGTTAGATTTATCAATGGCCCTGAATTGCCTATAGATATGTATGTGAGTGTAATTGATTGTTTTAATTATTTTAACTTAAAAAGTCTATAATTCCTTGCAATAATGCACCACTGTTAAAATAACCAGATCTTAGACATGATAGCATATGCATTGCCATGATATGGTAAAGTAGAGTGGTTATTTTAAAGAGCACTTTCCTCCAGACAGTGAGTCACAATCACAAGCCTGAAGGCGAAAATGCTTTGTTGATGAGAGGTCACAGAAGATCAAGTAAGTGCTTAGTGCAACAACTATGTAAAGACACATTCCAGAATGAATTCCTGAATAGGTATGGATGGCCAAGGTTAAAGCTATGTTACATCATTTATTTTTTATTGTTTAGGGTTGTGCTCATCAAATAGTTGAATGGGTGGAGAACAAAAATGTCATGGTTTAATGTGAAGAGGAGAAGAGATCATTGTCGCTGTCAGGGAAAAGATTAAAGTAATATGAGCTGTGTTACTATTAGTTGATCTTTTTTATTAAATAAAACAAAGTCTTATGCAGCCTTGTTGCTGAATACATAGTATCAGCAGATTAAAAAAATATATTAGAAGGGAGTAAGAAAGATGGGGGGAGCCCCATATTTTACTAAGCTCTTTACAAAAAGCACATCATTCTGTACTGATATGGTATGGTTCATGAGAATAATACTGCTGTCAACATTGGGAAAATGTTTGTTTGTTTTCTTTGTCTTTGCTTTGGAGCTTCAAACAGCTACAGATAAATTCCTCAGGTCTACTGCTATAAAATAGCAGTGGGAAGGTCAAGATAAGAATAAATTGCATGAATGTTTTTATTTTTTATTTTCCATTTAGCCTCGATGTATTAACTTCAGCTTACTAGATTCAGCAATATGTTGAGGGAAATTACGTATATAGAAGTTCAAACAATAAACCTAGAAAAGGCAGTGAGATATTAGATACAGGCCCTGTGTTATGTTTAATATAATGTCTATATGAGAGTAACTACTGCTTTCTTATCCAGACAACAAGCAAAACCCTAAATACTAAAAACCTGAAAAGGCTGTTGTAAAAAGTGTTTAGGCCTTCTGTTGTGGGAGGAATTGTCCATTGATTAAGAGAAGTTTAGAAGCATCCTCCTCTCAGATACAACATGTAGCAGGTCCAGCTCTACTCTCAGAACTGAGCCCTCCTGATTTGTCCAGTGTGTTGGTGGTCTGCTGCCACGTTCAAGCAAACCACAGCAAAGAAAATGACACTGGACACCACAGACTCATAAAACATCCGCATCACGGTGCTGCAGACCCTAAAGGGCCAAAAATACAGCTGATTCTGGGCCCTTTTGTACAGAGCTGTTGTGTGTGTTGACCAGTTAAATTTATTAGTTCAGTACATGTACATATATATTCAGATGCAACCTCCACCTCTTCCTTCCATATAGAGAGAGGAGCGACAGGACGCCCAGATTTTTTTTATTAAGTCCACCATCAGTTCCAGTTTTGGACAATTTGACAATTGTGTTTTTGAGGAAATCTAACGATAGACTGGATTATGTTCCAATGCAACTTATTTTTGAAATAAATGCAGTTTTAATTTTAGTAATGAAAACATTCCAAAGGGGAGTTTTGTGAATGATCTAGTTCAACTCCACAGTTTTGTCTGTAGTTGGGTTTAGGCCACAAAAGCACTTTTAGTTGTGGTTCAGTTACATAAAGTCTGGATTGTGGTTTTGTTTCCAAGTAATTGAACATGTGTCTGCTGTGAGTTCCTACCCCCAACTATTAAAGTTTAAAAAAGGCTGTGCCTAGACAAGGTTGTGGTTCTGTAAAAACACATACACACACACACACATTATAGATGTGCTAATTAACATAACTAATTCTAATATACAGACATCGTATCAAGCACATAACACATACATGCTATATTTTCTTCAAATTCATTAACATATTAGTACAGGATTTGTTGTTTCTGATAGTGGCATGTGAATGGATATGTCTTATCTCATCAGGGAACAGTACAGATGTTACACAGTAACAGCGTTATACCAAATGTATTTCTTTCGGCCTTTTAAAAACCCAAATTGTCATGCATATTTTTTGCTTTACTGACTTCAGGGTTTTATTACGTTCTTCAGTATAACCAAGCATTTATAGCAGCTTAAAGCCCTTCTGCACTACAGGGCAAACAGGAATTTGACACTGAACTCAGCACACATCATGTCAATTAAGAATTCATGAAATCAACAAAGCAGCTTCATTTACTGACCTTAAAAAAGCACACTTCACTGGTAGCTTTCACCGGTTGACGTAATTGTCCAGTTATATCAGCAACTGACTTAAGATCCATGGCAGAGATGTTCTGTTTTATACATTTATATATCTGAGGCCTGAAGAATAGTTTACGTTACACAGCAAAAAACATGTTCTCCTCTAATGTAAAGATTTGCCACTGCGGTAGTGTCGGGCAATATCATCTATCCTAAGCAAGAAAGATTTTTACTTGCATCAAGATGCTGTGTATATTTTGTAGGGTTCTCTTAACAATGACTTTTTTTCACACAAACACAAATAGAACTTTCAGTCTTGTTGACTGAAGGCACAGCCAATTATATTGCTGACTGGGATGTTTCCAGTTTCATCCTAACTTATGATAAAGGCACTGATGACTGTGCGTGGCTGTAATGTCTGAGTGAGGTGTAAATCAACTCTAATGTTGGAAAAATGTTTTACTTTAGGCTATATTTTTGAATATGAATATGTTCTTCACAGATGCAAAAGTGGAACAAAGCTGTCAATGAGACCAAAAATATGAAATTAAGATTGGGTGAAATAGATGATTTTCCTGCCAAACTGAATTTTGCTACTTGCTAATTTGTATCCCCTCTTCCACCCCTCTGTCACTCCCACCATTTATCCATCATATATTTTACATACAATTCATCCCTTCTCTAATAACTCTAAAACTGAGGTGTTTAACATCAACATGTGCATGAGAGTCGTTACTTTGACATAGTTTAGAGTTTCTATAAATGTCTACATATAATGATTAAAATCAATGGTGGAGGATTAACCTTTATAGCAACTATGTATATACATGTGTGTAAAATACATACCATTCCAATTTACCTTCATTTCTTTACTTTACTTTACTATACGTAGCAGCAGATTTTACAATATTATGCTTTGGTATGTTTTATGGAATAGCATGTTTACCTCAGTCTCTAGTGCTAATTTACTGCTATAGTAAAAATTACAAGAGTCATTGTTTATGTGACCAATACGCCTGACAGCAGCACAGGAGATATTAGTCATCGCCACAGAATGAGATAACCATAGCTATGGAACTGTATTCCTTGTCTGTTTTTGTAAGGGTAACCTTGCTGTTATCTGTTTAGTGGTTTGGCCTGTAAACAAACTAGCCGTTAAAAACTGTAGGGTGAGGCATTTATTGTTGGTTCCCATATTGTTGTATTCCTTTTTTTTCACTAAGATTCCACTGTCCATCCAAACACACTACATACACATTTGCTGCAACAAACTACAGTGACTTTAGACCTTAACTGATCATGTACACAAAGACACTATTTTGGTAATTACAATCTACTTACTCATTACAATACTTATTGTCCTGTTGCCTGGCTGCGCTGACATGCAAATTAGTTTTCCTGTGACCAGCTTGAACTCAGACCTAATCCTAGTGCTACATCAAAGAAGGCAGACTGCAGAGCCCTGCGAAGCAGGTCTACCATCTTTTTCTGGTTATTACTGATGTTAGGCCTCTCTATGTGAAGCAATGAAGGAGAACTTCAATAAATGATCAGTGTGCACTGCCAGCACCAACACATGCTGCATCTGCTGCCTCCTTATTGCAGAAAGACATAGCTTCTATCTTTTTCCTCACTTATTTTACAACACACAACCCCTTTAATAGTATAAACCATCAGAATTTGCTGCACAGCAGGTGCAGGAGTTTTGCCAATAATGATTATAAAGAAATAATGAAATTTGGCAAAGCAAGTGGTTGATACCCCAGGCCTCAAGCACTGCAAAGGCCGATCTCTTCTAAAGCCCCAAAGGGATAAATGAAGCCCATTATGGGGTGAAGTTTGTAATGATGCTTTTGATTAGTGAGGTGTCAGTAGCCATTGGCCCTATGCTCATCATAGTGTTGTTAGGCATTTTAAGGCCTCCTTATAGATGAGTGTTTTTTGAAAAAAGATAAAAAAGCAGGAGGAATGTGCCTAATGAAGTCTCAGGCTTATAGTCCCTCTCATGACAGGATAATTACACCAAATGCTTCCAGCGAACACTTCAAAGGACACTTCATCCCTGTGCCAACACCATGCAACACATCTCACCAATCAAGATGGCCTGACCTAAATCAGGTCCCCTTGACTTGTCTGTAATGTTGCCCGCCCACTGGACTTCTGCAGAGTCAACTCCTGCACTGAAATCACCACACTTGAAACACTTGTCTAGAACAATGAGCAAAGAGCAGCTTGTCTTTCAGACTTAACTGTGCCAAAATATTAATAAGTTAGTTTTATAGTGATGCTATGTATAGTGATGTAGTATATATAGTGATGTATAGCATGTTACATACATTGCCAATGAAAGGGGCAAACAGTAGCAGAAACATGCAAACACAGAAATACCTTATTTAAGGACAAGTTTTGTGTTTAACTATACTGCCTCACAACTCTAAAACCTCTCATGAAATGTGGCCTTTCAAGCGGACAGCATTGTGCAGATATGGAACATTCTGCATGTTGTTCACATACAGATGGATAATACTATTTATGTAATGAGAAATTCCAAATGTTCCCAAAATGCTATTTCATCCAATAGTGAATAAGATGTCTGGAAACGATTGCATATATATTTATATATATGAGCCACCAGGTGATTTCTTTCTAGGGAAAGCAGTAAATATGTTTTTCAGAGTAAGCCAAGATGATAAATTAGCTTCTGGGGGATAAGATAAAGCATATCAACACACTGTGAGTGGCTAGATACTTCCCTCTCCACATCTTGTGGGGAATTAGGTAGAGGCGAAGTAAGAGTGGGGCACTGCGTAAGCATGCACTGTAAAACTGCAGGAGTTAAACACTTTGAAAACAATATTATCAAATGTTTTACTTATGAAGCCAGCATGGAAGACCATTTCAATAATTGCAAAGACTTTCTAACTAGCATACACCACTTCAAGCAATGGAAGTGCTGCACAGGGGTAGGTTGGATTCTTGTGTGACATGTTGTGAAAGAACTAACACTAGATGTGTTTGAATAGCTCCAGTGAATGCTTTTCAGATATTCCCATTAACAAGCAAATCCACTCTGGACACTGGATGCTGTGTAATTAACAAACAAGCACTGAAAACTTCTCTCAGTCAGCTATGAAAATGATTCCTGGAAGAATGAGTGGCACAGAAATAGATCGAGAGGGGCCACTTGAACACAGAGTAATGAAGCAATTCACAGAAAATTCAGACACACATAGTGCATTTCAAATGAGCCCTGTGGGTGTTATGTCGTTTATTTTAGTAACTCACACCTGACTTTTTTTAAATATATGTACAGACTGCATTGCTACAGATGGCATATTTCTGAGCTATTTTATTAGCTGATAAGTGATGTAAAAATGTAATTGAGTGTCGGCTTGGAAATCCATAATAGATAGGATCATTATTATTAAAGATAAATGTTTAGATTATCAGCATACGACTTGTAAAGAATTACGTAGAATACAAGAATTACATTTCACGTAGAAGAAGTATCAATACAGATCAAGATAAGCTATTCTGTTTACGAGCCACAAGGTAAGCAACAAAACTGAATTTTTTTCCCACGTCAAAACTCTGCCAGAGAAGAGGTTACTCAGAGTTTTCACAATTCTGACCATCACCCTGTGTTAGGTTATCATTGCCAGTCTTTTCCATCACCGTACTTTTCTGTCACAAACAAGTGCCCTCTTTTACTCTGGCCCTCAATTACGTAGCCCAATCATCGCAGACAGGTGTTGAGGTAGAGTAATAAACCTTCGCCTGTAGGTGCCCAGGCAGCCTTTCTTTCAAAAGTACCTCTGAGAACTCTAAAATGACTATGTGTTGATCAGGTAACACGACCACGGTTGCCTAGTGGCTGCCAACTGATAGAGTGCAGTGTATAAAAATTACAATAGCAGTTATTACTCTGTAAAGACAGTATCAACATAGCTTAAAACATCTGTTTCTAAACTGGATAGATGAAATTCAAGTATGTATAGTAAATGCTACATTTAGTTTGAACCACTCTCCTTACACCAGGACACCTCAGCAGCTTTTACTCGACAACATTTACATATAAAAAAGTACACAGTTGTCTATGAAGAAACTAAGTAAAGACAAATGTTAAACTCTCCAGCACTTTCTCCCCCCTTTTATTATATACTGTAAAAAAATGGAATGGTAAAAAAATGTAAAAAGTGAAGTATAAAAAGTATTTTAGCAAAGTTACCATAAGGTTTTTTCTGTTGTTAGAATTACAGTTGTGCGCAGTAATAAAGGCATTTCCAAACCTTGGAGGAAATCGCTTAAAAATTAAGTTTGATATACATCATTTGAAGATATGGCTTCTTTAAGATATAGATAATATAAATATTGCTGATTTGGGTGTATACGCTAATTTTTTGTCAAAATTAAATTATTATTCCTACAACACAATGTCGGAAATTACAGGTTTATTTTGAATCATTTTCTTGATTTTTCCTTTGCATTTAAGGGACATTTTACATGAAATAATTGTAAAAAAAAAACAAATAAGAAATACATTTAATTACTAAATGGTAGATGACAAGTAATTTAATTCTCACACCCATTTCAAAAAGGCACAACATGTAAAAAAACAGTAATTCTTATAATGTAAAACTACATATTTTACTTTAATGTATTAATTTATTGGAAAAAAGTGTTTATTGTATTTTAATGGTCTATTCTTGCAAAACAAGAAAAGATGGCAAATAGTCGTATTTTTTTTTACAGTACATTTCTGTAAAATATATACTTACTGCTTAGCACAGCTACAAATGGAGTCTTTTTAATCACAAGGATATGCCATCACTGTGTCATAAACTCTGAAGAGTAATAGCGATATAAAGACCATGCGGGACATACAGCCTAACTTCAGAGGTTGATAACAGTGTGAAGCTGCACATCCAGATTTAAACATATTAGGTAAACAGCACAACAGAGAACTCAAAAACACCATTTTTAAACCCAGTAATTTAATCTACAGAAACATTGATAGAAGCAATTGTAGTCATCGCCAAAAGGCTATCGGTCAGTTTAAGCAATTTACACAGGTATTTTTATTATTTTGGCTGCTTAGATGTATAGGCACAGGTAGTGTTGGGAAAGTAAATGTGACTTGAATATGGTATAAAAGATAAGCATTTGAGTAATACTGTGTATTATCACAGTGTTTTACATTTCTGCTTTTACTTGTTCCTTCCAAGTATTGCTATATAACCTTATGTAGGAAAGACTAAAAGACCAGTTTTACAATCTCCATTCTTGTACAAATACAGACGGTGGTCTGCAAAACCTCATCATAGTAACGTCTCATAATTACTTTTGCCTTCCATTTTGATGCACTTACTATTTAAACACAGTGTGCACAATGTTAATGACTTGTTCCTGATGTGTTCATTCATCCTTTGTGCTGAAGCAATCTGTTCCTGTAATTCATTCTATAGCCCTGTTATCCGACATCTCTTACTGGAAGAAATATCACAGACTTGTGTTCACTGTTGCTGCATTGAGCATGCTGCATTGTGACCTAGAAAGACTCCGCAGACCCTTGGAGCTGAGACAGTTATGAAGCTAAATTAGCCTACATACCGCAGGCAGGGGTCAGCCTAAGCAGCTAGAGCTGGCTCTGCTTACCGCCACCACGGCATACACTCCACAGTGCATTTGTGTAATGGAAATAATACTGGGTAGTATTATATATATATATATATATATATATATATAAACTCTAACCCTGGGAGCTTGAGGGTCCTGCGCAGTATCTTATCTTTTACAAGGATTGCGCTCTTCTGGACAGAGATCTCAGATGTCGTCCCCAGGATCTGAAACCACTCTACCAGTTTGGGCGTCACTGCCCCGAGTGTTCCAATTACTACTGGGACCACTGTTACCTTCACTTTACTAGCTTTTCCCTTGGTATTTCTCGAGCTTCTCATGTTCCTTCTTCCTGATGTTACCATCACTTGGGATTGCTACATATATCACTACAACCTTCTTCCTCTGCTTGTCCATCACTACTATGTCCGGTTGGTTAGCCATTACCAGTTTGTCAGTCTGTATCTGGTAGTCCCACAGGATCTTAGACTTCTCATTCTCACTTCCAGCCCATACTCGGCCCAGATGTTCCTGTACACTGTGCCAGCTACTCGGTTATGGTGTTCCATGTATGCCCTGCCTGCTAGCATCTTGCACCTGCTTTTGTGTGCTGTATTGTTTCAGTGGCATCTTTGCACAGCTTGCACCTGGGGTCCAGCCTGGTGTGGTAGACCCCAACCTCTATTGATTTTGTACTTAGAGTTTGCTCCTGTGCTTTCATGATTAATGCCTTTGTGCTGTCTTTCAGTCCAGCTTTGTCTAGCCACTGGAAGGATTTTTTAATGTCAGCCACTCCCTCTATCTGCCGGTGGTACATGCCACGCATGGGTAGTTTTTCATGATGGTTCCTGTTCTTGCTCCTCTTCCTTCTTGGGCTTCTGTTGCCTAAGGTATTCACTGGGCATGTCATCAGTCGAGGCCATCTTACTAATTTAATCATGGATCTTCGATGTTTCATCCTGGATAGTGGTTTTGACACTCACGAGTCCTTGGCCTCCTTCTTTCCGCTTAGTGTATAGTCTTAGTGTGCTGGATTTTGGGTGAAACCCACCATTGATTGTGAGGAGCTTCCTTGTTTTCTTGATTCCAGTGGCTTCCATCTCCTCCTTTGGCCAGCTTATAATGCCAGTGGGGTATCTGATTACTGGCAGAGCATAGGTATTAATAGGATTTTGCTCTTCTCATTCAGCTGACTCCTCAGGACTTGCCTTACTCGTTGCAGGTATTTGGTGGTTGCTGCTTTCCTTGTGCCCTATTCAAGATTCCCATTTGCTTGTGGGATTCCAAGGTATCTGTAGCTATCCTAAAAGTCTGCTATGTTGCTCTCTGGGAGTAGGCCCCTCAGTTCTGACTACTTTCCCCCTCTTTGTTATAATCTGACTACAATTATTTACTTTACTTGGCAGACGCTTTTATCCAAAGTGACTTACAAGGAGCTAGTGCTGGGTGTCTGGCTCAGAGACACACCTGGTAGGGGATAGATTAGGAGTCAGACGAGGTTCGAACCCACTACCTTCTGCATCCCAGTCTGACGCTTAACCCATTGAGCTACCAGACCGGCTGGGGCTTATCCAGCCCAAATGACATTCTGATGCCATTGTTTTAGATCCTGGTGGTGTGGATTAGTTAATTTATGCCTCATTCACTTTTGGAACACAGCTTGATATCATCCATGTAGAGCAGGTGGCTGATGTTTGCCCCATTCCATAGTCGGTATCCGTAGCCAGTCTTGTTGATGATCTGGCTTAGGGGGTTTAGGCATATGCAGAACAGCAGCGGGGACAGGGCTTGGCAAATCCCACACTAAATGATAACCTGTGCAATCGGCTTGTAGTTGGCCTCTAGAGTTGTTTTCCAAAGCCCCATTGAATTCCTGATGAAGTTCCTTAGAGTCCCGTTGATCTTGTATAGTTCCAAGCATCCCAGGATCCACGTGTGAGTCTTGAGTGACTGTTATATCTACTAGTAGCTGGTGTTTTGCTTCTCTGGTGTCCACAAATTCCTTTCTGGGTTATGTACTACTACTGCTTATGTACTGATCCATTTGCCTACTGTTCTTAGCTACTACGATGCCTGATAGGAGCTTCCATGTTGTGCAGAGGCAGAATAGTAGTTGTTAGCCAGTAGGTGTGGATCATGTCAGGACCTGGTTCTTCCAGTTCTTCATGTTTGAGACTCTTTCTTGGATGTCTGCCAATGTGATGGTTACTGGGGATTGTTGGGCTGCTCGTAGATCCACGAGCCACTGTGCATTGTTGGTATGCGATGCCTCTTTTTATTCGGTTCAGTTTATTCTACTGGCTTCTATATCTCTGGTGTACCTGTTCAGATGGTCTCTGCTTGGCAGTTTCTAAGGCCTCAGCTATAGACAGTTTGTTGTACTTCTTAGGTACCCCTTTTTTCATCACACCTTTCTGTAGTTTTGATAACTGGCTACCTTCCCTCCGTGCTGCCTTATTTTAGCCTCAAACCTTCTCTTCTATGGGTGGTACTGCTCCTTGCTGTTGTTGTTCATCCTATAGCCAAGTACGTCAAGGATCACTGTTGCTGTGCTCGGGGAGTCCAGGTTTCAGCAGTAGTCGTGATCAGCAGTTCCAGCAGTATATGATCTTATTACTCAGGTTAGCTGCTTTTGTGTTTAGCCTACTAGGGCTTGTTGCTCTTCGGGCTTAGCACCCAATCTCTGAGTGTGTGGATAATGATGATATCTCCCCTCTGACTTGTTGTCCCGGCTCCCCCTTGTTGTAATTCACTAAAATCTCTAGTTGTGATAGCAAATGTTTCTTACAGATGTTGGAACACTGAACTGCTAGCTGTTTTGCTGTTAGTCTAGATGTTGGGTATTGAATATTCCATAGGTCCCATATCCTGCTTCATGTAACCTCTTTCACTGGGGTAACTTGTATAGTAGCATTCAACAACAGTCCCTTGTTCTCATCTCTTGTCCAGGCATGTCTTGAACGTGTTCCAGTAGCCCAGTTATCGTCAGATTGTCCTGGTTCCGCAACATCAGGCGCACATGTCTGTGGTATATATATATATATATATATATATATATCTTTATCTATAGTTGCAAAATGCAGTAGTATGAGAAACACATTAGTTATCATAGCTCACTATTTATTTATTTTTTTACATTTGTAGGTAGTATACGTTCTTATTTTTGATTCATGGATAGTGAGCAAGTATATGTTCAATTGAAATTCTTGTGACATTTGTGCAAGATTATCAAGCTCTTGGGTATTAGTTGTCACACTTGCAAATGCAAACCTGAGCTTTTACTTAACTGTTTGCATTTTCAGTCTGACTCAGACTCACAATTTCTCTAAGTTAGACAAACAACAAATAAGGATTTTAATTTTAAATGCAGGGATAAGACTTTGTACTGTTGATACAACTTTGCTCATTTGTAGTCATAAGAGCCAGAAAGAAGCAAACACTGCACATAATTACAGAGGCAGGAAAAAAACGGATCATGTTCCACAAATCTCAGGGTAAAACTACACTTTCTCAGCTATTCAGCTGCAATTATACAGCAAACTCAAATGCGCATATTCTTAAAAATCTTGTGGAGTTCAAACCACTAGGCTTAATTGCTGAATAGTTTGGGGAAATGTATCATTTACAAGCTACACGAATGCCAAATATGTTCACTATACAATAGCTTGTTGTTGAGAGCAGAACACGCTAACTGAAGGTACTAAAATGTCAAGTATAGGGGGCATGGACTCCAGCTGCCGTTAGTGCACCAGTGTGACTGCAGCTGAAGTGTTTTCTATTCATCAAATATTCAATGCAAAACACTGAGGCTAAAGGGCAGTTGCTCAGTTGGTGGAGCAGTTGTCCACAAACACCAGTGTGGGTGAGCTGTTCAATTCCTGGTTCCTCCTGATTGCATTTCAAGGTGTCCTTTGCTAAGACAGCAAAACCCCCATAGTAGCACCAATATGTAGTTTATTTGTGTTTCATTAACGTATACTAAGGCATACCATACACTAAGACCAAAAGGACTGGGTAAAGTGATTTTACTGTAAAGCAATATATCAGAGTTGATTCATCTCATTTAATGCATACAGTACAACATCAAGTTAAAACTTCTACCATCCTTTAAGAGGTTGAGTAGCTGTCTCTTGTTCTCAGACAACTAAAGTCACCTGTTTGATGAGTCGTGACACGGCTTCAACTCTACAACCTCATTCCAGCAGCTATCTAATTGTGTTTTCATGTAGCATAAAGCTAATTTACAACACCTGTCCACAGGAGGCGTTGGCGGGAATAAAAATCATTTTAAAATCACAAACAAACAATTAAAGATTTATGGATGAAAGGTAGTGTAATTACAGGTTGTAAAGGCAAACAGATCTAGAAGCAGCTGTGAATAAATCTCAGCTTTTGTTGAGTGTGCCTGTGGGAGCAAATTAGTGGGGTATAAGCGTCTGGAAATTTCATGTAATGTAGTATCAGAAAAACTGTCACTGAGATTTATATTAAAGTAAGTTTCCTAACAATTTTCTTTCCAGCAGTCCTTTGTTCTGTTGTGCCTCTACTGAACTTATTATGTACAAATGTGCACTTGGGGCAAGTCAGTTTAGATATACAGTAGCTGTGTAGCCTTTACCTTCTTCAAAAAGTTTTGATATTAAAATAAAAAAAATTACTAACCTAGATGGAAACTATTTTAAGAGTATTCAGTAGCAGTTCAGCGAGGCAGCACTTGCTGCATAGAACTAAATACCAATGTCTAATTACTAATGCTGGTGTTTTTTGGTTTTTAGGGAAGTCTTGGCCTGTTGTCATTTGATAATAACCAATATACACAAAGTACAGCGAAGGATGATTTAAATTAGGTTTCTTGGTATTACTAATTATACCTAAGATTTAAGATTCTGACTAATCAATAGTTATTATCAGTGGTGTCATGTCTTTTTTTTAATTACACATAGCATATAATTTGCTGCTGTACAATATCTCATTAGTTTCTCTCCCTTTTCTTCTGCAGGTGGTGGGTCAGATCGATAAACTAACGTCAGACTTTGACTTTGATCTGGAGCCAGATGACTGGACGGTGGCCACGGCTAGCAGTACATCGAGCAGTGAGCGGGGTTTGGGAGAGGCATTCAGGCTGGACTTCCTCAATGCAGATGTGCTTTCTGATAGCTGGGAGTTTTGCAGCTATCTGGAGGCTGCTGGTGCTGCTGCTAGTAGACATGGTGAACAACCAGAAGATCTACAGACGGACCTGGGACGTGGGACCATCCCAACCCAGACCCAGACCCCCACCCCGCCCCCCACCACTGCCTCTGTCTACTCTCAGATGAATGGCGGGCTGCCCATCCCCAATGGGCCCCGTATTATTACTCCAGATTCGTCTAGCGAGGAGGCCAGCAGCTCCACACACAGCCACAAGACTTTCCGTACCTCCGGCACAAGGGAAAGAGTCCGTTTCAGTGACAAAATTCTTTATCACGCATTATGCTGTGACGACGATGAGGAGGAGGAGCAAGAGGAGTTGCAGGACGACAAAAGTAGCTATGCTACACCAGATAGCGATACTGAGCCCAGTCTTCTGGCTAGCTCAATTGCACCTAAACGTTCTTCCTCTGAGCATTCACTCCTCCACAATTGTCTGGACCCTTCCTACATCTCTTCACCGGTGAAGGGAACAACAGGAGCTCACACACTACCCAGGAAAGGTCTCTTAAATCCCAGCTGCCGCAAAAAGCTGTTACGAAATAGCAGCACACAAACTGTCTCTGACAAAAGCACCCAAACTGTACTGCCCTATATTCCAAGCAAACAGAAAACAAAGGACCCCTGAGAAAGCCCTCTGTTTATCATAAATCTCATGAAGAGGACTGTGCATTATTTAATATTAAATACATAGATCATAGATTAATACACAAGTAAATTAATTACTAAATAAATAAATGATATATGGAAAATCACTCGACTGCCTAAAGTCATTCTAAGGGCTCAGGGAAAACACAGTGACGTGAAGCAAAGCAGATCATTAAGATAATAGTTACCGGTGGACCAAAAAGTTAGTGCCTGTTCTAATTTCAAAAAATACAATAAATGGATCCCCTGTGTGTAATCGTTTAAAATACTGATAGAGATTACAAAAGCAATCATTTTTACTAGTATTCAACAATGGAACTGAAGTATTACAAGTATGATGGGTTTCTTTCTCCTCCTCATACAATAGTATAAGTCACAAAATATGAAAAATAAGCTTGTTCCCATAAAGTGAATATAAAACACTACACACTCTGTATTCTGAATCTGTATAAACATTGTCCTTTTTCATGTTCCGGTTATTTCAAATGTCAAGGGGACTATTGCTTTTAGCAAGGAAATGTATATCTACATGTCAAGCCTCTTCTTCTCTTTGATGTCAACAAATAACTTTGAGTGCAGAGCCAGAAAACACCATTTCCTGCACTTGATTTTCTAAATCATCTCAGCGTGATCTGTTCTTGGTCTGGTGCAGAGGCTGGAACATAAGAGTGGCAGGCAGAAAAACAGATACAAAAAGTAATTTGAGAGAGTGTGGTCTACAAAAGTGACATTTCCAATTTTTCATTTCCTCTGTGCCTGGTAGTGACGTCATTAGACTCAGGGTTCAAGCTAAATAGCACTTCACAGAAAAGTGCTGAAGGTATTGTCTCTCCATTCGGTCACACAGTGGGGAGTTGAACTCAGTAGAGAAGCATTTTATTCACAGGGCTAATGCCAATAGCCATTCCTAATCAATATGTTAGAGGGAGGTTGCAGTGAGAGGTCTCTCTGCTGAGCATGCATGCCACTCCCTTGGGATCTGTGCACAAAAACTCACAGTCAGACCTATTTATTTACACTGTGTGGAACAAAAATTAGAACTGTGGCACTAAAGAACTGACATTTCAAAAAATGTGTGTCCAGGAGTGAGAGCTGATGTTAGAAAAAGAGTGCTCGAGTTCAAAGATGTATTTTTTTTTACCAAGCAATAATCCACCCTGGGGAATGGCTTTGTGAGGCTGCTCCCCTGGTACCCTCATCATTACTTTCCTAATGTTGTGTTTTTCAGTCTGAATAGTAAAATGCCATAGGCTGTAAGAGGAAAATCTTTGCTGACTCCTGTGAAGCTGACCTTTGTGCCTCTGATCACCTTATGTGGGCTTAACCTTCCGTAGAAGGAAGAAATGGCATCTTTAAAAGAAACATTATTTATTCATATAAAAATATACTCTTTCCTCTTTACTGATATAGTTGATGATTTCCTATTGTTATTGAGAATGGTTTTTTTCACAGCAAAGCAGGTAGTTTAATTATTTTATGCAATTTATATTTAATCTTGCTTTTAGTCACATAGACTTAGTATTTTTGTTTCTCTATCCACTACAACCATCAATTATATGTATCATTCAAAGGTTTTACTATAATGATGTAGCCAAGACAAGTTTAGTCAACAGATTATCTTAAATACATAGATGGTTAATAATGAGCAATACACTCTAACTGAATTCTAATAAAATAAAAATGTCGAAATATTGTTCAAATGTTCAAAATATCAAATCAAATATGCTATTTCAAACCAGCATATATTGACCTATATTTTATTATAGCACAATAAGGCAGCATTTTAAAATAATTAAAGTGCCACTGCAGTGCACATACTGAAGTAGTACAGATTTACAAAAGCAATCATCTGAAAATGGGCCTAAACATAAGCTTCACTATTCAACAAATTACCAAATCATTATGATTCTGCTGAGGATTACCTATGTGATTTTGCTATGCCAGCGTTGGTGGCTTAGGTACACTGTTTTTCACTGATTCTCTCCATCAATCATGGATCGAGATGTGCCTAATCTTCTACTCGCCACTGCAACACTATAGATTATTAGGTGCTCTGGAGAAGCATTTCTATTCCAGCCCACCTTGTTCGTGTATAACATTTATTGCAAAGTGCTCTGTTTAAGGGAATTACAGCCGTGCTGTTCAGGCAGCATTGAGCCTCAAGAGCCCTATATAAGGGAAGCAGAGTGAGCATTTTTACACCAAGCAGCTTGGTAGAAGCTACACAAGCATCATTTAGCCTGAAGCTGATGCGCAACACATGCATACACCATACAACAACATAATTTGGTGGGTTTTGTCTTCAGTTTTTGAATATGTTCTTTTGTTTTGCTCTGGCTAAGTTTATCCCAAGTATCTGTGAAGAAAGATGCACTGAAGAGACATCAATGGCTTACTCCCAAATGTATTGGTTGCCATTTTCCCTGCAAGACTGGGGACCAACAGGTTATCACATCCAGTAGCATAAACAAACAAAGCTATGCAGCCACACAGGAAAAGCATCAATTACAGAAAAACAAACGTAGTCCTTATTTTGTTGCCTAAACACCCGCCAGACATTTCAGTATGAGGGGGATTTTTTTCCTTCTGTTTCCAGACTAAAAATTTCATAAGTAATATCTGTGATGAAATCACCTCTTCATATATAGAACTGTTTGGCACTGGTGCAGAATACATTATCATTGAGGACAGATTTGAGGTATTTGGACAAAACATTAGCAACGTCTCCTGTGCCAACAGGCTCATTATTCATCTCTAATAGGGCAGAGCTTTGTCCTTAGTTCTCTGTAGGACAAGGATGGGAGGCATCCAAAGGTTATGAAAACCTGAGCATACTGGTGCCAAATCATCTGCCTACCAGGAAGGTAATTTTTGGACGCCAATGTGTACAAAACAGATGTTGTGTGTATGTGTACATAAGTGCGTGTCTCTTGTCTGTATGTCCACAGCTTTTGTGCCTGCACACTGCAAAAAGAGATAAGTGATGTTGTGTGAATTATACATTACCTCATTTTTTTTATATTTTACTGTCACAGCAATAATGGAGATCAATACAAACAGACACTATACATCTTTTTGGAAGTCAAGACAAGATTAAATGAAGACTGCAGAGTGAGTCACGCCATCTGTGTTTTGACATTGGCAGTGGGCATGTATTAGTTCACATCCCTGATCAATTCTTTAATCATTGCTAGTAGGACACACTTTTTGTTAAGTGACTGACAATTAGTGTGGAGCAAAACCACTTTAAAAAAGGTGAATATGACACTAAAACACAGAAATACGTACCCAGGCCCTTATTTGCTCCCCCTTCATATGTAATTTGTACACTTCACTCTAACTGCTCTTGCCTCCATCAGCACACAGAGGAAAGGAGATGCCAGACCTGTGTTTTCTTTGCTGCTTGGTAAGGGTCCACGAAGCAGAGAGCTCAATACAGTCGCACTGATTACTATGGATTGGCTAAAGGCTGGGGCTAAATATGGTTGATTTGTTTCACTTTGTGTCATTTATATCCTGCTATTAAAAGGACAAACAATTTCTATTCTCTCCTCTACCTGTAACCCATTTTACTGTAGACACCCACCCTGTAGACTTCCCTTTCATGATATTCTGGTCAATCATAGCACATCTTAAAACTGAGCTCATTAAGAAATTGGAGGAAAATTCAGTATTTCAGTTTTGGTCAAATAACTAAAAAGTTTTGTGTTACTGAGAAGATATTCCCAGTACCCAGACACACCATGAACTCACCTCCTAAGACAAGGACAACAGTAGGAGATTGATGTGTTGAACTTCTGGTGCTCAGACAGTTGGCCTGAGTAAATTTGGCACAGTATGTACCCCCGTAGACGACACAATTTTTTTTATGCAAACATAGACAATGTTGACAATCGACAACAGGATCTATTCTATATTGTCGGCAATCCAACCAAAAAGCACCTTCTAGCAGCGGAGGCATGGTCAGACAAGGCTGCATCAACCATTAGTCACCATTTGACTCTGCTGGGGGAGTGATTAATGGAGAGCCATGCAACAGCTACAGATAAGATTATACCTTCACAGGTGATGAAGGACAGCGCCTATGGCAGTGCCGTCAGATGATTTGGCACACAGTAATTAAATTTAACGAGGACCCTGTCACTTTCACATACACTGTGGCATTGTGATTGAACAATGTGTCAAACAAAACAAAGAAAGGCAATAATTATTCTTCGATAGGTCAAAGAGAAGGTGACCATAAGATGTTCATAATCAAACAAAGCTATCAAATCATTGGTCCTTTACTAGACTTTGTTTGGGGAATATTGTATTAGTGCAGTTCAGATTATTACATAAAGTAATAAATACAATTGGTATTTTCTATTTTTTTTAAATAATTGTAAAAATGTAGCATAGCCATGTTGTTTGTCTCAGGCAAACTTTGTGGTACTAAAAATAACACTGCACAAGCTGTACAGAAACCAGAATCAAATTTTAGCACCACCACCATTTAACAGTCAGTAAGAAGCACTTAAAGGTCACTATTGTATCCAATTTAGACTACAGAGAATTAATGCAACAGATGGATATACCTTCGTGATGCAGTGACCTTGACAATTTATCAGCATATCTAAACTAAATAGAAAAAAGTTTCCATTTTCATCACATTACCTGACTGATAATTAGCATATCTCCAAATGTGAATTTTTGGTGAGCACTACCTTGTTCATGACTGAAAAAGGTAGTGCAGAATCATCAACGAGGCAATTTCTGAGATCCAGTGAGAAAGGGAGACAGAGAGAGAGAGAGAAGAATGACTGCAGCTGAAATGCTACAAGTCCTCAAATTGAACCACCTTAGAAATGTAACCTTGTTGCATACTGCGTTATCTGCACACAAATGTGTGTAATGACATGCTCAGCTGAGCAAGGAATACATGAAGAGACAAATGGATTGGTCCAGAAAAATACACAATTACTGGAAACATCACTTACACAGACTGTAGGAATGGGAGAAGCACATTTCAGAGAACTGCACGATCAGGAAATATGTATTACTAAGTGAGCTGTAAAAGGAAATGCTCAATTTTGAGAAAGTTGTTGTTGTGCAATTGTCTTTTAAAGGCAAACTGTGGAATATAAATACTGCTGTGTTTTTACATCAATTTTGTACAATATATGGTTGACACTTAAGCAAAGGCTGCAGCAGGTCCCTTCCAGGCAGCTCCAGTTCGTGCAGCCTGTCAGCATTTCCATGGCATTTTACAGGTAAAGGCCAAGAAAGCAGGGAATTGCTGTCAGTTACGTGAAACCAACAAATAAGAGGTAAATGACGATAAGACGACTGCAAGGTACAAGGCACTATGTGCCCCTTATTTCACCTTACTAGGGGCTTTCCCTATCACTCATATTTACTACATTCTCCTCAGTCTACAGTCTGAACTCTCTCATTGTCTTTGTTTTTCACACACATAGACATTCTCCTTTATTATTCTTTTTCCCTATGTACTTGTGTCTTCTGGATGTAATGAGCTCACCACTCTAGCCCAGAAGACTGTGACTGAGGTCTTCATCAAACACATAGCAATCCGCAAAGTGCCAAGGACAGGTAAGAGTCATTCTTTTAAAGCTGCTCTGTGAAACAGAGTCTGGTTATGCTGCAGCGCTGGATGAATGATTGTGCCATGGATGGCGCCCAGTCTTCAAAATTTCCTGTAAAAAGTAAAATGGACTATGGAAATTATGGTCCTGATTGCAATAATTACTATTATACTTATCGTGGTCTGATTATCAGAAGTTTTTTTTTCCTGTGGCTAAATGACTTTCTCTTTGCATTGTCTTTAACATGGATAACTAGACATTACAGAATATATTACAGAAGTGATCATCCTCAAATGACGGCAGTTAGTCGAATGTCAGGCTTTTTTGCACTCTTGTGGGTGCTTAGTAGCTCAGAGGTAAGTCAGAAGATTAATAGCTGTGGGATTTCATTTAGTCATGAGCTTCAAAGAAACGTGAGAAATAAACACAAATAAATTTAACCTTCAGTGCTGTTCTTTAAATTTTAACCCATAATTAGTCACAGAGGACAAAAAAATATTCACATGCTGATTTGAGCACACTATATTTTCTAGTCGTTGCAGAAATAAGTTCTATACTACTCATCATGTGTCATAGTCATAACCATTTGTTGTAATCATTAACCAAAATTGAATGTTTATTATGTTACAGATTTATTATGTTACAGACAATAAATGATAGAAAACCAAAGTGCTCTAACTATAAAACCTTTTCAGCTAACAGCACTCAAGTTCATGAATGTTCCAAAATGTCATTTTTCTGTAAGGAATGAAAAAGGTCTGTGTTTTGAATTCATATAATGGTTGTTGTTATCAAAGTACACAAATTGAAATACTATGAAATTTCAATGTCCACATCCCCAGTCCCAAAATGGTTCTAAGCATAATTTTTTATTCTTTGATTGAAGTGCTGTTGACTTCAGGACAGAATAATTATTTTGATAGTTAACAGTGGAGCTCCTTAAACAACCTATGTTTTGAAGCTTGAGATAGCATGTTATGTGTAACAGGGTTTTCCCTAGGTTTTAAGAGGGCTTATTGTAGCATGTGTGACATAAAGTATAATAAGTATTGCACTTATTGTGAAAAGTCAAGATAATCTAAAAAATAAAAAAATGTATTTGCAATTAATTGCATTACCTTTTTGCAATCAATCACACTGTTATGAGCAAAATGGAATGCAATAATGGATTCAAGTTAGTTTCTTAACAATTGTTTATTGTGGGAGAACTAAAGGCTCTATGATATCTAGTGTAGTTTTTGAGAACTTTCATTTAAGTTTTAAAAAGCTGTGAACATTTTAGCAATTTCTCCATTCTGTATTAGGAAAATTTCACGGCTGCACAGCGTGTGACGTCACGCCTGCTCTGGCTTCCAGAAATGGTTTGCTCTTTGCCGTTTTTCTTCTCTTCTTCAGTCAATTTTCATCTTTCATAAATAAACTATACCTACAGGAGCAAAACTTTTCCTGTGTCGACACACATGCTTCTCGTAGCGATAGGACCTACGGTTTAGGTGCACTGAGTCCAAATGCAGAGCCTCCATTTTCTCATTCATTGACGGCGATGTTAATTTTTCTCCGTGAGTTCTACTGTAGATGAGAGACGAGCAGCTCCTCCAGAAGCTAATTTCTTGGACTTTCAACACCAGAAAGGTATGAGTTAGTTTGTTAGGAGCATGTGGGTGCTCTAATGCTCTCAACTTTCCAATATGACCAATGCTTGTTGTGTTTTTGAGGCTTTTTGTGGACCAAAAATTGAGCATTTTGGCTGAACTTTGCGTGCGTGTATGCGTTTTTGCTTTGTACGTCTCAACACAGACATGGGCAACACAGGCTAGCAGGCAGCTAGCAGCAGTCTTAACCTGGTGAATACCTGATGAAGAGGCTGTGAGCAACGAGCTGCTGAAGTTCAGGGTGAACAGGAGGACCCTGTAAACAAATGGACTATTCAACCATTTCTGAGCAATTATTGTTTCTGGAATATTTACATTCATTTTAATGGAGGCACCTACTATTCTCCACCTCTAAACTGGCTTCTATATTAGGTTCCTGCCATATAAAAAGAATGGGAGTGCAACATCTTTGTCAACTTTGTCGTTGGCCATCTTTGTCTCTTTTCAACTTTTTCTTTTTGTCTTCTTCTTTTCATCAGCTTGTCATCTTTGTCTTTGGTCATCTTTGTCTCTTTTCAACTTTTTCTTTTTCTCACCTTCTTTTCATCAGCTTGTCATCTTTGTCAACTTTGTCCTTGGTCATCTTTGTCTCTTTCTTTCTGTCCCCATTTTATCAGCTCGTCATCTTTGTCAACTTTGTCCTTGGTCATCTTTGTCT
>JAUMHF010000017.1:17126720-17194869 GCA_032359275.1 Microctenopoma steveboyesi
CTAATGTTTATCAGTAAATTACAGAAAATAATGAACTTTATCACAATATGCTAATTTTTTGAGAAGGACCTGTATGTGTGTATATTTTCATAAAACAATTTACTGCATTCTAACCAGCAGTTAAATATTTCTTGTATAGCTCAACCTAAATATTAATTTGTATGTATGCCTCAACTGACTTGCAGCCTGTAGATTGTGTCTCTAAATGGTCCCAAAACGTTTACTATTCTTCTCTGTTCTGTTCTGTAGTCACAAAATCAGTCAAAAAAGCTGAAGAAACACATGAACATCATAATTCATTTAAGTGTTAATATCTATGTCTGTTGTTTGGATGCTCTGTTGCAGAAAGTTGCAGCTATATTTGGCCCACCCCCAAATGCTTTCATTGGTTGAGACGCTTCTTGATCCAAAAGCCAGTACTCATCAATGTCCCGTCCCTGTTGTGACTCGTTGGTTAGTTGGTCTGTATGTGTATAAAGAAGAAGAACAACAAGAATGAAGAATCATGTTTATTGTCATTGATTACATTTTTACATATTACAATCAAATTTGTCTTTTGCATTTGACCCATCCCCCCTTGGAGGAAGCAGTGGGCAGCCTCAGAGGGCGCCCGAGTGTCTTGCTCAGGGACACACCTGGTATGGAGGAAGGGCTGGGAGTCTGTGCTGGAATTCGATGCTGCCACTTTTTGCTTTCTAGTCTGATGCTTATCCCACTGAGCTATCAGGCTGCTAATTTCAGATAGCAATAGATAGTGCTCTGAAATAACTAGCGGTATAAGCTAACATTAAATAGAAATGCCTGTGGATGATTTGTATTTGATTTTATACAATTACCAGGCTGTAACATAAGTGAAAATAGTATAGAGACCCTGTGAGCAACAGACTTCCAGCATCACAATAATAATAATAATGCTTTAAAGTGCGTTAAAATAATTATTAGGGTTAATTAGTTAATGCGATAATAACGTGTTAATGTGGCCAGCTTTAATAACAACTAACATTTACTGCTTTTGGTAGTATACTATAAAGTGAATCTGTATGTAAAAAAATTATGTAGAATCTGAGTTTTCATATCCATATATGCACTACCATAGGATTTGGAGTTGTTTGTGAGGGTGTTGTAAAACTCTTCTGGGATGTATTTTCACTGAAGTTACAGCCTGTATAAAATCCCATTAAAATCATTTGACAGGCAGTTTTACTTAATGTTAGCTAGTTATTATCTTTGACCAGGAGAGTTTTTCAGCTAATGTTCTCTGAAATTAGCTGCTAGAGCCTCAGTTGTTGCTCAAGCTGCAACTTTACTGCGAGCAATAGAACAATATGTCATAAATGTAAAAGGTACTTTCAAAATATTTTTTGATTTGATCCTCTATTCACACTTTGTAGCTATACAAAGTATAGGTACAACAGTAATTTGCAGCATATTTGGTCTTATTGATTTTAGATTTATCCTTACAGTAGAGATGCAATTTTCCCATTTCATCCTAATTGTATTTATTCCTCTAAAGGTGCCATTAAGTAGGGCTTAGTATAGGGTATAGTATGCCTAGTGGAATGCCAAGTTAAATCACAAACATTAGTGCTTAAAATGGATCCTAAGGCAGCAAAGGACTGTAATGCAGCTTGGATAAAAAGCAATCAGGCCACAATTTTAAGTTACGGCATTTTGGTCTTGGCCAAGTGGTCAATCAATGTTCTCTTTTGCTTGTGTCCTCAGTGCGTCAGCATTGGCTATAAAGCCTAGAAAGCAAAGCCATTAAATGGCTGTATGGAGCATTTGCTGGCCTGGTGTCTGGCAATCTGGCAGGGGTTTCTGGCACCCTCTGTGTCAGACCAGGACTTTAACAGCATGTAAAGTGTAAATCTCACAGCTGTCAAGCTGATCTCTACTGTCTTCAGAAGAGATTTACCACCTTGCACAGAGCTATAAGAAGCCAGCTGTAGCAACATGCATTTCTAAAAAGAAATTAAACTATACACACAACTTTTCAGACATTAACAAGAGCGGCAACTTACAGTCCCTAAATTCATTGTGCAATTTGTGATTGGGAAATTACCATTAGGAACCAGCTATAATTCCCCTATTTTGATGTTTTATAGTGAGATTTTTAATTTCTTCTCATAGGTGTTTTAGCAGCAAAATAGGAAAGAAACTACAGTAGGTGCTAAGGATGAGTGCACTACCCATGGTCTACTACTCACCTTGAGTCAAGTACTAGTACAAAGATAATAACCCAGAGATTTTAGAGATTTTAAAATTACCAGACACCTTTTATGTATGGCATACGCCTTTATTTGATATATATTTGAATTGCATCATTGCACTAATGCAGTTCTGATAACATTATGACAATTGCTAACAGAACACACTATTATATCTTCTATAAAAAATTAATTGTAGATTTTACTAATCGTTTATAGTGAAGTTTAAAACTAAAGGGACAGCCATTTAGCTTTAAACTTTAATATAAACAATCAGCAGGCACCAGATGTTATCCATGTCAGATGTGAGGGAGGAGCTCACTGCATCCCGTGACATAGGACAGTACAATTACAGTAACATTTCTATATCGTTTCTAAATGATTAATTTCACGTTAATTATGCAGCTTAAGAACAACTATTGTTAAACATTACTAAACCTAAAGTCGTTGCTTTTTTAGTGGAGAAAGTTAGTTGGAGATATTTCAAATGTATTTGATAATCGAGTTCAAATGTAGATTTTTGTTGTTGGCATTTCGTTAGAGAAACTTTGAAGGTGCCTGCCACCTTGCGCCCCTCAACCTTAAAGCTATCTCACTAATCAGAAAGCAGGATTTACCAAGCCAAGTCATTTTGATGTATAATATAACTGATATGCATTACTATGGTAACTTAAAAGTATTATGGGCCATATCTGACCCTATCATGGCAGTTGATACAGGCTGAGAAGTGGTGTGTATAATGTTGGCCAGCTTTGGCTAGGTACAGGGTTATGGTAATCTTTTTCAGTATTTTAAAAGTGAATTGAGACTCCTGATGACTCTTTGTGATGAAAGTGCTTTGAATAAATGCCTTATTCATGTTTTCTGCTCTGAAAATGTATATAATTGTTAAACAATGATAATAGAAAATTATAATTGTTATTGTACTAGTAATAATTATAGAAAAAAAGAACGTTCCCACAACATTGAAATGTGCTTAGCAAAACATTCATCATGAATGTTCCAGTGATGTTCCCAGTGGCAAGTTTTTAATAGATTCCTAGAATGTTCTCACCCTGGGTTAGGGATGGGTATTGATTTTTACAACTCTGATTCCATTTTTAATTCTGTTCAACAATAAGATTTTTTATAGATTCTCCTATCAACTCTTATTTTTTTAAAAAGAAAACACACAGGTCGATAAGCTTCTAACGTTGTTTTATCTTATCTTTGAATTTATATTTTTTTAATTAATAGGAAATTACAAAATAAAAGCAATCATCTAAATTATCTAAACAACCTCAAATGTCGAAATGAAATTTCAGTCATAATTACATAGTAATACAAACTCATGATAACTGGACTTTTTTCTTGTTTTGTTGAAGCTACTTGGATAAGTAGTGAAACATTTCAACAAGAAAGAAATCCAGTTGCCAGGACTCAACGTCCAGATATCTTCAGACCTAGTCTGTGTGCTATGTGACAGTGAATGTAAAAACACATGACAAATGTCACAGTTCAAACATATATATGTAAGTCCACATGTGTGACCTATTGTGGGTTTTTGATTGTTTAATTTAGAATTGCGTTTATTGTGCCTTAATTTGTCATTTTGTAAAAATATATTTTACTTTTTAAATAAATCAGACCTAAGGATCAAAGTTACAGTAATCTTCTTACAAGCACTTTTTTCTCTTTTGTCTCGATTTTTTGGATGACTACTTTTTACCTCTACTTAAGTATTATTTTGAAAAATTTCACCCTTAATCGAGTGCAATTACTGGTTACACTACCCACCTCTGCTAGTCTCTCAGCATTGGAGACAGCACTTAAGAGACACATGAGACAGATGTAGTAAGTATCAGGAGAAGCTGTCGAGGACATTATGCTACCTGTGACATCATTCAGCCTGCCGGTCATATTGAATGATGTCACAGGCACATGACAGTCATGATGACAAATGATTTGGTTGTGGGTCAACGATGGTCTGGGGAAGTATATCCGTTGAGGGACACACAGACTACTACATACAATTCAATGACACATTGCCTCCCATTAGGCATCAGGAATAATTCATTCTTTGGACCCAATGCTGCTGCAGTGGATCCTGGGTTCTATCTGGTGCTGGACATTGCCTAATGGGGGGAGAAAATATGCAGGCCATTTCTGAAGGATAAAGGAACTGATACCATTGACTGGCCATCATGCTCACCTAAGCTAAATCCAATGTGTTAAACATACGTGTCAAACTCAAGGCCTGCAGGCCAAATCTATTCATAATTGTTTTTAAAAAATATGCTCACATATGAGAGACCAGGGTGCAGCAAATGTCTGTTCCTGCCAAAGTACTGCTTCTTGCAATTGCCTACTTTGTTCATATTCAATTAAATTCATCTTTATTTGTATAGCACAAATTCATAACAAATGTCATCTCGAGAAACTTTGCATTGCAAGGTTTAGGACCTTGCAAATATATAAGTTTATATACAGAACTACGGTATGCATATATACAACCACATACAAACTACCGAGTACAATTTTGAGTTCTGCAAAATAGACTATCCTGCCGCAAAATTTATGCATATTGATTTTTGACCCTGTAGGTTTATACATTTGATTTCCATCAAACGATGTGGTATCCTTTCATTTTTAACACATATATATTCAGCATTATTCCTTTTCCTATTGAGATCTAATATGCTGTGCAAGTGTTCTTCTAATTTTAAGCTGTGTATTTACAAAAAATATTTTTAGATTTTACCTTTAAATGTCATGCTTTTGTCGTTGTTGTTGTATAATTGTAAATCCCACATCTGCTAAACCTCAATTTTTATTGTCAATTTCCTCTGTGTTATTTTAGAGCAGCAGCTGCTCATGTAGTTATTAATTCATTCATCGGGAAAAGGAGATTCCTTTCTCAGGCCATTACCAACTATTTCCCTGAGGTACAAACCCCATCAAACAATGTTTTTAAAGACTGTCAGAAAGAGACTTGGCAGAGTAAAAGAATACATTTATGCTTAATTAATCCCATTCCTTACTTTAGGTATTAAAAAGCAATGGTGTGTTTAACAACTTTCAGCGACACTAAACGGGTAATTAGTCACAGCCTAATCATTTTTCATATATTTTATGGGTATGTCCAGGGCTGGGCTCCCCTCCAGAGAATCACCCTACCTTACTTATCCCACACCCTTTTCACACTTACTACCCTTTTCAAACAAGATTAAGCCATCTCTTTTCTTTCTTTTCACTCAGTTTTTCATTAAAGAATCCATGCACTGCAGATGCCCAGACTTTAGTCGTTCTTACCTCCAGCTCATAGCACAAGCTGCTATTAATAGAATTGGAGACAAACTTGCATTTTCTTAATGAGGGGAGACTACAGAGGGGGAGTGGTTTGATAAAAAAAAAACGCTTTCTCTAGTATGAAGAGAATTAGTTGCAGGAAGCCAATCCTACAATGTATGTGACATTTATTCCCAGGGTTGTGAAATTAGTATCATTTAAATGATGCAAGCTGCCCATTGTTAGTGTAAATATGGTTTCAGTAATGCTCTTAATTCTCTAATGTTTAGGCATACAACCAAGATTTTGAATCCATTGCTGTTAAGAAACACTGCTATCATTAGCCTTTTGCCGTGAGTACCCAAACCAGTGAAGATCATCAGGCTTGTATTTTGTTAAATTCTTAAATACCAAGCAATATTTAAGCAGATGATACAATACAGTCTCATGCATTCACCAAACTAAATCACACATTATCATTGGTGCTAATGTCACATCACAATGTGCCATCTGGACTGACTGCAGCAGTTACGCTAACATTGTTCATTCTATTTTACCATAATCTCCCAGCAACCTGCTTTTCACTTTGTCTGCAGCTCACTATGGCCCCTATGTAATCGATTATCACCAGCAGTGTGTTGCAGCAACTACCAGTGTGATGTGACTAAAAAGAATACATGACTCTACCTTCATCATTAATGGCAGACATTTTGACCGATGGATAACAGGTTAAACAAAAAGCATTAATGATGGTTCTCTTACATTAAGACCTGTGAGCAGGCCATGCTATTATTCCAGTAATGCTAGTTTGTTCAATATAACCCAAAGGACACAGCCTGTGCAAGTAAGTGAGCTTATCTGACTCGCAGCTTCATACATACCACAGTTATAAGCGCAGGCACTTTTTGTCATTTGCAAAATAAAGGTTTTTAGTGAGAATAAAACAAGAAAATAGCAGAGGATAGAGTATATTCACAATATTCATTTCGGCATTACATTTAGCCAACATGTAAGGCTAAGATATCTGTAGGAGCCATTTCAGTTTAAGTTTGCATATGTTTTATACTGCTTTGATTTAGTTCAATTGGTGTACTAATTATGACGGCTGGTGGGCGTGCCCCAGCCCCACCGTAGCCACACAGGTGCTTATAACCAGACAGGCCGGCTTAGGACCAGCATGCACCTGGGCGAGCAGACGTTTTTTTGCCACACGCAAGCCACACGCTCACACACTCGCATTGTGAGTGAAAGAAAAGAGGAAACGTTTGATTTGTTTGCTTAAGTAAGGATTGAGACATTGTTTGGATTACGGCTGTTTTGGATTTGAGAGCAATAAATGGTACAAACAACGACTCAACGACTGGACATTAAATAATCTCTATGTGTGCACATTACCTAGCCCGGGTGCATCAGTGGCGGCGTCATCTACAGGTAAAGGTGAGCGGCCACTACAATATCTTTCAGTAAAAACAGACCAAGCACCTACTGCTGCTACTACTAAGGCTATCCAGAATCTGGAGTTTAGGTCCAAAATGTCTCTCAACTGTAGTTAAGCAATGTAAAATTTAATTTTTCTCATCCCATATGATTTGTTTGATCACAGCAGGGACCAAATTTATATATTATTAATGGGTTTGGAAAAAAGTCAGTGCCCCTGTCTGTTTATTGCTTTACAAGGCTGCACTGTTGTTGTTAATCCTCTTGCCTTTAATTAACATAACAAAATAATTAATGTCTTATTTTTATCTTTATTATCATTTTTTAAATCCCTTTAGCAGTTAAGAAGCATGCATAATCGCAAGGAAATGGGTTGTGCTATGTGCTATTTCAGCTTGTTTATCGACTTGAAGCTACAGTTGAATAAACTAAATCAAGGCTTGTATTTATCAAGCTTCTCGGAACAGGAAATGGGTCCTAACTGGACCAAAATTCTCAGAGCAACACATATTTCTTTTCAGATTTAGACATGTAAATGAAATAATTTCTGAACCTTTTCTTTTTATAATCATTTCAATCTCCTTAAGAACTAGGATAGTTACAGAGCTATTAGGATATTCCAGTAAGTTAGAAAAAAAAACATTTTGGATTCCATAAAAATATAAAAGTTTTATGAATATGAAAAAATAATAAACACATCACACAAAGTTGAGACGAGAAATTTTATTAAGAATAACTGCATTAGAGGGTTGATTGATATCTCAGTGGGTAGAGCAGTCATTTTTTAACCCAAAGATCAGCAGTTTGTTTTTCAGTCCACTAGCGCAGGTTGCTGTCAACAAGACACTTATGGACTCTAAGTCAGTAGTGCCTACAGTGTCTCAAAGAAATCTGGACAGAGTGCACACTAACTCTTCCTGGGAGGGAAACAGTGAAGGCTGATAGCTGTAAGCTGCTTGGAACAGGGAGAGATCAGATGCAGACATGGACGAGGAGTTTTCAACCCATGGAAGGGCATTGGACAAATTAATTGGGAGCAGAGGCAGCAAGTTCAACTGACTGATGCCTCCAGAAGTTGGCAAAATGCATTCCAAAAGCAGAGTGCAAACTGGGAACAATATTGGAGACAATATTGGATGGCAGGCCATTATGGATCATAACTTCAGCAGTCTGTTTCGGTGAGGGTAATCTGGCCAAAGTAAGAAATCTGAAGGCCAACTTGTTCAGTTTTGTTAGAGTCAGAGAACTGTCAAAACAGGATGTCGGGTTTGGTGTTTCGGGAACCAGGTCTGTATGTGATATTGAACTCAAAGCAGGAGAAAAACAAGTTGAGTCTCTCGGCTGAACTATGAAAGGCTGTCCACTACCTTCAAACCAGGGTCTCCAGTCCAACCTTCTAAACAGGGTCTCCAGTCAACAAGAGTGAGCCTAATTCTAGTGGCCTGGTAGCTCAATAGGTTAAGCGTCAGACACCCAGCGCTAGCTCCCTGTAAGTCGCTTTGGATAAAAGCTTCTGCCAAGCAAAGTAAAGTAAAGTAATGGTGAGAAGCTAACGGTTGCCAACACCATAATGTTGTAATGCAGGAGAGAGTTTCTTTGAAAAGTAAGCACAGGGGTCACAGCTGTCAGACAAAGCACTGTTTCAGGTCACTAAAGGCAGAGTCTGCCTCAGTGTTCCAATTATAGGCTGTTTTGCTAGAAGTGAGGGTAGTTGCTACAGAACTGAAACACTGAAAAAAGTGCCTGTAAAAATTGGCAAAATCAAGAAAGGGTTGGATTTGTTTCCTAAAAGGGACAAGCCAGCCTATGATAGACCTTGGTTTTGTCAGGGTCCATTCGGACATCACAGGAGGACACGACAAGAAAGAGGAAAGAAACAGACAAGGCTTGAAACTCACATTTTCTAAGGAGGACTGTGCGCTTGTTTATGTGACAAAGAAAAACCTTGCGCTGGCAGGAGAGGATGAGGGTCTAATTATGCTTTGGCACTCAGGGCGCTGATAGGGAATAGTGCTGCCCCCTTTGAGAGAGGGTGCTAGGTAAGAGCTCAGTGGTGGTCTATTGGGGAATAGGGAGGTAGCTTTGGATTTATTGAAAACTTTGCAATGGACGTGATAGACTACAGGGATGGAACCTAACTTAGAGTAGTCTTTACAGACATCTGTAAACTAATCAGAACAGAGGCATAGGGATAAACAGTTACTGTGCCAATTATAGATGGTGCCAGAGGACCAATCAATTGGTGTTTGCAAAGCCAGGAATAACCTAGGACAATAGATACATTAGAGAGATCAGACAAAGAAACTAAGTAAAGGCTTCTCCTATTACTGAGCCATCTTATCCCAAGAGAAATACCTTCATAAAAAAGGCATCAGTCAGTGCATCTTCATTCCACTTACTAGGAGCAGTGATGGTGTGGAAAGCCATCGCGTATTTGGCAATGACCTGCGTCCCCTGGAAAATCTTCATTTGCTGTCTCGACACCTCCTTAGAAAGAACAGTGCAGCTCCCCATGTACTCCCATTGTGTCTTCTGGATTCATGTCTGGTCAGATCATTCTGTCAGGAAGAAAACAGGGGAGGACCAGAACACTCACAGGCTGAATATAATCTCCCAGAAATTTGATTGCCAAATCAAATAAAATAGAACAGAAGGTGGCTCCTAACAGAAGTAGGTACAAAAATACTAAACATAGTTCAAGGTGAGCAGTGAGCAACTGCTAGTTGGCCCGTATTAAAAGAAGCTGCGCACCTGCACGCAGGGCGGCTGTTCTTTGCCATGAACTGCTTGCCTCTGCACCAGCCTGTTCTTTGAACTTGTTAGCTTATGCTGTGGCTTTATGGCTCTGTGTGTCTCCGTCGTGGATCTTTGAATGTTTTAGTGCTCTGTAGTGATGGCCAGATGAAGCCTTGTGAAACTTTAAAGCCTCGCAGCCAATTGGTTCGCAAAATGGATCATTTCTCAAGGCCTTTTTCTGCCTTCATGTGCTCACAAACCGCCTGCTGGTCTTTACTTTACTTTACTTTACTTTGCTTGGCAGACGCTTTTATCCAAAGCGACTTACAGGGAGCTAGCGCTGGGTGTCTGGCTCAGAGACACGCCTGGTAGGGGATAGGTTAGGAGTCAGACAGGATTCGAACCCAGAACCTTCTGCATCCCAGTCTGACGCTTAACCCATTGAGCTACAAGGCCACCCTGGTAGACAGTAAGGCAGGCAGATGTGTTCCTGTTAAAATTGTCTTGCCACAGTTTGGCATGGGAATAAAAAGTGCCTTAAAAAGTGTGTTATGTGTCTTTAAGATCGACACCATACAACTTGCGGGGAAACTCCATTAAATTTCATTACCCTATAAACTCTGGACGGCGCACCAAACTGCGAACCGGTTTCCGAACCACTCCCATGGTACGTCACACATCCAACCATTATTTTAACCCTTTGTACCCTAGAATTTCAACAGACTTCCTTGAATAATTTTGTTGTTTTAGCTGTAAAAGTGTCAGTTGTATGTGCTTGTGTCACCTTTTCGGGAGTATTACTTCTTTCAACATCTGAGTGCTTTGGTGTACTGTATGCTGTGTCATAACCGGTAATAACAGACAGCAACAAAAAACTGAATTGAAATTTTACACAATATTACTGAATAAGGTAGACAAACTGTACAGGTATACTAAATTTTGAAGCGGTCAATATGAAACTAAACTATAACATACAGGACCGCAATAAGTGTGAGCAACTTACTTTTGTTTTCATAGTGCTGCTGTGAGCCGATGCTTTGTGTTGCTTAACGACCCGAATAGCGCAGAAAAGAGCAGAATCGCTGTAAGAAATAGTTTTTCCAATAATGCAAAGTTACAGTGTTACAATGTTTTTAAAACGCAGAAGAGACCTGTTTCAAAAGCCCGGTACCGGGGTCTACAGTTTTCAACAGGTTAATCATTGTTTATGTAAATTAGTCATCACTGTTTATTGCACTACATTTCACTATTGACTGTTATAGACTAAGGTCGCCTTCACATTTTGTTCGTTTAAATTTAACTCAAGTTTGTTTTCTCCCTTGGTGCGATTTGTTTGGTCTGGTGACAAAGTGTACCAAACCAAAACTTCAATAAATTTCAACAACTTCCCCTTATTGCCAGGTTCAGGAGCTACATTGAACATTTACTTATGCTCAATTTACTAAGATTAGCCTCATATAGACCATAGCAATACAGTCAATTCTCTCACTGTGAGAGCTGCATCCCAGTAACTCAATATAATGTATTGTATTACATTCTGGCAATGATGAGGCGAGGAGTCCAAAGGGATACTACAGACTGATGTGCTGCCTACTTTAGAGGGCTGTACTGGTATTTGCAGCATAATATGAGCAAGCAGAAAAATAGCATCCCTACTCTATGGAGTGGAACCAGAGAATTCAGAGATCAAATAGATAAGCCTCTTCAGACCTTTCCATTTCAACACATGACAGAGCTCACATCTCTAACTTTTTGTTTAGTATCACCTCTTACCTAGTTGACCTATGCGACTGATGCTTAAGAGTATAAGGTTTGGCTGTGTTAGCAGATTGAGGTCCAAACTAAAGTTTAATTGAATTCTTAATTAGTCAATTGACCTAGTAGCTGGTGATCATTGGATATCACAAGGAGGGTGTTTTATTAAAACCCGTAACCTTAAATTGTATAAGCACTGTCAACTCAAATGTGCATTGGTTGGGTTCTGTGTGATGCTAATTAGAACAGAAACTAAGTACACATCTTTATAAAAATCACAGTTAGTGTAGATGTCTCACGCTTGCATGATGAGTAACTCCAGTGCAGATGTCTCAAAATAAATAGATTTATTAAAGACTGGTAACTATTTCTGGCTGAGATCCAAGATAAACTGAGAAAAAGCCTTTTACAGAGGTTCTCCTACACACTTCACCCTCTCTTCAGAGCATTACTAACTGCTCCCGGCACCTGCGTAACACCACTGAGAGGATAGCACACAAGAAGAAAACACTTTAGTGGATATTTTCTTCAACAAGCATCATACTACCTCGCAGTGTCCCAGTGTAGGGGTCCTGCTTCTGTTTGTCAACACATATTTTGTAGAAGGCTGAGAGCTGAAAAGAGAAAAACCAAAGTCAGAAGCTTAATGGTTAAGACACTGTTTTGATTTTGCTGTATCCTTTCACAACAGCGCTAAAGTGCAGAATGGCAGGAGAGGCAAAGATCATCCTTTTGCTGTCAAAGGAAAACTTTATCTCTTAATGCTTCCAGTGCTTAAACCCTTAGGCTCTAAATGAATAGTAACAATCACCCCACACCCAGCTTAGTTTATTTTATGTTTCTTAATTCAATAGATGCTTCACTTTTAAACTGAGCTTTAGAGGGCTTTTGATATTAGAGAATAATCGCCTACTCACTTTTGTTAAAAGCAAAACAGTAAAAGTTAAACTGCAGCTCTTCCAGGTTGCTCACATGTTTGTTAGTATAAAATGGATGAATTACTGACGTAACATTCAATTGCTGATGTAACATCCAAGTGCTTCACATGAGGCTTTGGGGATTGACAGTCTCATAGGAACCTGAGCATTGATAAAAGCCAGATGTTTTAGCCGCAACTCATCTGAATGATCCTTTTTGAATCCTGATGCTCATTATGCTATCTGATTGGACACTACTTCGTCATACAAGTCCAGTATGTGGTAAATTTTACTTGCATAAGCAACCTTAATTAACTTTTTACCAACCTGGTGAGGGCACAGGAACAGACTGTGAGTACGGTGTCTGCACACCCCCAATGACCAAAGTAAACCTTTGTTTCTTTTGCCAATCCAAACTATATCTCTACCTAGTGATATACTTAATTATCATCTTAGTGAAGTATTACTTTGTTATCATGTTGTAATCTTTTATACAAGACGTAATGTTACGATTATACAAAAGGAAAATATATTTTCACAGTTGGAAATACAACATTATCTGGTACTTCACCTTTAAAGCCCCTCACTGAGTGAGAACAATGGTAAAAGAAATGTTAGGCCTACTACACTGGACTGAAAAGCCACAATATAGCAAGAGCTATATAGCTTCAACACATGTCTAACTATTACAGTAGGTTCCAGATGGGTGCCATTCGTCATGGCTAAATATCTTTTAGAAAGACTTGGTGTGAGACCTCAAAATGACCTAAGTTACCTTAATTCCCTGAGATCCTGACAAAGACATTTTTAATAATTACATTGATTTTTATTATTTGCATTAATTAAATCACATGCACATTTCTGAGATCTTTCTGAGACATTTCTGCATTACTTTTAGCATTTGATTACTTCTCATATTACTTGTGAAAAAAACATTCTAACTGCCTGATACTGGTCAAAAATGTTTTGAATAGCCAGTAGATACAGTCGTATGTACTTGTATATGCAGAATGAGAGGACTTTCACATTTACAGAAGGTTGAATAAATATCCATTATGCCGATATTAAAGCTGCAGTTACACTTTTTTACAATAGCTTACTTGTAGCAATAAAAAAAAGTTTTGGTTTAGATTTTAAATATAAGAATTAGTATGATGTGTTTAAATTGTTATATGTGAAAAGTAATGTACAAATAATACAGAACTAAAGCCCTTTGCTAAACCACTAAAACTAGAAAGGCTTTTAGTTTAGTTAAGTGGGCTGGGGCATAGGGCAGATGGTTGTAGGTAAGTGAGGGGAAAGATATAAAAAAAAGCTGTGAATGCAGTGACCTTTCTGTCCCCCTATCTCTCTAACGGATGATTTGAGATAGATCTGTGATTTCCCTTAGAGCTATGCCTCGATGTCAGAGTGACACATTTATTGCCTGCTATCTCAGAGACAAAGCAAGTTCTTTTGTCTTGTCCATGCGTAAAGACATGCACCCATATGAAGGTCAAATACAACATCACACGTTCAACATCACCCCACAGTCTACGTGAGTGCCAAGATATTAAAAACTATTTCCATAAAAATGATTTTCGATAGCTAATATTGTCTGATCCATGTTTACAAAAGTTTACATGCAATCAGTTAAGCATCGCAAAACTTCAGTAGTGTAACTTTAATAATGATGTGCTCTAGGTGTGAGCATACACTTCTGTTTTAACGTTTAGCTTTTACCCACTACCTATGGCACTGGCCAAAAAACAACAAGCATGGGAGTCCAGCCCAAGCAAAAGCCGAACCTTATCAGTACAACAAGGAGTGAACTTTCTGCCTTGACAGCTCATTATATATGATCATCTGTTTTTTGCTCTTGACACATTGTGCATTACAATAATTCCCCTGTGGTACTATATTCTAAATATAATCAATAGTTGTCCCAGGAGGAATAATATCTACTCTAGTGTTAAAACATCAAGCCTGAGCACAAGGAATGCTTACTTACGTTTTTTATTATCAAACTCTACTGCTCTAATCTTGTAAGGGCACAGATTTGTATTAGTTGTATGTCCTGCACCATAGGCATATGTGAATGTGTGTGTGGGCAGATGCACAATGCTTTAGTTTCAGGGAGTTATGATTCTAGCCTGAAGAGAGGCAGTGTAAAATTGGCATGAGAGTAGTATTTTACACATGAAATAACTATTCCCCTCCAACACTGCAGCAGACCCTATCTCTCCAAGCCATCTGCACAAGGAGAAGCACTATACACTGAGTAACCATAAAATCTAATGTTCATCTAAGCATGTAATATAACGCCACTGTAAAGATTACCCATGTTGGCCAGCTCCTCCATAAACCTACTGCGCATGCACAGAGACATTTATCACAGCTTTCTAAAAGGAGGCTGGGCAAATATATACACTTCATCAAGCCATTATCCTTGGCCACACAGAGAGGTGTAGATCCATGTTTTATATTAAAGAGGAAATCTATAGGTTCTTGTAAGAAGACCACAACCTCTAACAATGCTGTGTGTTCAGTTTACATCTTAGTTTTTTTATATTGTTAACTTAGTAAGTATTATGATACTATGTGTAGCCTGTATCTAGAGACATGTTATACAGAAAAATTCAGAATTTGATACTAAACAGTGGGTATTTGCTTTATTCACAGTCTCTGCGCAGAGTCTCTGCCCACTTAAAGCGATGTTCCTTTTGTTACACACTTACAACATAGTATAGCGAGTTGAAAAACCAAAGTCTATTCAGAGACAGCTTAATTGTCTGGCTGATCATCCTGCATATTTCCAGAAATGTTTTTTTACTCATTGGAACTGCAATGATTTCCTTTACCTACCAGCAACCCTCTTTCATGCAGAACCAATGTGTGCAGATTGCTGAGTTGTCTTTTGTATTCATAGTCGGTTTCTTTGCAAATGGTTGTCATGGAAATGCCTTTCTAGACTATGAACTGTGCCGATTAACTGTACATTGACCTTCGAAAATGTAATGACAATCACATGAACAGAGAAACTGGTGAATGAACAACAACAGTAATCCCAACCCCCCCAAAAGTGTAGCTGTTTGAAAAACAGACTCTGATGGCCAACTGTAATGCCCTCACACACAGTGTAGACATCTTAAATATAACTGTGAAGTATGAAACAACTAAAGGATGAATAAAGGTTAAATGAGGGTTTTTCATACCACCGTGATGCTGCAGCACATTTTTTTCTGAACAAACTGTCTGTGTTGCAAAACCAGAGACAAGAGCACACAAGCTGCCTGGGGGAGTTTTGTTATGAACTCCAAAAAAATATTCTTTATGATGCGCTTTTATGGCACAACTGCTTACAGTGCCGATCTGAAGTAAAATATATAGATGAGAAATAAAAAACAAACAGTACAACCAAATGTTCATATCCATGATATAGAATTTGTTGAAATACAGGTTATTTTGCAGGACACTTTTACAATTCTTGAAAAAGAACTTGAGCAAACTATTAGGAGGTAATTTGCATTCAAGAATGAGAATTTGTAGGCTCTGCCATCTCTCCTTGCTCTTTTAATTTGTCTCACTGTCATTTCTTTTCTCAATCACTGAGATGCCACAGACATTACAGGCAGGCCATGGACCCTGCTGCGAGTGCACACAATGATGGGTATCAGTATTGACACTGGTCTAAAAGGATCAGTTAGCCTTCTCTTTACCCTCCAGGCCTTGTAGTTTCTGATTCTTACAAAAACAGCCTGTAAATGTGCTTCTCCCCCAGGGCTCTTACTCTCTGGTGATCTCTAAGAAAATACAAGGAGGCCTACTGCCTAATACCCCATGAAAATCTGACATCACCTTTCCACAGGAGAGAGGGACACACTCGATTTGATGGGCTAATTGTGTGTGGCATAATTAATCAGTGTCTCCTGATGACAAATTCCCACATGCACACTTTCAGTGTCACGTGAATACAAGTGAAAGCATGGGGGTAATTGAATTTGCTTTTATTTATTCTCTGCTATCAATTGATTTAGCTAGTGGCAGATACCTGTCACTTTCCCTCTCAGGGACATGACAACTGTACAAGATGGACTACGCTTAGCTCAATTGGAGTTAGACTTTATTGCAGTAAAGAGTTGGGGGAGAGTGGCTGCTCAAACAAAAACATTGCAAGGACTTCCACATGGAGTCTGATGCAATTCTTGTGTTTTTGACATTTAATGGTTGGTGGCAGCAACGGGCAAAAAGACAACCGTAATATTGTAGAGATAGATTAAAAAAGTAAAACATGCTAACGTGAATAAAGCTCATCTTCCAGCACATCTCACAGATACTCAGACCGAGATCTGGAGAACATGGAGGTTGAGCCAGGATCATCTCTTGCTTCTCTAACCATTTTGAACACTTTGCACCGTGGCACAGAGATGCTCTGACAGAGTCATCTAGCCAGCACAATTTGTCCATGTCAAAGTCATTCTGATCAGTGTACTTGCTCATTTGTGCTGCTTCCAACTCATCAACTTCAAGAACTGACTGACACTTTGGTGCCTAATATAACTCAATCCTTGATAGACGCCAGTCTAGAGACATAATCAATATTATTCACTTCACCACCACAATTTAATGCTGGGCTTATCTCCATACACCATAGCGATCTTGGAAAAGACTTGTGCAAACCAGCACTGATGTTGTTGTTGATGATGATGCACTCAGAGTAACCATAGACAAAATCTGTCACAAACTGTTTGCTGAAATATTAGAAACTGATATTTTCTCTGGAAGAGATACGTCTCTGGAAGACTGTATTCCGTTCTGGTATAAAATTGTCTAGCTACCCAAAATGACAATATAAACTGAAATTAACAAGTATTTATAGCAGCAGCATGATATAAGTATTGCAGGAAACCAAGTGGTAAACATTTGGCTTCAGTTTTGCTAATGCTGTCACATTTGAAGAAGTCCACCAATTGAATCCTGCACTAGATTGCACTTTCATTGCTCAGCAAACAGATCAATTTTAAATGTCTCTTCACTTAGTTGTGTCCTATATATAGGAAAAATATAAGCAATCATTGTCTACAGTTTGAGCTGTGTGCCATTACCAGCAGGCTATAATCAATATCTTGAGAGAGCCGCAAAACAACATTTGAATAAACAGAAGACAAGACAATGGTAGTCATGGGTGCTGTCCAGCTATGTTTCTAAGGCTGAACGTAAGTATAACTGACAAATGAATGTATACAAATAGACTACTGAGCTTCTGTTTTTGTCATTAAAATTTCACTGACTGGTGGAAACGGCTGCAAATCACCTGAGTAAGGAGTGACAGAGGCAGAGGGGGATTAAGGGTTTCATTGGCCCCTAGGCTGCACTTTGCTGGGGGGCCCTCTTGCAGAGGAAATATGCCGCTCAAGTTATAATCGTAAAAATGTAATGTTACTGTTATAATGGGCTGATAATGTTACATGGCATAAATTCACCCAGTCGATCATACACAGGAACATATTTACAGCATTCATTGGAAATAGCAGCTCTAAAGCTGTAAAGCTTGACTTTATAAACCACCAGGTTGAAACATAATTGGACAGGCCCCAATATGTTACTGAGGAAAGTTTACAGCATGAAAGACACAAATAAAACAAAAAAACAACACGCATAAAAATAAAATCCAAGGATTAAATGTTAATTGTGAAGTGCACAGAAACACGTTTTACTGTACAAATAAATTATTGAACGTTTCCCACTATAGCATTGTTACACACCGAGTCATAAATATCGGAACAGAAACACTAACTTCCTTCCTGCAGCAGTGGCCTTGATGAGATGACCACGTACTAATTTCCTCTAGGGATCAGCCTTTTCTGAGATCCTGTGCAGAGATGAAGAGAAGAAAATCTGAACATTGCGGTTACTCTGAAAAGCAAAAGAGTGGTGGTGTCATGTTACATCAACGCAAAACTGACAGGGTTAGGTCTACAGTATATCAGCTCTTGGCCAATGAGCATCAGGGAGGCGGCTTTCTTAAACAAATTAAAAGTGAATAAAAATAATCTGGCCAATCCAGGGCCCCTGCACATGTGGGGCCCCTAGACTACAGCTTATGTCAGCCTGTGCATTAATCCGTGCCTGCTCCAAGGTCCACATCCATCTAAGTTTGGGAAACAAGCTGTAAACTGTAAAGATAAATTAAAAAGAAAATAAATGTAAATATATGTAAATAAACACAACCACTGTTGCAATATCCTGAACAAATATAAATCACTCCCACACCATCTAAACATAAAATTATATTTTTATACAGTTTTTTGAAAAGCAGACACTCCTATGAGTGAATCGTGTTAAATAAGCTTAGCTTCCTGGAACTATTGTAGTATACAGGGAATTGTTTCAGCAACAGGCTGCGCAAGCACAGTTGAAAAGCACCATCTTGACACAACTGTAAAAAATCTGCTAGGGAACAGCTAAAGAGAGAGTTTGTAAATCTTTTGCAACTGTGACATAAAAGTAAGTGTTACTGTAGTAGCTTCATTCAAGTATTCATTATTATTATTATTATTCAGAGGTAATACAGCTGTGCAGTAAGGCAACATGTTTATTTAAGGCTGTATTAGAGGTACCATTTTCATTCATGGAAAAGCATCTTTTCTTTACAGTAATATATTATTAGAGATCATCAATGAGCAGGCTTTACACACCAAATGTAATGTGAAATAAGTTAGCAAAATGTATTACTGTGGGCATTTTCAGTCATTGGTTGCTTTTGCTTGGGCTTATATATTCATAGTTGCTTTCTAGGATTTTCGATGTTTGTTTGAATGAGCAAAACTAATCAAAACAGTTTTAATCAGTGCATACTGCATGCACTTTGTACCTAGTGAATATAAAACTGACAAAACATGAAAGGTGCCTTGTGGAGTATATGAACACATTTCCTTCCTAATAAAAAACTTGGAAATATATTTTTGAGTAATTTTAATTCTACATTGCTTACATATATGTTCCATTTATGCTAACAGCTGCCTCTTTTCCTTGTTTTATTGCTACACTGCACATCATAGCCACCAGATGTTAATCAGCTGAATAACATGAGGCTGGCTTTATCTGTCTTATGCATGCAATATGAAAAAAAGCGCAACATGTAAAAGCACTGCTTAATGCCCTAAGGATCTACAATGCTAAATGTAGAGAAAACATGAGTAAAAAGAAAATACCAAACTAGAATTACAGCTAAAGAGAGATACCACTCTTAATCTTTCCAAACATTTAATACCACTGTGCGTTTTCCTGTCAAGCTGCGTGTGAGAGCTTTAAGTTGGTTTAAACCACAGCACTTTTTCACAGTATAAGAAAAAATCATGCTCTAGAATACGACACAATACAACACTACATAGTATAATTTGATATGTCAAAGTGCCCGGGTAAGTGAGCTTTTATACTCATAAACTCTAAATAGCAGGATGTAGAAAAGACATTTTTCATAAATAACACACGTGTTGGTCATAATGGACAGATATCATCAAAAACTACAAAAACAAAACATTAATTTGTGTAAGAATGCACAGGACTCATCGAAGCATGAGTAAGCACAGAGCCTTACAGAGCTCCGTCTGGAGTGAAGACTTTATTTTTGGAAAATGGATTTACTGTTTGACTCACTGTTGTCAGCACAGAAAAAAGTCAATGCCTCTATATTCACGTCTCATGTTATTCTATCAGTAATAGCTACAGGCAGTGCTTTGCTTTTACATTTGTTTTCTGCTAACTACGTGCTAGCTGCTGGCAGACTGTGATCAAGGCAACAACATCACACTATTTCTATGCAGCGATTACTGACCAGTGAGAGAGGAATGAAGAGATGCTGTTTGACGTTGTCTCAAAGCATATGAAACACAGCACTGCATGTTGCTGGGTGTCTGACTTTGAGAGGATGGATCTCTTTGATAGTTGCCAAGATCAAAGGCAGAAGATTTGCCACTATGTGCAGTAATTTCAGAGGCCCCATTCTGGTCCCCCCTCACATTACAAAACAGTGCTTCACTTTAATTCAGTTACAGATTTTGCCAGTTTTCGATAATTTCACTGAAGTCACTTTTCTTATCTCAGTGTGAGCTGCTCTGAAAGAAATGACACTAGCTGAGGTAGACACAGAACAGCCAGATGTCAATTCAACTATCGTGCACTGCTATAAAACATTTATGAGCCATTAGACTATCATGCCAGAGGATGCTGCTACTGATTATGAGGTCTGAGGGGCAGGAGTAGGGGGTAGGGCCACACAATCCACAAAGCCCCTCTTTGTCTGTGTTGAACTTTTTTAGTACTTCTGTTAGGGACTATTCACATCACATGTACTGTAAACCTACATGTGACTTACACACAGATTCCAAACGAAATAGCACCATATGCTGACATTAAATTATTCACTGCTGCAAGAGATGAAATTTTCCTCTCATCTGCAAGACTGTTCTATGAGTGAATATCACACGCAGCTCTCTTCGCTGCATCATGTCAGCTGAGAGGCCAGTGTAGATATGAAAGCTAAAGCTCTTTTTTCGTAAGGGATTTCTCTGTAAGAAGGTGATTTTGCTCTCTTCGTGTCCGTTATATTACTTTCAGCATTTCTGCAGCTAAGACGAGATCTCATTTCAGCATTGCGCCTGAGAGAAGAGGCTTAGGTGGGGATGACAGGCCTCTGTGAGAGCCTCTGTGCCAGGAAAATTAGGGTTACACAATTACACACAGTTCCACAAGCATCATCAATAAAAACCTTCTTCATAACTGGATCCATTTTAGGGGCTTTAAAGCCAGATTTTTTAAGACATATAGTTATAGCAACCCATTCTACTCTCTCTCTCTCTCTCTCTTTTGTATTTAGAACAAAACCACATTAAAGTTGGTGCTATGCAAACACCTTTAACTCTAAATATGAATTATTTTGCTGCGTTAAATTAGTTTCATGTTTTTATCACTAGTTTTTGTTTAGTTTTCTTTTTTTCCTTGATGCCTGTGGTATTAAAAGCCATAAAATCACATAAACATTAAAAGACATAAAATTTAATTTTGTTTATAAATACCATACAGCAATGTTTCACATATCACAAATTATTCTCAGCACAGGCTTAAGAAAATTACAACCTGTGCATCATTAGCATTTATCCGGCGTATCTGCAACCTAGTCTAGTCTGTAGTGATATGGGGAAGAAAAATAACATGAATAAGGGCTTTATTTTATTTGCATATTCCAGTGCAGGGACCCTAGTGCTATATATACTGACTACTTATTACCTCCCAAACACAATACCACAAAAAAGCTATCAACCCTTATGTGCAGACCTCTTGAACAAACAAACAACAACTATTAAATCTAATATTTGCATCCTAATTTTAATTCTCAAATCAAATTCTGCATTTTTTCAACAGATTTTGTATGGAAAACACATTTGCATTGCAGCAGTGCTCACTGAGAATTTGTTCCCGCATATGCACTGTCCCACAGTGTGTCTTTAACTTCTCTCAAAGCGGTAGTAGACCCATCAGCAGCAGTAGGCGCATCGACTGCTCTAAGTAGAATATGAGACAGCCAGTAATTGGCCAGTCAGTAACTGCTAAAAGGCAATAAAAATGGCTTGCCAAATTTATGAGAAGAGGTCTTCTGGAGCCTTCAGAAGCTGCACTGGACAAGCTTGACTGAGCAGTGCACATCCTGAAGATCTTAAGCTGCGTTTCAGGACATCACAGTGGTGGAGAGAATTATTTACATGGGTCAGATAATTATTTAGGAAAATATTGAAGAAATTGAGTACAGTACATTTTGCTAAGTCTTTAAGGGCAGAGTTCAATTCCCAGTCCCACCAGGTTACATGTCGTGATGTCCTTGGACAAGACACCAATACCCCGTAGTAGCGCAGACACAGGTCTAGCAGCTGTCCAAACAACAATTTTCCCCAGGGGATCAATAAGGTATCCTTATTATTAGGAGTCTGTAATATAAGTCTTTGTGTTAAAGAAGCAGAAAATTATGTTTGAAAAATTTGTTGTAATAATAATAATAATAATTAGATATTTTAAATTTTAATGTCAAATAAAGGAAATACATTCATGACACAGTAGGCCATGACTTCCTTCTTATCACCAAACACCAAATGCATGACACCTTGTACTCTCCTGAGCGTTTATTACAGCCCTAGTGGCTCATGCTGTCTTGGGCAGACTATAAAGGTGATTGTGGTGAGAACTGATTTTCAGTCAGTTCAGTCTTTCACATACTGCGTGATAATTGCAGCTCATCTGAAAATGCTCTTTTTGATGCTCCCTCTCAAGGTGTATCTCTGTACGTGTGCCATGTTTTCCATTCTGGATTTGTTTCCTAATGTGCATGACTCGAGGAAGTAGAAACAGAGTAAGCTAAAGTTACTGGAGCACAAAGCCGTTCCCCTCAGGCAAGGTTAACTCAAACTTTGTCAGAAGTCCAACTGTAAACTAAAGTTTTGTGCTTTATGCTTGTGCAAGGTTACATGATTAGTACACTGGTGGGGAGAAGATATTTTGTTGCTTCTGTGGTTTTGTCAGTGTTATAAAGGGAAAAGGAGTTGTTATATACAGAATAATACCATGAGACTGACTATTCATAGAGGCGTGTCTACTATATACCATCATATACCTGTACATACAATTAGCACGTCACAGTGATTCATCTTCTAGCTTCGATCTCCTACACGATCACAACTCCTGCATAATCCTTCTTCCACTCTTTTTTTTTATCAAAACATTACAGACGAAGACCTGAGCTCAATTAATCATTCTGCAGCTCTTGTGCACTGGCCCACATTAATCAACAACCATACTCCAGGACCAGGCCTGAAGAGAATCCTTTCTTTCTGACAGTGGGTTGTGCTGTCACAGGATGTGTACACATACAAACACTAAAATCCACTCACCTACACACATACAGCCACATACATAAACACACACACACACACACACACACACCTAGACCTGTACCTTTATCTATTTCAGGAATGTTAGTTGGATTTATTTCTGAGCCCACTTCATTTCTGCGTAAAGCCTTCTTAAAATAAAGTGGTAATAAACTATTTACAGCAAGGAGAGCATACATACAAACTAGAAAGTTCCTGGGGAAAATTTGAAGGTGCCTGCCACCTTGCACTGCTAAACCTTAGACTGATCTCCCCGACCAGAAAGCAGGATTTACAGAGCAGAGTTGTCTTTATATATATTATGTGTGGTAGGAATCTACAGTCTGTCCTGTGAGCTCCTCCTGTTCAGTTTATGGCTCTTTATGTTGCCATGGTAACTCAAAATGCCAACAAATCTTAAAAGTGGATAGGTTGTGAATGAGCTGATCGTCTTTATGTATAACATGTGTGATTGGAATCACCAACCTGTCTTGTGAGCTCATCTTGTGTGGTTTGTATGTGGAAGAGGGCATCTGGACATGGGAGCCATCTTGATGAGGCTTCAGCCAATCAGGAGTGACACAGCATGTGACATGTCACAAATCCAAACAAAATCACACAAAAATTATTTTAAATATAGTTTCTCAAGGTAGGATCCGCTGTGTCTGCTTGTGAAGCATGATCATAAATTAAGTACTTAACAAATGAAGGTAGTCTTAATGTATTGGGTTTACACACAAATTAAAAACTATAAATCAAGTGACAAGTGTCCCTCTCTGTACATGTAATTTTCGCACGAAATAGCAAAAAATTAGCGTTTGGCAGCGATGTAGAAATATAGCTCCTCTCTGGTTTTGTGGTGAAATTTTTTCCTCAAATAACAGGATTTAATAGGCAGCTCGGACACTGAGTTGTCGACACCTGGTGTCTGGACCCATTTAAACCATTTCTACGAAAAAGTATGTCAACACACCATGAGGATGAAGGGAGGAAAGTTGATGAAAATACTCCTCCAACTGTCATTTTTTGACCAGAAAAATATAAATTATTTAAAAAGTACTGAATATTTTTTTGATAAAAGTAAGAGCACACATGCCGGGACCGAATCGATTGGATGTACATTGTGTGTGTGGGTTCTCTCTCCCATTTGGGCCACATTCGGGGTTGACGGAAGAATAAGATATAAAGAGACAAGTTTAGAGGTGGAGAACAAAAGGTGCCTCCATTAAAATCAATCTATTAGTCTATTACTCTATGGAAAAAATATACCTCAGGAAGCAATGGTTGCCTTGCCATAGCTTAGCAGGAAGAATGGTGGACCTGTCTTGATAATATCTCAATTTGGTGATGTATTTTTCTGAACATTACAAATCTAAACAATAATAAAGCTGTAAACATCAACACGCCCAGCAGGGCCGTAGAATTTAGTGAAAACAAATTGCAATAATTGTGGATAATGTTGTGACTGCAATATAATAAACAGTATATATATATTATTTAAAATACAAATTTACAGATATGATGACATAACTCTTCTATATTATTTGCACTAAAAGTGCTTTTACATTGCTTGTCATTCACAGAGAGAAGCACACACTTACTGATGGCTGTGCAGTCAGGCAGATGATCTTACAGACCATTGGCAAATTTGGGTTCAGTGTCTTGCCCGAGGACACCTAATCAACATATGGCAAGAGTAGGTGGCAATGGAATCATCAATTTCCTTTTTTTTCTTCAAAAAAATGCACGCCTTCACTAAACTGACAATGGAGAAGGTGAGAACAGTCACTGACAAAACAAAAGTAATTCACCTCAAGGAAAGTGCCTGGTTAGTCATCTTGCAACACAAAAGCTAAACTGGCAAAACCATATGCGTGGCAACATGTCTAGTCATGTCTTTATTACTGGCATAGAAAAAAAGGAACTGCACACAAACAGAATATTTTGTGACATTGACACACACACACACACAGTTATATAATTAAATTACAACATTTTGTGGTTGAATAATCATACAAGCCGATATTGTGATTGCAAATGAGATTAGATTAATTGTGCATCACTAATGCCGAGCTAACTAGGTTGCTATCATACAGGAAATAGAAGTAAAAGAGCAGACCGGTCAGACTATATCTTTTTTGCAACACCAGCAAATTCTTCCAAGAACACCTGGAGTGCTGACTAATGACGCAATAAGAGTGTAAACCTCCGTCGAACCAAAACCTCTACATCAATGATCTAAACTATTGAGAAGTTTTGTTGCACACATACTTTAGATATGATCTGACTGTGCAGTTGCTTTCTAACATCTCTGATGCTGCCAAATGTACCAACAGTGGTGCAATTTCTGTTTGTTTTATTCTGTTCCAGGAACTAGTCAAAGACAAATAAAAAATTGGGATGCCAAGAAAGGGATGTTCAACTTTCTTTCTATTTTGTTTGAAGTTCCTTCTGGTTGTCAAGTTAAGTAAAAAAAAACTTTGTGCTTCAGTTTCACTGGAATCAAAATGATGATGGGATTAACTCTCACGTGGCAGTCTCTCACATTACATCAGTGTATATACTGCATAAATAAAGTTGAGCCTCTCTCAGCTCTCCCCTACAGTGTAGCTGGGTTTTTGAATCTGTCAAGCTCAGCAGGGGGTGCAGCGCTGCAAAGCCAGGTCTCATTTACAATGAACAGAAGTTGTTGCTAGCCAAGCCTTTTGAATTCATATGTTTGAATGGCCCATAAGGGAACTCTCATCTCTTTCCCGATCCCTGAACCAGGATCTTAGTACATTAGATTTTGAAAGCCTTAAGCAATATTAACACAGCATTTGATCAGTGTTAATTTTGACAGGAGTTTTACATTTTAGTCATAAGCTGCTCTCTCATGTTAACTGGAACCCTGAACCTAGACATTCCCCTGGTGAGCTGCGTGTGAGAAGTACAAGTCAGTTAGCTCTAAGGATTACCCAGACTCCACTCAGCAAAACAACAGAAATGAAAGAGGAGATACCATACAATCTGATGTTGATGCTGTCGTCCTTCTTTCTTTTAGGGAGCCAGAAGTGAATACATAATGTGTCATTACTTACCTACCTTGATGTCCTGAAAAAACATTCAAATTTTTGCTGTGTAATTTCTGTGTCACATTGTTCTAACTGCATGCTCTACACAGACCACTCCTTTCGAAAATTAACTGGGAACTATTTCCTTACTAGTTACTATCCCCACCACATAGTCAGGTTATGCTGTCATAACCTTTGTGAGACTTGAATCATTATACTGAATATGCAGTTATGGACAAAATCGTCAACAACATCACAAATAAAGAAAAATTAATATTTTCTGTCAAATTTCTAATTAACACCACATTTGATTCCACAAAAAAATGCTTTAGAGAGACTTTAGAGGTCATAAATCTTTTTTATCTTAGAAAGCTTATTGTTTCATTTAGTATTTAACATACATTTTAATGTATTGGAATTTCACCAGATGTTAATTGTAAATGCCGGTGCAAAGAGAAGAGCAGTATGGTGGCATTTTTTAATTTGGCAAGCATAATATGTTAAGCTACATGAAGAAAAGGAAATGCAGTTTTTTGTCTCTACGAAACATTTTAATACTCATACAAGTAGTTCCCTCAGTCACAAACATTGGTTGTGGAGCCCGGTGGTATGGGTGGTATCCTCCCATACCACCGGAAAATAATAAAATGCTTTTTATTGTCACTATACACAAGTACAATGAGATTAAAAACAGTTCCTCCCGTGCAGACGGGTGTAGAACACACAATAAACAATAAGCAAAAGTTGTGCTATATACATAAGGTAAGGAAAAATAACTATACAATGAGATATGCAGTATCTTTAAATATAAATTTTACACTGTAATGATATGTGGAGAGTATGTTATATAAGAGTAGTGATATTTATCAATACCATTTATATATTTAATAATGCACAGATTGGTGGATAGATGGATTCTGTGCATGTGTTATGGCTTTTGGGAAATTACTGTTTGTGGGTATGTTTTTGTGATGCAGCTGTACCACCTCCCTGAGGGCAACAGGTCAAAAAGAGCCAGGGTAGAACCTGTCCCTAGGAAATGGGGCAGCCAATGACCTTCCGTGTTGCCCTTACAACTCTCCAAAGCCTCTCCCTGTCTGCCATAGTGCAGCTACCATACCATACTGAGATACAGTATGTTAGCAGGATGGACGAGCGGTAGGACAATGGCAGGTTGGAGTCCACGCTGTGCTTCCTTCATACCCTCAGGAAGTGTAACTGCTGCTGAGCCTTCTTAATTACAGCTGTGTTGTTGTCTGCCCACAAGATGTCAGTGGAGATGAGGCCACCAAGACTACCCGTAACCCTCTCCACACGCTTGATGTTAATGTAAAGGAGTGCTAAGTCAATACTGTTCCTCCGGAAATCTTCAATGATCTCTTTGGTTTTCTTGGAGTTCAGAGCCCGATTGTTCTTGGAACACCAGGCTGCCATCTTCAGGACCCACCTTTTTAGAATCGCTGGGGTAACTCTAAATCTTTTCAGCTGCCTCAGATGGTACAGTCGCTTCCTCGCTTTGGTGACCAGAGACACCAAGGTACTTTCTTGTAACGGCTAAATTTGAGGCCCCAGTTAAAGGCACCAGACATAAAAGGGTATGTAGAAAAAACCCCGGCTGAACGGGGAGGATGAGAGCGGTGACTGTGCCCGTGTGTGTGGCGTCCGCCCGAGATCAGGAGAAGGTGGCCGGGGGAAGCAGCAGCTGAAATAAAGTGGGTTAGCGTGGGAGTGAGAGAGAGAGGGGGAATCCAGCGGCAGAGTGTGACAGGGGGTCCTCTTCGTGTGGACACAATGAATAAGCTGAGCCCTTCAGGGGGAAATCCAGATGTCCGAGTCGAGAGCAGGCTGGGGTCCAAAACCGAGATATCCATTAGTGTAGCCAAAAGCCAAGGGATGAGCGTAGACAGGGGTCGGAGATCTAGAAAACACCAGGTTCGCGGACAGACGTAGGCAGAAACTCACAAGGCGTGACAGGGATAGGAAACAGGATCAAACATAGGCTGGAGAGTAGACTCATCGAGATGATCTGACAATCTGGCAGCGTTCAATGGCGAGGGGAGACGTTAAATAATGTGGGACACGACGGACCCCCAGGCTGGCAAGGACGGTCGTGTTTGAAGCAAGGGATGAGACCGGGGTCTGGAGGAGGGCACTAACCGACTGGACATGACAGGCTTGACACGGGAAACTTGGAACGTGGGATGGGTGCGAAGCGGTCCGGGAAGACGCTGGCGAACCGCCACAGGGTTGACAACCTTCAAGACAGGGAACGGGCCGACAAAATGGGGAGCCAGTTTGCAACACTCTGTCCTTAGCAGCAGGTCAGCGGCGGAGAGTGTATGCGGAAATGTAATCTTTAACATCCAAGGCTAGAGTGGGCAACCAAAAACGCTGTTGGACAATGAAACAAGTGCGAGAGGCTCAGGGATGTACCAACAGGCGAGAGGAATGGAAGGAATGTATTACCTTGGCCCGCAAACGCTCTGGGACAAACAGTCTACAGTCTAGTTACAGCGAGAAGGGCCGGGATGCTCGATGAGGGCAGACTCCACTTCTCACTCCAAATCCAGGAGAGCTGCTCCCAGGCGAGTGGTCGGGGGCAGAACGTATTCGGGCGGCTCCACCTTCTCTTGGGAGTCATGGATCCGGGGGAGGGAGTTGCCATTGTGGGCGCCTGGGTGGTAAGACAGAAAAAAGCAGAAGCGATCAAAAAACAGGGCCTGGTGAGGGTTAAGCCATTTTGCAGATCTCAGATATTCTAGATTCTTGTGGTCCGTGTAAACTATGAACGGTAGAACAGCTCCCTCCAGCCAGTGTCGCCATTCCTCTAGAGCGAGTTTAATTGAGAGCAGCTCTCTGTCTCCGATGCTATAATTGCACTCGGCAGGGGTCAGGCGCCTGATCATGAGGTGCCCGCTGGGAAAGAAGGCCCTTTGGAGGTGGAGGTGAGGTGGTGTAGGGGAGCCGCTACCGTGCTGTAGCCTTGAAGGAATTTCCTGTAGAAATAGCGAATCCCAGGAACCTTTAAAGTTGTTTACGGTTGTCTGGCATGAGCCAGGCGGTGACAGCTTCGATCTTGGCAGGATCCATGGCGATGTAGCCGGGTGACAGGACGAACCCTAAAAACGATACTGTCGAGGTATGAAAGTCACATTTCTCAGCTTTGACGAACAGACGGTTTTGTAACAGTCCCAGAAGCACCGCCCTAATGTGTGCAATATGTTCGGTCTCCGATCGGGAGATTATCAAAATATCGTCAAGGTAAACAAAAACAATCTTGTTCAGCATATCACCCAAAACATCATTGATCAGATTCTGGAAATAGCTGGTGCGTTAGTAAGCCCAAAGGGCATCACCAGTTACTCATAATGGCCGGAAGGAGTGTTAAACGCCGTTTTCCAGTCATCGCCCTCTCGGATGCAGACCAGGTGGTAGACGTTACGAAGATCTAGCTTTGTGAAGATGGTGGCGTCCTGTAGTAACTCAAAAGCAGAAGACAACAAGAGTAACCGGTACTTGTTCTAAACAGTAATATCATTTAAACCACGAAAATCAATGCACGGGCGAAGACCGCCGCCCTTCTTACCTATGAAGAAGAATCCAGCTCCAGCGGGAGAGGAGGAGGGTTGGATGAGGCCGGCGTCCAGAGACTCAGAGATGTATTTCCTCATAGCCTCCTGCTCAGGCTAGGAAAGTGAATACAGGCCACCCCGCGGGGGCATTTAACCGGGGAGCAGGTCAATGGCACAGCCGATGAGGAGGAAGAAAAGTGGCCCGAACCCTGTTAAACACCTCTTTAAGATGAAGGTAGTGAGCAGGTACATAGGTTCACACCTTCTTCTCATCTCGGGCTTCATAGGCGGAGAGTGGAGGCAGCCAGGCAGGTCGAGCTCCATTCCAGAACGCTGCCGGTGCGCCACTGCAGTCGGGATTGTGCAGAACAAGCCAGGGGTAGCCTAAGACTACGGGTTGCGCCCGAGTCAATCAGGGTCCCAATGCTCATTGAGTGGGAGTTTAGCGTAATCACAGCCGGAGTGAGGGAACGGGAGGTCGAAGGATGGACTGAGGAATGGCTCAGCAGCGGATGTCTATGTGTATCTCAGGATTGCCGGCATGGTCTCGTTCTCCGGATTCGCAGGGTCAAAAATTCATTTCAGTCCGACACTAAACTTAGAAAAGGTGGTGCAACAGTCAGCCTGGCGTGCCCACTTGGCCGTTGCCCAACGTTTGGCGCATCCGGACAGAGAGGCAAGTGTGTACGCCACTTTAGCTTTTTTGGTGGGGAAAGCAAAAGGCTGTAGCTCGAATTGAATCTCGCAATGAGTCAGGAAGGCTAGGCTGCCGTCGGAGTGTTCGTCATATTTGTCTGGCGGAGGCAGCTTGGGCTCAGGGGCTAAGTAAGCAGCTGGCGGAGGGGTGGGGGCAGGCTCGGGAAGAGAGGGCTGAGGGACTACGGGGTGCGGCTGAGGAGGCGAGGACAGAGAGATCAGCTGCTGAGTCAGCTTGTTAACGTTATCATGTATCATGTGAAGTAGCTTATCATGAGCGAAGAGCGCTCCCTCTACCTTTGATCGCCAACTTACCACTTCGGTGCTGGTCGGGTCCATGGTGGCCAGATTGTACTGTAACGGCTAAATTTGAGGACCCAGTTAAAGGCACCAGACACCGAAGGGTATGTAAAAAAGATTTTTATTTTTATTTATGAAGGAGGCGGCTGGTCAGGGGAGACCTCGTGGAGCGGCCGACTGAGGGTTGGGTCTGGGGAAGAGAGGCAGTGAGAACAGAGAAACAGGAGCTTCGGAAACAATGTCAGAGAATATGGTTGGGTGACCTACTTGGGAAAAACCCCGGCTGAACGGGGAGGATGAGAGCGGTGACTGTGCCCAGATCTTTCAGTTTGTGAACAGTCTCAGGGGGGTGATGGTAAAATAAAGGTAGAGCTGTAGTCCACAAACAGGAGCCTCACATAATTCCCATTCCTGCTATACATGTGTGTCAGGGTTGTGTGCAGTACAAGTGCAATGGCATCCTCAGTGGATCTGTTTTTAGGCAAACTATGATGGATCAATATAATTTGAGATGGATGAGCAGCTATAATCTTTTAAAAGTCTTTCAAACACCTTCATGACCAGAGTTGTTAGGGGCACCGGGCAGGAGTGATTCAGGTTGGAGGGCTTGTTGTGCTTTGGGATGGGAAATATGATGGACTTTTTTTAGCACGTTGGAAGGACTGACTGGGCCGAGACTCATTAAAGATATTTGTGAAATGGTGCACATGTTCCAAACACCCTACCGGGTACTGTCTATGTAGCCTTCTAGGGGGTTCACTGCCAGGCCTGACATTGTGCTCATTTACAGTTCTTAGAGTGGTCCAGGGATCAGGAGAGGATGAGAGCAGGGATGGAGCAGGTGAGTGCTGCTGTTGTGATGACTCAATGCGAGCAATAAAGCAGTTTAGCCCTTGTGCTAGCAGAGCTCCTGCTGTTGCATCACAGCCTCTGTAGTTTTTGACGTTCTCTTTTCCCTGCCACTCCTCTCGTGTATCCTACATGTACTCAAGGTCAGGGGAACCGTGTTTGTTTATATTTGTCCCAGTTCTAATGCATGTAAATATAGAGCCCCCCCTCTCTCTGCTCTTACCAGATTTCTTTGTCATGTCGCAGCGGAGCAGCGTGTGGCCTTCTAGTTGAATAGAATGATTTCTTTTTGTTTTGGTGTCGGATCTTTTCTCATTGTGTGGATGGATTCAGAGCAAACTTGTAAAAGGTGCTTTGTAAAAAATCACAAAATCAAAAGATTCACATAGCAAACTATAAGAAAGGTCAGTGTGCACAGTCTAATGGGGACTAGCATTCGGAGCTCTACACTGGGAGACCAAACAGCCTCTGCACAAGACAATGGCTGAGTACAGGAGGAGCTACATCTCAGGAGCTGAGTCAGCAGTATATCTTCATCTGAAGGATACATGACACATGCATTTCAGGACAATAGTGTGCATAATCTGGACAGAGAAGATGAATGGTTTCAGACAGCGGTAAGAGAGCCATTTATGCTAAATTGCTAATGCCTTCCATCAACAGAGGGTGAAGTCTCAAATACACTCCGTCTCTCATTTTCATCCTGTTCTCTCATTCTTCCCCAGGAAGATTAAGACCACTTCACTTCTTTGTAAAGCTGTGACTGCTAAACATTTGAGATTTGCTGCCCTGTTTCCGATACAATGTGTTTGACAGCAACTACACATGTATTATGCATGTAATGTAAACAATATTAAATACAATTTATAGCTAATCAGTCTTATTCATAAATTCAAAGCAAACAGATCTGACATAGCAGACTAATACATTTTAAACCCTGAAAATAAACATTATGTGTGCCTAATATGCAGGTTGGGTTAAAAGTATAAAGGATTCAGAGTGATGATTCCTTTTTTTTGGTGGATCATTCCTCGGTGTAGTGTTAAATAACAAAGTGTGTAATAACATCCAGTTATTACAGTTTTAGTGCAACAATGTAGAAAGTCAATAAGGGTGATTCTCTCAGACTTTGTATCTGATTCTGATTTGCAGCTTGGGGCAGTGCAATAAAGATTATTGCCAAAGCATGTTGAAATTCTTCTATGTTCAATACAACTGATTCTCTTTCAAAAATGGAATTTACATATTTGATTCTTTTTGCCTTTCCCTCCTTCTTGGCATGACTTTGGCACTGCCTGACATAAAACTGTATTCTCTTCATGGACAATGATTTTATTCAGTGGTGTAAATTAACTGTCTTCGGCTGGTTAAAATTAAAGGGTGAGACCCTTCTCTTTATGCTCACATTCATTCTTTCTCTAAAAAGTTTATTCACTCCACAGGGATGACAATTAACTGAAATGTAGTGGTGTGCAAATTTGCAGTGCCCCCAAAATCATCATTTGCACATCAAAAAGTCTACGCCTTCATCCTGGTTAATTTGCATATAATACCACAAAAGTGCATCAATGTCAAATAGAAGTCATCATTGCAATGCAGCGTCTACAGTATTTTTTTCTGCTGGAATGCTAAGGTAGGCATATGAGTACACACAAATCACTGAGCAAAATTAAGGAACATCAGTCAGGTGAGGAATACCACAGAAACTGGAATTGCCAAGGTATATTTTACTGCAATTATAGATATAGTCATTATGGTGAACTGTATGAGATGAAGGTTACTTCGCTTTTAATCTTGCAGTTTTTATGACTATGGTCTGGGCTGTTTAGGACTGGACACAATCCAGTTGAAGCAATTGAAATAGTCAGTATTGGGGAAACCTAATAAACTGGCCCATAAAATTATGATGATGATGTTTTTATTTCTCTTTAAAACTAGTTAACATAACTAAATGTGAAAATGATTAATTTTATTAAGGTTAAATCAAATATGCACTTACTGGCCACTTTACTAGGCATAACTTGCTAGTACCAGGTTGGACCCCCTTTTGCCTTCAGAATTGCCTTAATCCTTTGTTGCATAGATTCAACAAGGTACTGGAAACATTCTTCAGAGATATTGGTCCATATTAACATAACAGTTGCTGCAGATTTGTTGGCTGCACATCCATGATGCAAATCCATTCCATCACATCCCATCATCAACCTATCATGCTGCCCTTCCATCCATCCCCAGGGAAATCAGGTCCAATTCACACGTCCACCAGGCTATCCACCCTTAATGACCCACTTAATGGGTGCAAGAGGAGCTGCCAGGGATTGAACTGTTACATCTACCCCCTGCCTTTGTTTCACTTAACGAGCCCATTCAAGTCAGGTTTGAGGTGAATCTAACCTGGAGGATAAATTTGTGACCACCACCAACTTACCCTTAGATTGAAAAAGTTCTGTGAATGCAGAACGAAACGCCTCTATCGAAAGAAAGAATTTCAGTTACCAAGACTAAACTTTTTGATAACTTCACCTAGATAATTGAAAATCTTCACAGACACCACATCCCAAAGGTAATCTATTGGATTGAGATCTGGTGACTGTGGAGGCCATTTGAGTACAGTAAACTCATGGTCATGTTCCAATATCTCAGAAACCAGTCTGAGATGATTCGAGCTTTATGACATGGTGCGTTATCCTGCTGGAGGTAGCCATCAGAAGATGGGTACACTGCGGTCATGATGGGATGGACATGGCCAGCATCAACGCTCCACCAGCAGCACAACCACCACCACCAGCCTGAACCGTTGACACAAGGCAGGATGGATCCATGCTTTCATGTTGACACCAAATTCTCACCCTACTATTTGAATGATACAGCAGAAATTGAGACTTATCAGACCAGGCAACATTTTTCCAATCTTCTATTGTCTATTGTTGTTTAAAGTCACTTAAATCACCTTTCTTGCCCAATCTAATGCTCAGTTTGAACTGCAACAGTTTTTCTTGACCATGTCAACACGTGACGAATAACAGGGTTTATAAACCTGCTACTCACACCAGTCAGTCAGACTTGAGAAAGCCCTCTGGAATGGAAGGGTGAAACATTGTCAAGAAACCAAATAAGTCCAGTTGCTTTGGATGAGGAACCTTTTTGAGATTGAGACCTTCTGAGAACCTTCACAGAACCTTTCTCTGCTTATAAGGACAATGAATATTTGATCAATTTAACAATTATTATACTAGTAATTTCCCCAGTCATACTTCATTGTATACTTCCATCTGCTACACTACTGGTTCTGCTAAGACAAAAAAGCAAGGTTTGAGTGTTCAGGACAGTTTAGCTTCAAAGATGGATAACAACACAAGAGCCTGATAATTTCCACAAATAAATTAAACAACATTGTGAAGTCCCCCCTCAAACAACCTATAGTATAAATTATTCCATATGTGTTGTTGTGTTCATTCAAGATACTGCTTTAATTTTAATTTAAGTAAATCTTGCTGGTTTGATCAAGTCAAAGCTGAAGTTGTCAGAGGATTATATGTCATTCACTCATAACTGCACATCATATTCAAGTCCAACACAGAATCTTGATTAATATGTTTAAAAACTTAAACTTAATGTTCAGGGGCAATTAGTTAATGTCTCTATAGGTACGTGCTGCATCATTGACAAGTGATGGTGCTCAGAAAAATTTATTTATTTTTAAACTGTGAACCCACATAAAAACCAGCCTTCCTCAGAGAGAAAGTAAATCTGTAAAAATGTGCTGATTTACGTACAGTAATTACTCAGAAGGGACCATATAACCAGTTTGTTTTTAACAAAGAGTTTTGATTGCAATGCATAATCTAAAGTTCAGTTGCTTAGTTAGTGGACCCACTAAAATGCCTTTAAAGCTAGACAGGAAATGTTTTACAGCCAACATTGATAAGCACCTCCCAGGAGTACAAACCTGCTCTTCCTCTCTGCAGTTTCACCTCTGGATACAATCAAGGATACTGTTATTTAAATTATTTTTGTACCCTTGTGATTACATTTCAAACCTTTAAAATGTCTTTTGTTTTTTTGCGGTTGAGCCATTGCATTGCAATTTAACACTCCAGATCCTTTCCTATTGGCATAATTTACTTTAATTTGCTTAGATAATTCACATATCCCGTGTGTTTCTAATTAAGCAATCTGAATATGCCCACTGGTAACATGTAAAACATGTTTAAAAATGAAGAACTATGAATATGATCACCTATTTTATAAACATTTGATGGGGTATTACTTTCCATCTACAAATTGAAAATATGTTTCCGAGATTAAATGCAATATATTCTATGCCCAAAAGACATAATTAATATAATTGAGCATATCAGAAATATAAATCAAAACAACCTCCAAAATGTCAGATGATTATCCTTTGTATTGTCAAGACAAAAATGGATCGCAACAGATTACAACAAGCTATTATTGCAATGTCTATTCGATCATAGTGCTATGAAAAGTCCACAGCAGAGAAAGAATAAAGGCCAGTAAACAAAGAAAGGCAGAGTTTAGAGGGCTGACTGAGGCTGCCCAAAGGCTCATTAAAGCAGCCTGCCTCTCTACCTAAAAGCAGCTCCACTGGCAGAGTCACCCATAGAAACTCTGAACTGACAGAATATTTCATTAGAAGCCTTGAATATTTCATTTGCATACACATCTTTAGATGGATTTCCTCATACATTAGGAATAAGGCATTGCAACAATTAAAAAACATTCATCTGCATATGAAGACAAGTCTCTAAAATGTGTGATAAATAAAATGTGTAGTAATTCCATGCCCATGTTTTGAGAAGACCTATATCAAGGACTAAAGAGAAGGGGGCTCTGAACACACATCACAACACTTATTACAGTTCTGGTTATTCCACACCCCATCTGACGTCCTGTGGCCCACAAAAACTAGCATATCTGCTGGCCTGTCTTCCACTGTATCTCCATGGCAACCACTGTCTTGCTCACAATTGCTCACAGATATTTTTTTTTCTCCACAGATACATTTCTTGAAGACTGGTTCCTTGCATGACACCTAGCCATCCAACTGATGTTAAAGCACTTCCAGGTGAAGTTGAACATTATCTTATCAACATTTTTGTTACCACCTGCGTAAACAATTTAGAAACCTGTGTTATAACAACTTCAAAACTGGTCTCACTAGAGAATATCCTATTATGCACTGAAGCTATTCACATAAAAGCGCATGTCACCTTTCCCAACACAGCCTTGTCCCCTTTAAACCAACAAAAACAGCAGAGAGACAAACACATATAGAAAATAAATATGTGAACTAACCAAAACTTGGTAGATTTAATGTTTGTGTCTAGGGACTTTGTGCTAACACAACACTCAATAAATGTCCATTGTTATGCAGATGACACCAAGCACTATTTATCCATGAAACCAGGAAAAACAAACAATTGTCAGACTTCAAACTTTCTACTCCTTAATTTAGAGAAAACTGAAGGTATTATATTTGGGCCTAAAAACCAAAGAGACACCTTATCTAATCATATTGCTACTATAAATGGCATAGCTATGGTCTCAAGTACTGCTGTGACGAATCTTGGAGCCATCTTTCACCAGGATATCTTTTTAGTTGGAGCTCATTTTCCAATACTGCTATTAACTCTGTTTTCTCTCTCCCATAGTTTTGCTTCTTCCTCTTTGTCCCCTTCTCTCTGTACGTCTCTGCAGGAATCTCCAGCTCGGAGCTGTATGATATCCAGTGTGCAACTGCTGTTTGTTAGATGAAACAAAAGAAGGGGAAGGTAGGTAGATGTAATCACAATCCTAACAACCCCTTCTACCCCAAATGGGTCATTAAGTCTGGCCAGTGCGGAGACTGCCTGAGTTGGGCCTGATTATTCTGGGGATGATATTTTGGCAAAATGTCCTGCACCCCTCTCTCCAACAACATTTTCATGTTTGTAGTAAGGTCTATTATAAATGGGACGAGATCATCTGCTTTTACATATTTTGTTGTGCAACTTTCAGGTAAAACTCCATCAGAATTGAATTTTTTTCTTTTTTAATTCTAAAGAAAGAGAGCTGCGCATATAGTTTCATTACAAAGTTCCAGACAAAAATAGGTCAGTAAACATTTTACTCTTATGTTTAGTATTAACGTATTTGCGACTTTTCATTTACACTGATTGTGAATATAGAATCATTACACAATATGTAAGAAATATTTTAGAAAATGTATTTTTAATGCAATTTAGTTGAATATAAACATGTTTTTTTACTGAGGACTGTAGTTTGTTACATTTATTAAATACAGAAATCAACTGTAACCCCTCAGTTTTTTGTCTTCTTGGTGCCCCATCAGTAGCCCCTCACTCCAAGTGAGCGTGGGCTTAACACAGCGTTATATTGCTGTGGACCAGCAGAGTTGCACAACAGCGTTATGTGGTAAATATTACTTACTTCTTTTGTTTTGTCGCTGAAGCTGAATTAATGCTTTGTCAGCAATGAAAGCAAATGAATCTCTCCATGAACCATTAAATGTTCCATTTTCATCAGAAACTGTCCTTTGTTTGGATTTATCCAAGGTTAGTTTACCAGTTTAAATCCAGTCACATTTTATTTTGATGTTGTGAGATCTCTTTACTCATCCAAGTAGCTTCAACCTACCAAAAATGTGTTGCCATGAGCTTGCATTATTGTGAAATATTGATGATAATTTAATTTGACATGTGTGGACTAGATTTTAATGTATGATCTGAATTTGTGCAAATATTTCACAAGGTCTGGTATTACAGCAAGATTGAATTTGGATTTTTCCTGTTGTGAAAAATCTGTGTGTGGTGTAAATGATAAATTTTATTTTGAAAGGACTTGACCAGTGGTGATACAGCCACTTGACGCTAATAAATAAACAAGGAAGTCAAATTGGACAAAACTCTGCTTATATTAAGCTTTTTGTGATTTAAATACAGTCCCACATGGTTCTAGACTGGGTTAATTCGTGAATGTCAACCCTAGACAAACATCTCCCTGGTAGAATTTTTAAAAAGTATAAAGTCGAGTGTAGTGAAATGTACATGTAGCGTTTTTTTTTCACAAATCTACTCAAGTAAAAGTAAAAAGTATGGTGCAGTAAAACTACTCTTGAAAGTATTTTTTTTCTAACTTAAGTAAATGTAACAATAAATGTAGCTTGTTACTATCCACCTCTGCTGTGGTCAAAGTGTTGCCTCAAGTGGAGGAGTTCAGGTATCTCAGCATCTTGTTCACAAGAGAGGGACAAAGCGGGAACATCCGCAGTAATGCAGGCTCTGCACTGGTCTGTCCTGCTGAAGAGAAAGCTGTTGTCGATGTTCCTACCCTTACCTGTAGTCACGAGCTGTACTTTAACCGAAAGAGCAAGTTTGCAAATACAAGCGGTTAAAATTAATTATCTCTGCAGGGTGGCTGGACTCTCCCTTAGACATAGGGGGAGAAGTTCAGTCGTCCAGGAGGGACACGTAGATGAGTTGCTACTCCTCCACATGGAGAGGAGTCAATTGAGGTGGTCTGGGCATCTGGTCAGGATGCCACGTAGACGCCTCCCTGGGGGACAAGGCCCCGGGGCAGAACCAGCACATGCTAGCCAGGGGCAGACCCAAGACATGCTGGCCTGGGGCAGACCCAGGACATGCTGGCCTAGGAACGCCTCGGGTTCCCCCCCAGAGGAGCTGGGAGGGGGAAGGTCCAGGCTTCCCTAGTAAGGCTGCTGCCCCCGTGACCTGGATAAGCAATTGATAATGGAAGCTGTCAACATCTAAATCTAATCATTATGAAGTAATTCATAATGAGACATTATGTACAAGTGTGCAGGACTGCTATAACTCAAAACATAAACTGAGAAAAAAATGACTAAAGTTTGTATTGTTAAATTAGGATGCAATGGTTTAGCTGTTTTGATATTGGGAAAATGTCTGGGAACAGTATATTTTATCACTTAACAGGCCACTTGTGAAAGAATGAGAGCAGTTTGCAAAAGTTGTGTCTGTGGAAAGCCCCTTTGTGAAAATTGAGATAAATATTGCATGCTTCAGACTTGTTTCAATAGACAACATGTGACATTTAACCACTGCATGTGAAACTGCAGTGCATCTAGATGGTGCTTTTGGGTCAGAGACAGACCATGACGTCTCTGAGCAAAGAAGGAGCTAGTATCAAAGCAATGCCATGGGGAGGCATTGCAGAAATCGTATGTTGAAGCTTGAAATATTTATTTTATACAATACATTTTTATATTTACTGCAACTCTAGTGTGTCATTGAAATGTAATTGTGAGTAAAACAAGACCGGAGGTTTACTCCACCTTCCTCTTCCTGAAGTCTCCTGTTCCTGCTGATCCTATTCTACCTTCCCTATTCCCTTGCATACATTAAAGCGTTTATATTTACATATTTGGTTTTAGGTGCTTAATTCTCGCTTAAGCCTTAAAAATGACAAAAGTAATGTGATTTATAATGTGATAGATAAAATGTACCCACAGTGTCAATCCAACATCTCCTATAGTAGAACATTAAATTGAAGCATAACTTTGCTTTTTGTCACATCAAATAAGTTTCAGTTGAACAGAATACCTAAAATCACTAAAAAATGACAAGTTGTGTTTGCAAAAATATTCAATATGAGACAAATGACCAAAAATCCTGTGACATATAACACATTTTACCATAAGGGATTATATTAATCCACAGCTTTCACATACACACAAAACAAATTACAGTATATGAAGCTGTGTCATTTGATTTTATGCTTTGTAACTCCTAGGTTCCAGTGAGGTAGTAAGATAAATGTATGCTTTCATACCAATGTGATCAACATGAACATACACAAAGGTGATGGATGGCAAGCTCAAAATGAGCAATTTCTTTGGGAACATTGGTATATTTGAGTGTTCCCTGTCTTTCTATATTCTATTCAGTCAATATGTTTTAGTATCTGCCATGCAGGAACCTGGATTCCTATCCACTGGGAAGAAGGTGGGGATGGATGATAACAAACTGCTCAAGCTCCCTCAGGAAGCACTGGCTTCAATACACCAATTTTCAGTAAGCACAGCTTTTCCAAACACTGCTGTGCTCCATGTACCCTCTGAGAAAACATCTGCCTCTCTTTACAGATCCCAAATCTACACATATAATTTTGGAACACATGAGCATGTACACACAAAGCTTGTAAACACATATTATAATCCCCAAAATAATATATTTGTTAAATAAGGCACATTTAATTTTTTCTCCCCTTCACATTAACATAGTGTTGTAATGAGTATCTCCTTTGCCATTATTCTTACGTTCACCAACTGTGAAATTAAAAATTACTTCTGAAGGTACCAAAACAATAATTCTAATTTAATCTTTTAATATTTCTATTTCCATATAAATGAAAAGCCTTTGAAAAAATGTAATTTAAAATTTCCTTTGCATTCCTTGCAGACTTTGTGTCTGTAAAGGACTATGTACCCAACGCGCAAGTCTTTCCTTTAACTTTAACAATATTGCCAAAAGTATTGGGACACCCCTCCAAATAAATGAATCGAGTGCACAAAGTGAGCACGTTTGGGTGTGAAGGAACTTGACTGGCCTGCACAGAGCCCTGACCTCAACTTGACAGAACACCTTCAGGACAAATTAGAGGAGAGGCTGCTAGTCAGGTTTTCCTATCCAACATCGGCCCCTGCTCTCCTGGAAGAATGATTAAATAATCTTACAAACACCTTGTCAACAGCATGTTCAGAAGAGTAACTTATGAAGCCATGTATAATATAAGGCCTTCCAATACTTATTGGCAATACAGCGTAACTGGACCATTACCTGTACCATATTAAATAATGCGTTGGCACACTAAAAATATGACTTACATCTACCGGAAAACAGAAAAAATAATGCCTTAACAAATTTTTTAAGACGTAAGTACCAATAGCAATTTTGTCAGCATGATGAAGATGATGACTGTATAAATAAATACATAGAAATATCTGCATACAGAAGCACCTGCACTTGAATTTTGTAGACTTAAGTCCATGCACATTTCAAGATTCAAGATTCAAAACATTTTATTTATCCCAGGGGGAAATAGTTTTGCCTCCCATGATCCAGGGGATCATGGGAGGGTCCACCAGCATGTTTTTTAACTTCTCTCCCAGCAGTGCAGTCTGGATGGTGAAGGATGCCCTGGAGGAGGCAAAAAACATAATCCTCACTGAACTCCCAGGTTTTTCCAGGTGGGTGTAGGTGTGATGGAGCAGATGAATATTGGCATCATCCACTCCAAGTTGGGGCTGGTAGGCAAACTGGAGGGGGTCTAGTGAAGGTTTGAGTAGTAGTAATTCCACTCTAGGCACTAGGCTTTGCTGTACCAATACACTGTGCTGTAAAAAACAAAACATGCTGGTGTGGTGGGTCTGTGCAGTCCCTCTTTTAAGTGGCCTTGAGAGGTTGGGTCTGGTTGGGTAAGTTGCTGGGAGGACGGTGTGTGGAATTTGGTGATGTTTCACCGTGAGTTCAGGCACTGAGTTAGTTCAGTGGAGGAGAAAGAGCATTTCTGATTTCTTAAGTACTGTCGTTATACACAGTCTTCAATATGTCTGTGATTACAGTTACATTCAACTTCTTATGCAAGTACAGTGTGTTTAGGAGGGCTGCCAGGAGAAAGCCTTTTCTGCTTAAAAAGAACATGAAAGCACAGCTGAGATTTGCAAAACTGCATCTGAACAAATCAGAGACCTCTGTAACGACTGGCAGATGAGACCAAGATGGACTTGTTTGGCCTTAATGCCCAGTAGCATTAACAAAAACCAAACACAACATTGCAAGGATTTGCAAGGAGGTTGGGGTGGATGGAGAGCGTTAACTGCACAGGACAGACAGGCTGAAGACATTAATTCAAAAATCCCCATGAGGTTGGGTTTAGAAACAAGATTGTGCTTTGCTTTCATTTTTAATACAAGTGTCGTTACTTAGTAATGCCCACATGTTTTTTTTATTTTTGCATTTTTTAAAATAAGTAAGGTTGTATTTCATATAGAAGTTGTAACATTAAGACCAAATACATTGGGTTTTAATAATTTAACACAAAAATCCTAATGAATAAAAAGAGGGGATACTAACTATGGAGCTTAATTGTATAACTCTGCTTTTAACATTAGGCTTAAAACTTGCAGTCGCTGGTCCTACCAACCTGCCTAGTGCTTCTTCTGCTGCTTCTTGTTGTTGTTATCTCTGTTGTCTTTCGAGTCCTTTAAAACTACCTGATATATATATATTAATATCGATTAATATCAATCCTCCAGATTAGCCGAGGACAGTACTGTAAATTACACATTCTTCTCCATATGTTTACTTGTTGCCTGTCAGCAGTAAAGGGACTGTGCTATAATCTGTTCATTGCTGGAGCTGTCCATGTGGTTTATGTTGAAAACCATAGTAGACTCACCACAGATGGGCATAATGAGCTGTATTTTTGTGCAGGTGCAAAGCTGTAGGATGTACAGGTGCAGATAAGTAGTGCATGAAATATCTGAAAACTGCAAGTAGCTACCATGTGCTAGTGTCACCATGGCCACCTGAACAGAACATCCAAATGGCATCACTTCTATTTGCCTATTAAAGCAGGCGAATGCTAACCATCACAACTACATTTAACAGCAATTTGACTATGTATCCCAACCTAACACCCTCTCCAATCAAACAAATGTGAGGCAGTGATGATCTGTGCCGCACCTCTGTGCCACACACACTGACTGACACCAGTAGTTTCCCTTTATGTCCCCAATATACATGTTTGGTGACACTTGCACTACACATGCTGACGTTCCATGGTCTGTCTAATATATTCAATCAACGTTTGTGACATATTTAGTCTTTCTGATCATAAATGTGCAGTTAAAATACATAGGGTTTGGCAGAAAGCACTGATAGGGGTTGCATAGCTGAGCCCCATAGGCAAAGGTTAGACACAGGTAGCACAGGTGCATGTTGCTGCATGCTCTTCTTACACAGGGGGCAGGGGGTGTCGCCATCAAGTCTGTAATGGTAAACTCAGTTTAACTTTGTTTCAACAAAACTAAAGGATTTTTCAAAACAGGATCAAGGCAGGAGGTATTAGACAGAGGAAGACCAACTCTGATCTGCATGAAACAAATAAAAGAAAGGTAGCCCATGCAAGAATGCTAGAATACATAGTTTTTGGATGTAAACCAGAATCTGGAACTGCTCTCCATTATTTAAAAAACATAGACACAGGTCTATTGGTTTGGAATTGATATTATAGGTTATTTAATAATACACCGAACCACCCCCCACTAAAGACAGACCGCAGAGACTCAAATCAGCCCATTGTCTATGGGAGTTTTGTATTAAATTGCTAAATGCTCATTAGCATGCTAATTGCCCCCCCACACACACTTGTTAGCTAAAAGCTAACAAGTGTGTGTGGAGGGGGTGGCAAGGTTTGGGAATTGTTTTGCACTTTTAGCATTTAGCATGATCACTAGCATGCTAATTGCTGTTTAATATGTTGTGTGTAATGTTTAATAAATGTTAGAACATGACCCATATAAGTTTAAATAAGTAAAATTAAAGCAGAAATGACGTCCAGTAAATATTGACCTTAATCAATCAAGTAATGGAAAACAGCATTTTACTGGTTGTACTGGTCTTGAAGAGGAGTTTCAAGGGGTACAGAGGATTGGATGTTCCACAGTCGTGTAAACATAAGCCACACTAGTACAATAAAACTAACCTGAAGCAGAAAAGGGCTTTCAGTAAAAAAGATATAGGATCTAATCACTTCTTGGCAATTAGAAAAGTGTATTATACTGGTTTTACTGGTCTTGTAGAGGTGTTGAAGAGGTATAAATGGAAAGGATGGATAATGCAGCAGCACTGAGGAAAAATCCACCGACTCATGGATATATACATTTACAGGTGGATATGTGCAAACATGTGCAAGAGTGCAACATTAGATAGGGGTGGCTGAGGAGTTCAGCAAGGAGACAGCTCCAGGAAAAAAGCTGTTCCTAAGTCTGCTGGTCCTTGTCCAGGGGAACCTAAAGCGTCTGCCCGAAGGAAGGGTGAGAGGAGTCCTTAAGAATACTGCGTGCTGGACACAGACAGTGCTTCCTCTGGATGTCCTCAATGGATGGAAGTGGAGTCCCTGTGATGCGCTGGGCAGCCTCGCAGCCACCGTCCCTCCTGTTCCGGACTCTGAAAGGGATCACGTCGAGGACAACACGGTCCCCACCTCTTCGGGCCTGGTCCCTGTTCCTGGTCCGGCTCTTGGCTGTGGTCGCGTCGAGGGCAACGTGGCCACCTCCATCTCTCTTGCTGTCATCCTTCCATCAGCCCTGGGGTCTCCGGAGTGCGCAGCCCCTCGGCCCCTGCTACCGTTGGTCCTGGGTCATCCGCCTGGGGCTTTTCTTTTTGGATTTGGACTTGTGAACACCTGTTTGAACTCTGGGTTTTTAACATCGGGTATTAGGAATGAACTCTGGTTTTGCCTGTCTTGGGTTTTTGGTTTGTCACCTGCTTATGTGATTCATGGGTTTTTTGCTTAGTTTTGTGCTCGTCGTTTTACTCTGCCGTTGTTTAGGATCTGTGCCCCTGTCGTCTTGTCTTTGCCTGTTCCCTGTTCGGTCCCTGGCCCTCCAAGGGAGGCAGGTGAAGCCGTGGCTCGTCCGTCACGTTGACAAGTAAAATACTAACAATGAACATTTTACTGAAGTCCATGACAGTCACAGAATTACAATTTTGTTAATTAAAATTAAGGCATACCCCTCTTCCATGTCATTTTTAAATGACAGCTGTTTTCTCTAATCCTAGCCTCAGAGCTTTCCTTAACCTAAATTAATGTGGGACTTTTTCGGGAACTCAGGTGTCTGGCATGTTAATCCTGGACAGTAAACAGCAAATCGCTTCATGTTAATGATAACAGAATTGGTTCATAAAAATATGTTTCAGTAAAACATAACATTTAAATTCTGTCCAAAAAACATGATCAGGATTGCCGTTTAGTTGTATGTGAATGTAATCTTTGGGAGATAGGGTTGGAAAAAGCATGAAAAAGAGGCAAGATTCCAAAAAAGCGGCCCATTTTAGACCCCCATTTTACAGAGAAAGAGCACCACTGCCGGCAAATACACCCCTTCAGTAATAAATAATTAGTATTATACTATTATACATTTATCTGGATAACCTAAATGATAACTCATATTTTTAAGTGATGCAAATGTGATTTCTAAAGGGGCCTGTCAGTTTATATCATGTACTTTAAATTCTTTAAATATACCTTTTTTGTACAGCATTTCTAAATTTGCTAATATATAGCCAATATGGATGGATACCATTTTCATGTATGCATCGTTTCTCATAAAAACATGGTAACAAGAATTTTAGTGTTGCCCAAAACATAAATCAAATCTAACAAGACCTATCATTTACCTGCACAGCATATTTGGGTATTGGTTGTTTTTGTATCTTTATCCTTTACACACAGTTTTCTCCTGGTACAGGAGACAGGCCTTTACTAAAGTCTGAACGAGTCCAGTGAGATTTCAATCCACTGCAATATTATATATGTGAATTTGACACTTCTTGCTAAATATTTTGATTGTCATTATTCCCTGCCAACTGTGTACTCAATACATGAATAATGTGTATGTGGGCAAACAGAGAATGATGTAAATGATGTTAATCAAATGTCAGTCAGTAAGTAAACAAAAGCTATGCATTGTATTTACATTTTTGTGAAAACAGATCTGAACAACCCCTACACAGAGTAGCAACATGATGGCTGGCCAGGATAAGCTACAATTTCTTTCCAACCAGAAATGTGTAAGGCTGTCAAAACCCACCTCTGCATCCATGACTAGGCAGTGACTATGTAGGTCAACACCCTCTGACAAGCTCTATATGCTTAGGGAGTGAAGCTGCACATTGCTGAGGCAACGCAAGCACCAAGAGATAGATACACACAGACACACACACACACACCTTCAATGATTAAAGGCTAAATACTACTCATGACAGGTAGAGAAGGGGGTCATGAGTGTCTCAGTTCTACAGCATCACAGGTGTGGATGCAGCAACATCATACAGCTTACTTCACTTCACTAGACTACAGTACTTGTCTATAAAAGTTGCCAAAGTGAGCAGTTAGCATCCAGGAAGCTTCCAACGTAAAAACCACCAGAGTGCTGTTCAGTGATAACAGAACAATGCAAATCCACTTTCCACACAAAATGATGTCATAATCAAAGTTTACACACCTTTTAACTTATGTTCCAGAAGATCAGTAAGATGTAAGATGTAGTGCTTCAGAAGCAAGACTGGCAATCACACTGAAAGATTTCAGGACGCACGATAGTTCCTATACATTGATGAATTCATAAATGTAAGGAGAATTATTTAGCATGAGAAAGAGCCACAATTCTCAGGCCATAAGGCAGGAGTCCCTAATTACTGCCTTGTGGGGCCTTGCTTATCATCAGCAGCAATTTTTGTGTGGCAAATATTCCCACAACAGCCTTTGATGTAATTACTTTCCAAACAGCTCCCCTCCAGCCAATATCCTGTTCTGAATTCATGGCTTGGCTTATTTGCAACGTCACTGGAACACACACTCTTTATTTGTTGCCTTGTAGAAAACAGAAACACTTCTGCTCTGCTGAGACCAGGGACTGAACCACACAGTATTCACAAATACAACACGACAAAACAGGTATAATGCTGTATGGAAATCTGTGTCAAAGTACCATTTTTGGTTATGTGAGTTGTGTTATCAAAAACTGAAGTATAACTTAAAAAGGTGAAATTCAACGGTCGTAATCAAAATAATGTTCAATCAAATGCGTCAAAACTGTTTCAGAACTTGTGGCAACAAAGAGACTGAACGTACAGTATGAAAAAAGTCTAAAGGCATGTTAGCAGCTATGTTAGGCTGCACTTAAGCACAATGGATATGGGAGCTAAATAAATTTAGTTTAACAAAGGCACCCTAAAGCATGCTAAAAGACAAAAATATATTTACTTTTGAAGTACTGAGCAACAAATATGGTGCTACTGGAAAGGTTATAAGACTATGAAATTTATCCAAATACACAAACGTGAACGTCATGCTTGTATTTTATACACCTGTAAATTCCATGGCTATTTGTAAAATATCTGTGTCATCAAGAAAATTTGGCAATTATTAAGACACTGTGTTTGCAGAAGTGAGATGGATTTACCAGCCCTAGAGAAGAAGCTGTTCCTCCGTCCGGGTTAGGGTTAGGGTTTGTATGAGTCTTATATTCATGTACATTCATGTATATTCATGGGGGGGCTTGCACACCTTGTTTTTAATCGGCCCTTAACTATTTATGTCCAGCACTGCTCATTGCCCTTTGTTAGTTCATACTGCCATGCGGCCATGCTACCTGTTGTAATCGCGCTGGTCACCTCTCGTTCCTGTCCTTCCTTCATTATTTCTGTAAGATGGTTTGGGTTTGGTTTCAGTTCTCTTCCTGATCTCTTCCTCCCTTTTGTCAGTTCATGTTCTGTTCCTGGTCAATACTTCTTCTCCACATGCTTCTCCTCCATTTCAGTGTTTAACTCCTTCATCCACTCCTCAGTGGTCTTTAGTGTTTATTTTGGTGTAGTAGTTTTGCCTCCACCGACGGTAATTTTCTGTTCAGTGTTAAAAAAAAAGTGTCAGTATACTAGAGTAGTTATTTGAATACTCTATGTATTAAACCATCATGTGTCAGCCTCTTATGTCAATAAATGATCTTTCATTTTTTAAAATTTCTTTACTCAAACTGACTACACTGAATTAAAAACTGTGGCTCGTCTCAAATGTATTATGCAATTGTTGCAATATGCGTTTGGAAAAGCTCCGTTTTCACATACACTTTATATAGATATAAATTAAAAAATCTCACTGTAACATGAAATGATCTGCTTTGGATGACATTCATCATTCATCATCAGAACTTTATTGATGCTGAAGTGTTCAGTTACGCCATCAACCTTGCCTAAAGTGCAAGATCCAATTTCACTTGGAAGCTTAGAAAGAGCCAAAATGATCATTCCAAACTGCCAGACATAATCTTCCCTCATAGAATACATTACCACTTTGCTATGTCACATTTTTTTTGTTTAATAAAGATTGCAATGTCCTATTAAAGCTTGCAGTCAAACACCCTGAAATAAAGACCACAAACTAAATGCGACTACAAATCAATGTGACCTTTAAACTGCATATTTGGTAATGCTTTCATACATCACCATGTTCATAATGACTTGCTGCAATCAAGTGAGGGTGGGGCAGAAAAAGGGAATGCATTTCTGCTCATGTAACTTGACAAATTGTGCTTTAAGGTTTCTATTTATATCTTTCTCATCTCACAGGGAGGGTACAATCTTCCCAATTCTCTTGCTGTTTGCCATAGGCTTAGTGTGACATATTGCTAATCTGGTTATTATGCAATTTATCAGCTGTCTCTCTTTTACAGACATGCATGGATATTATGCAGGTTTTCTTATGAGCCTAACTGCAATAACACTGCAAGGAGCTAATGAGCAGCCACTACTACTGTGGTAATACGTCTCCAGTCACTTCAGGGTACCCTTGTTGCAACAACTTTTTAGTCTAAGTCACTCAATTAAACTAAGCAAATTATTTTTTCCTAATCATATATAGAGCCTCTCAGGCTGGAACCAATGGATTGCAACCAAAACAACAACAACCAAATGAAAGAAGTCATCAGAGTCCACAGTTTGACAGCAAATACTTCAGGAAAGAGAAGTTACAGGGCTTGCTGCAGACCAAAAGTCTCGTATAACTGGTACCCTGAATTGATGCAAGGGAAGCTGGCATTGCAACAAGGATTCATTATTGCCTCTGGCATTTTTAAACAGATGAGGTATGGCCACAGCCACCAGAGGAAGCTGTTTTTGCAGTGTGAGCTTTGCTTGACATGGATGACAGATTGAGAGTGGCCTGCAGCGAACATCTTCCTGAGCTTTTAGATGGACACCCTTTCAGCAGTGACTGCGTTTTTGCGCCATCAGCTAATTAAGGGTGGCCTGTCATTAAAGTTGCGTAAATCAGGCCTTAATGTGACTCCTGAGTCTTGGTGAGACACTGGGCGGGAAGAATGTGGTCCTCTGATTTAATGGGCCCTGGGCAGAGGGGGATATAAGTCTTGATAATGATGGCCAAGTAGAACGTATTGATCACCGCTCCCTCTGGTGTCTATGTGGGTTAAAGCAGCCAGGACAGAAATTGAACTGATTTTTCAACTGTGTAGAGCAAGTATATACCAAGGCAAGGTGCTTAAAATAATTGTTTGTATAAGAGCAGTCTGGTTCACTTTGTCATTTCGATAATATGTCCACTCATTTGTCCATCTCACCATAATCAAGTCTACTCTGTAGGTTTTTTGTGATAGATTGTTCTTGTTTCAGAAAACTGCTCTCTTTCTAGGGAATAACAACTTCGGCTCACTTGGAGATGACAGCTGTCCCAAAAATATATGCACCCTACAAACTGCCTTGTTTGTTAGTAGGTCTATGATTTGTAACTCTTTAATTGTCAAAAGGATGAACAGTTTCACACAGTGCTGATGCCAATTGCTGAATTAATGGTAAACTCTTCAGTGTGCAGTCCAACTCTGTTCTAAACACAATTCCCTTCCCTGTCAGCACTCCTTTATGAGAGTGCTAAATGCTGGCAGAGGCTGCATTGGAAAATTGTTAAGATAGAGTTTCCTCTAATTAAAAGACAACAGCAGCAAATGTTTGACAGCAGTTTGGCACTTTCCATTCCCATCATTATTGTAATGAAACATTAAATATTTATCATATACGAGTCGGGGGGAATCATTTTGCCCAGTGTCATTAAGATTTCAGTTAATTATCATGGCCCATTGGGCCCAACACCTCCTGCAATGTGCCACTACTCTCTGTCCATTATCTAGTATGCTATTATCAACACACATTGTCTATCCCCAATCACAGCATTTCCTCTTGGAAACATGTTGATAATTACCTCAAGATGTCGATTTAGCGAGCAGAGGTAATGTAAAGCTCCGGTTAGTTTGTATACCTGAAATCGGAAGGCATTTATGGACATTGGAGAGCACTATCTGCAATTATCTTCCCCTGCAGTTCCCAAACAGTGCTTTCAAAACGGCTTTCTTCTGACATTTTAGCTAGGCTGTACTTTAAATTAAAAGTAAAATGGAATAACAAATTGTTGTAGACTGTAATGCCTTGAAGCAAATTGGTGATTAGCTTAATTGTTTAGGTAATTATTTTACTGTATATATTCATGTAGATATACAGTACATATATTAATTGGATTAAAAAAAATATTCACAGTGTTGCAAAATAATTTTTATATAAAGTTGTATATATAATTATTTTAAATTCTATAACATCTAGTCACAGTGTTTGATCCACGGTGGGACATTAAGTATGAGAGAACTAACCTGGGTCCAGAGGATCTTTATGAAGAAATGGAAATGGTTTATCAAGAGGTTCACCTTTACCAAGCCACCAGAGAAAGGCAAAAGAACGAGATGTAATAATTAGCTCATCTGGCTGAAGAGGACATCATTAATCATCCAAAATGATTAGTTTACTGGCAACCAGACTGCATTTAGAAATTCTATCTTGCTGTCTGTGCCTGTAACTAGCTAGCATATATTCACATAGCTACTTTGTTAGCAACATGAGATCTATTGTGATGGCCTAGCTAGCACAGTATACAGGCTACTACACCAGATTTCATAGGCATAGAAAAATACAATATTGAATACATACAGGTTAGATTTAATCTCTACAGTACCGTAGACTATGCATTTCCTCTTACATTAAATGTCAAATAATAATAATTGAGGACCACATCCTCTACTCTAATTGGCCATACAAAAAAAATCAATTATTGAGGGTTGTGGCACCTTTTGACTTTTTGGATCCACTTTAGCCTAAAGTGCAAAGAATTATAGGAAGAGTTTGATTACTGAACAGTAATTGAGATTTATGACTTATAGAACCATTGGATACAGAGGCTTTTTGAGCATCTTTCCTTTACTTATATGCAGATATGGGCTATATGTATCAGATGTACAAATATTATTGACACTGTATTATTGATCTGTCTATGTAACTAAAGTCAATCTATAAGTTAGCCATTTATTATTTATTGTTATTTAAAAGTAAACAAAGCATTTGATAAACTCATGAATATCAGGTGTTTTTGTGTACGTGGTATACAGCAGTACTTACTAAGATCATTTTGATGGACTAGCAGTATTTATCACAAAGTGAAATACAAGGAGAATCATTAAATGATTGTGTAAAAGTTTTTTTTAAGAATAGAGGTTTTCTTTAACGTCCAAGGGCTTGTTAAAATAACTCCCTTTACATTTTTAACACCACTTGACAAAAGTACAACATTGCTGTGGACCTTCATATAATTAAATTATTTAAATAGATCTGTCACTTGAAAATTTAAGATTTGTGAACATATTTCATATTGCACAGCTGGATGCTGTGATACGGCTGCGAACATTACTTTTAGGCCCCTGGTGTGTCCAGAGATAGTAAATAGTCAGAAGGAGAATTGAACGGAGCGGTGCTTTCCCTTGCCTCATGCTACTTCTCCTGCTGAGATGCAACCAAAACCACAAAGCAGTATGAGTTCTGAGTTTAATGCAACGTGTTGCTTCTCACATGCATTAACTGCCAGGGTTTAATTACTTGTGTTCACGAGTCCATGAATAGTTTCTTACTATGTGTGACACCAGACAGTGGATCAGGACAGATCTAACCGACGCTTCCTCCTCTCTGAATAATTTCACAGAGGATGGGATGCTGCAGGTCACATTACCTACTCTGGTGACAAAATGACAAATGTGTTAATCTTTTGGCTGGTGGGATTAATATGTGAATTAATGTGGGCAAAAAGGAGCATTTCCTCCTTATCCATCACAGGTAGAGCACATCAAATGTGTTGTGTTTACAGTAATGACACATTAGTTCCCGCACAGTAAACATACATGTCATAGGTTGACTGTAGGACAAACATGATCCAAGGTCTTTATATCTGCTACATTCATTGTGGTTGAATGTGGACAATAAACCAACAAGTTCATTGCAAGAATAGAAATGATTGTTTTATACAAAGTTGTTTATATTATACTAAATAGTTCACAAAACGAACAAAAGCTGTGTTGTATCACTGAGGCTGACTGAGTCACACTCAGCGGGCTATTTTTGTTTTCTGTAAGGGTAAACAGTCACCATACTTAGAGTTTCTCCTCCAGTGTTGCTCCAACAAGCTCATCAATTCAGCCGTTGGGGTGTATCTTTCAAAATAAAGGATCCCTTGAGAACTGCGGCCATGTTGAAGGGTCACAAATAAAGAACTACTAACTGAATTTCTCTAAATCGCATCACATTGCTTTTGGTCTTGGAAAGTTTGTGCTGCGTTAAATAAAGGCCAAAACTCTGCTTTTTGTTGTGTTGGAAACTTTGAACACTAAACATTCATCAATGTTAAGGCCCCTACTTTATACATTTTGGAATGTAAAATAAACCTTTAGATTGGGTTCATACCAAATGTAGAGAAAATTTAGATGGTTTTAACGCCTGCCATGTGATTTGCTTTTTGCTTTTTTATGTTCATAACACAACAATCAATCAGTTTTTAAACCATCACTAAGTAATCAGTCAGTATTGAACTTTACTTAAGGGCCTCGACTGAACAGAGCTACTGTCACTTGAACACTTGAACACAGCTACTCTAAATTCCATCTGTCAAAAATTGAAGAAATCACTTTGGAGCTCAGAAAGAAGACAATGGATGCTTAAGGGTGAAGACTGTACTGTCATTTCCAAGGGTTTCAGTGTCTATATCAGCTGTGCATTGCCTCATTGCAAAGCACAAGGAGACTCATCAGAGATGTCAACAAGAATCACCAGATTTCTGCCAAGATCATTGTTCCTAAATTCGCCTTTATTGGACTTGATGTTTTATGGGAGACTTTATCAACTCCTGAATACATTTCCACATTGAGCCAGGCAGATTTAGGCAGTGTCTTTCGCTTAATAAATAAAATCAACATTTAAAAGATGCATTTTAGGTAACATTAAAATTTGATAGATGTTGTCATTCATTTGCTTCTGCCTAATATTTTCTAGGTAGGTAAAATAATTTGATTATAAACTCTGCATTGAAAGCAGCTCACATGGCTCTGCTCTGATGAAAACACAAAATATATATATCTATTATAAATCAAATACAATAATTGACTTTGTGCAGCAGCAGCAGCGTTACTACATCTTCCAGCAGGTCAATATTTGAAGACATATAAAGAGAGGTCATTAGGAGATTCACCAGTCCCTCCTGAGAAGCACTGGACTAATTTCATCACCAAACACAGCTGTCAACATCCAATAAAAAGTCTGAAAGAGAGACACAGTCCCCAATATAAAACTTGAATGACCTCGCTTTTATTTTTCTCCAGCTACTGCTGGGCTAGAGGGTCATGGAAATGAATGCCAATGAACAGCTGTTTATTCATTATTCTTATCCCGTGTCATAATCCAAAGTTTATCTGATATGGAGTGCTGAGAGGCACCACAGGAAAGCTTGGATAATTTGGCAGAAATAGCAAGTAGCCCTAACACGCACCCTCCCTTCCCTTAGCCCTGCACAGGGCCTAATCTTTTATTGAACAACCTGAATAACACAAATGAGTTTGTGCATCTTTATTTGTAACATTCAAAGGGACCAATCATTATCTTTTAATTACTAGTACCCAGTAGTGGGCCCATTAAAGCAAAGCAATTAGTCTAACACTTTCACACAAACAGCAAGTTCATTGAAACTGGTTTTGAGCTATAGTAATATTTACACATGAAGAGGCACCAAATAACAAATTAATGGTGCAAAGAAGGACTAAAGTGAAGCAGTATAAAGAAGCCTGACATGTACGTCACACAGAGGTTTATCAGATTCTTCAAAATAGTATAATAGCAAAATATGAATAAATTAAGTGCAGTAAAATCACCACAATTGGAAGAAAACAATGTACTGTTTAAAAGATAATGGTTTGGAGATTTGTCAACCCTGTGGTAAATTGTCTGAGTCGTTGTCCATGAGCATCTTCACATCGTCCCCACACTTCATACAGCAAATAATCTATCTGCATCCAGGAGAGCTGCTGAGCGCCATTTCTGAATTACCTATGAGTTATCTCCTCAATAACGTCTAATCAGACAGCTGCCGTTTCCTCCACTGTAAACAAAAGTAATTACAGTAGATGTGATGGATGGAAAGAATAAGACAGCTTCTGCATGCTCAGGACCAGTCTGGGACTCTCTAGAGCAGAACACTTTAATTAGGGACAGCGTAGCCCAGTACAACTGAATGAGTCTGACAAAACACATATTTCAGTTGCTAAAATAAGCCTCTGCCTATGCAGTGTCTTCTGTTTTCTTAGGTCTGCACCAGTCATTTACTTCAGTGCCTCTGAAGAAGTTGTTTTGAAAAGGGAACAGAATTTAGCATATCACTTCATCTTTATTAAAGGTAATGAGATTCTACACAATTTAGTATAAAAATCAAATACCCAAACAATGAGTCAAATAAAAGCTGCAGATTTAACTGGCCAGAAGTTTCATTAGTTGTTTGTTCTACAGCGCATTTTGAATATTATTTATGATATACTGAAACCTGCAACAGAAATATCACAATAGGAATACATACTTTACAAACACAGGTCTGCAGTATTATGTGCACACATAATGGAAAGTCTAAAAGATAAATCAGTTGGGTTACATCATAAAAAACAATATTTTGTGTTGTAACACAAACATTATATAATGAAGAAATTAATATCAATTATCATGTTATTAGAGTGATTGTTAACAGTTTTTGTTTTCTGTGGATAACCTGTGGAGTACTTTCTTTCTTTCAACATCTGAGTTTAGTGGCTGAGGGATTTCTACAATTGCTATGAACAGTGACAGTTTTTTGGGTACTGTCAATACTACTCTAGTTTTCTTTTCTGGGACATGTTTGTCTGAGGTCTGGTTAAATTCTGGCTACTAAACCTACAGAAAATAAAACACAAGATAGGTACAGTGAAAAAAGTTTGTGTGTTCACTCAAATGTGGTGCAACTTTTAACATAATTTTTGAGAAAATCAGTATGTGAGTTAAAAATCTTCTTGGCCATTTGATTTATGTACAATATGTCAGGATTTATTTGCCAAGTCTATGCTTTTCTTGATATCTTTTAAACGTGTGAAAACTTTTTTAGACATTTTTAAATATTTGGTATGTGGCAGATAATCTATCCTGATTTTAAAAGCATTTTACAGTAGAAGCATTGGTTTCATCATATTTCTAGATAACCCACTTGTTTTCCTCACACTCTACACTCACATTTGCTCCTTGTAGCATGTGTTGCCAAAATGAACATAGGGTGAAAGGAATCAACCTAAATTAATGTTATTTTTAAACCCAACATGATGTGACAGTTAAACAGTGATTAAAGTTTAATATCATGACAAGAAAATGCTCTTATTTCATTGGAATCCAACAATGCTGGAATGGATAAAGAGTGTAAATTAAAGGAACGTAGTTGTGTTCACATTAAATATGTATGTATTTATGGGCCAGAAAAGTCTGAACCAAATATAGAGATGGGTCTTCATTCAGGAGTTGGTCAGATTTTTGGTAGTTTAGAGTTATACAGTGCTGTGAAAAAGTATTTGCTCCCTTTTTTGATTTTTTTTATTGTTTACATTTTTGTCTCACTTAAAAAATTAAAGCCATCAAACTAATTCTAATGTTGCACAACGGTAACAAGTAAGTTATAAGTAAATACAGTAAATACAAAAATGTTTAAATTATGATTTTATTTATTAAGCGAAAAATTAATCTACCTGCCATCTACCATGTAAAATAGTAATTTATTGCTCCTTTGCAAAATCATTAAGGAACTAATATTGACAATATTTCTTTGAAAACTGAGTTCAGTTTTTTTGCCACACTAAGGCCTGATTACTTTAATTGTAAAATAATTACAAAGCCCTTTCTAAGTCTTTGAAACTCTATCAAACTACAGTGAGAATCCTAAATCCATATCCATGTATTGAAAAAAGTAAATAAATTAAAAAAACTTGGAACAGCGGTGAACCTCTTAAGGAATAGGTAGCCTACCGAAATGACTCCAAGTGCATTGACAAATCATCTAGATCATAAAAGAACCAAAGAAAACAAAGGTTAGTCTCACTGCCACAGAATATCTCGGTTCTCCCCAAGACCTTTGGGCAAATATTTCTGCAGACTGATGAGACAGAAATCTTTAGAAGATGTGTGTCTTATTACATCTAACTTAAAACTAACACAGCACCTCTAAAAAGAACACCAACAATCAAATGTGGTGTCGGTATCAGGATCTGGAGGACAAAACATAATTGCAGGAGCAGCAAGACAATGATCCAAAACACACCAGCAAACCCAATGGAGGTGCATTCAAAACATTTTGCAAAGAGGAGTGAATCAAAATTGCAATTAATGATTGCAATCCTTTTTTGGGGCAAGGAAGTATGGGTTGGTTAAATATTAAGGTTTTTTTTCAAAGACCAAAGCTGCCTTTTTGTTTAAAGAGCTGCTCATACTGACCTTCATGCTACAATAAATTGTAATTGTAATTTATAACTGCACAATACTTTTTTTACATGGCATTGTATGGTCTTTCCCCTTCTATTGTATCTTTGGCTTCATGGACATTTATTATGAATGTGCAGTACATCCTTTGATGTTTTCTGTGGTAATGGGATCTGTAGTCTACATGTTGTAGACTGTATCACTACAGCGGCACTTCGGTCTTTCATGTTAGTCCTCGATACTTAACCACAACCAGCGCAACTTTTCTCCCAGTCTTATTAGATTCAGAACAATAACAGGATTTCTAATTTCGATGAGATAACAAAACACCCATCTGTGAATTTTAGTTCTGGTCCAAGCTGCAGTGCACTGAAAAAGCCCTTTTTTAAAGTGATATAAAAGGCTTGTTGCTGTAAATTGTTCACTTGGCAAATTATGGATAATTGATGAACTGTCCTTCCAGGGTCAGTTAGCTTGTGGATTTAGTAATTTAATATATTTTGACTTAGCCAAAAGTTGGATCAAGGCCAGCTGCAGTGGCCATAGATTTAGCAGAATAAGCAGCATGCATAAAATAAGGTCAGGTGCAGCATGTACCTGTTAAATGTGTAGGCAAAATGTAAGTATGTATGTTTGTCCTTGATCCGAGCCCAGATATTTCTACCCAAGCACGTTTTCAGGTCCGTCCCAGGGGAGTTCAAGAGCAGGTTATTGTGCTGTTGGTCTGGCTATGAATCTCTGGACATGTGGACGTGCCCCAAACCCATTCACAGGAAAACATCCAGGAGTCATTCAGATTAGTGGTGCAACTCCGAGGTCATGGTTGACATCTAAGCTCCTCATGCTGTGCCCTCTAAAGGAATGCTATTTAAGTAGTCTACACAGTCAAATTCATGATGTTAGGTGAGCTCTGGAGCTTCTAAATCACAAGTACAGTCTAGTATGATTCAGTATTATCTATTATCTAGTATTATATATCTCTTTTGTCAACATCAATCCTTGTGCAGCGATATCTGAGAGTCTTACATAACAGCAAGACAATCTTAAAGCTACATTAAAAATCCCTTCAAGAAACTCTGCATTATAGTCACAGCTGGTATTCGTGAAAATTTGGGATTGAGGCTTTACGTCTTAGCACTTCAGATCTTTTTTTATTCATAGTAGCTTGACATGTCTGCCCTCCCAACAGAAACCTTCATTTTCTGACTGTCTTAAATTGTTACACCAACATCTCACGCCCAGTAAGGCCGCTTGTCATTCAGTGAGGTGTATTAGAGTGTTATGAATTCAGATGCTTTTAAGTTTTTCTTCTCTGACTTTCACATCATGATTCATCTGGGGAATTTTGATCTAACCTCAAAGTGAGCTCTTTAGCCCTGAAGAAGACACCCTAACATAGATGTCGAGCTTTGAAAAAGAAAGGAGGACCTGAAGGGGCTTGATACAAAATATAACAAGCTTTTATATTGTGATTCTTTTAAATTCACTCAGTTATCCCTATACAGTACACATTATGTACACACAGTACTTTAAACTAAAGTCTCATATCACTGTTGTGAGGAATTAAAAATGGAGGTACGTTGGTCAGCATTTTGCTCTGGTGTTCACATTAACACTACGTCAATACACAAACCTTATGCAGTTATCAATACACAGTCTACCTTGACCCTACAATGACTCATTTCTAAAAGCCTGCTCTCATATGTTAATTCCTTCATAAAAATACAGCTACACCTACACTCCACTAGACCTACACTCCGCACACAGACTCTCTGCACAGTACATCCAATTTGTTAGAATTAATTTCTCATGGTGGTATGGATGGATTTTATCTTAATTATCTTGTGTGCTCACCTTTTGTACACTAGAGGAATACATTCTTTGCCAAACTTTTGATAAGATCAATACCAGTATCTTTTCTAAACGTTAAATAGGGATGGCATATCTTAGAATGAAGACAATGCATTGCCTGGTGCAACAGAAAAAAAATATGTCATAAATGAATTTGCCAGTTTCACTGTTGGATAGAGCCAGGCTGGTTTCCCCTGATCAAATGCTATGCATAGCTAAGACAACCACCTACTGGCTGTAGCTTCACATTTAAAGGGTTACATGTCAACGTGAGCTGAGTTCCCGCAGCTCTTTTTTAATTCTAGAGAAAGAATATAATCATTTCAACCAAACAGCGGCATTAAAGTGATGAGAATGATAATGGGATTTTTACCTGAGCCAGTATAATCTAATTTATACAATACATATGTAACATAAAACTAAGCATTAACGTTACCATAACAGCTCTTAAAAACTCTTGAATCTAAAAATGTATGTTGGTGGTGGATGGCAATGGGCTGATTCTCTTTTCTAGCATGGTAAAATAGTAAGCGTATTAGCAGCTACAGTGGCAAAACATCAATCCCAGTATCTGCTTTCAAAACTCTGCATTGGTAGGAGACCATCGCAGTTGCTTTGCCTGTTTTATGTTTTCCTCCAGCCTCTGCATACTAAATACATTATTGAACTTCCTCAGGAGAAATAAAACACAGTGTAAAATGCTGGCAGTGTTTTCTCCTTAAGCGGTGAATAAACTCAGCATATCATAAAAATGATGCAAAGGCACTGATGGTGAACCGAATTCTTAGTAAGTGTACTTCAACGCTTACATGCGGAGCAACTGACTACTGGTCATAACCCAAGCTATTTACATGCACCTAACATGACAGAGTATCTTCCGTGAATAAACCAATTACACAGTGGTCTTCATCCCTGGTTTTCTTTATTACCATGTAGTTTTTTGCATTTACTTGCTGTCCCTGGTGTTACACAGTCACTGATTAGAATGCTATAATAAAAATGTCTGAGTTCTCAGTGCAAGAATAGTGGACTGAGAGACACTGACCTCAGGTGTCCCATCCCAAATAGAATGTGGGCCATAAGCAAGTACAAAAAAGAGAAGCTGCCAGCTGCCTCCTCTCTATTTGATTGGCGTCACTTTTAATAGAGTGGACACAGATTATTCATAAAGCAGAGGAATAATGAGGGTGTACATGCTAAACATAAAACTAAAGAACTAAAGGGGATGTTTAGTAAAGAGCACACTAAGCATTTACTGCATGTTAAAATTCACAGCTGGCCCCGTTTGAAAGACCACTTTACAAACACCTCATGTCCAAATCATGTCAAATGCATAGTAACTGAAGTGCTAATATTAATCTGTTGGGATGTTTGGACCCCTGTTGAGCCAGAGGTAAGAGCTGTGTGGAGTGAGTGTGAATTAGCTTTTAGGAAAATAGGAGAGCTTGTGTTCTCTCTCCCTCTTGCTCCAAAATACCATTTCAGCCCATTTGCACTGATTACAAAATGTTGGCTGGCTACATTTGAGCAAATAGCACTGCTCAGGTGTTTTCTCAGTCTGTATTTTTTTGGGAGAAACTGCCAACATATTTGTTCATAATGCATGCATGCATGTGTTTTAATGGGTTTCAATATAAGCACAGTAGACCTATAAAAACTTATCAGGAACTCTACTCCTAACTCTGCAACATCTGCAGTGTTTTGGCCACTTGAGCACAAATTGTATGCATTCAGGTCCCATATATTTCAGTAAGTATTAAACCTGTACATGCAAAAATCACTAAATACAATTATATTATATTTCATATTTTGAAAATGAGAGCATTTTTCTTCATATCAAATGTAAAGAATGGAAGGGACTGAAAACATAATGTGGCTAAATTTACTGTGATTAGGTGACAAGGATCAGGACAGAAGCTGACAGACATACTGTGTGCTGTGGTCTCATAAAATCAAACGTAACAAAATCTAAATATACATCAAGTTTCCATTTCACTCAGGGGATCTAGGGAAGGGTCTAATCTAATCTTTCCTGAAAAACATAGTTACAGCAGACAAAAAACTAAATTTACAGTAATTAAAGTTCTTGTACTGTATTCGTTTTGTGTATTTATTTATTTATGTTTACATTTTTTCATATTTATTCTGGGGAATGATACAATAATTGTGGATATTTTGTTGAACACGTTTACATATAGGGGATATGCCACTGATTTCACTATAACCAAAAATTCAAAATACATTAAATCTGTAATTAAATCATCTTTGGCTACAACTCAAAGCCTGCCACATGTCTTAAAAAAATAAATTATTGGATTTACTTGCTTTATCTTTGTCTAATATTAATATTCAAGTATAAATATGGATTGATGATCTTAATAATTTCAGTGGGACAAACATACAGGACATACATATTGTCAAGGAAAATGAAGAAAGGGGTGAATACTTTTTAACACTGTATAATACACAAAAGTAAAAACATAATAATAATGAATACCTGGAGAAATTGTTATTTGGACAGCTGCTAGACCTGTGTCTGTTACACTTCGATATGTAACTCCAGGGGGGACTGAGAATCGTACAGTATCATTTTCAACTTTCTGATAGTTTAACAAACTATAAGCTCATATCATAAAATCATAAACGTGTAATAGTTATGATAGAAATTAAGGAAGAGCTGATTTCTTGTATTTTATTGCAACTATAAATATGTGTTCATTTGTATTATTACAAACCTTTTTGTACTACTACTGTAATGTCTCTAGTATTTTTAATATGACATAATCTAACAATACTATTTTCAGAGGCCACTAATGGGCTTTTCATGATGATTCACACTTTTCTATATATGTAAATATTGCAATCTCAAGAGCGATGTTTGTTTCTTGATTGGATTTATTCCTTGTTTTTCTAACACAGTAAACTCCAATAATAAACTCACCTACTCTTTGCTCTCGTTGGCAACATTTCCAGCTCAAAAAACAATTACATCTCCTTTTGATTTCCAGCTTATGGGTCGCTTTTATTTGAATGTCATTTAAAGTGAAGGTAATTTGGAATTGAGGATTGTGAAAAGCTTGACAGACTTCCAAATTAATGAGAGCTTGGCATTTGGTCTTTTTGTCTCACAAGAATGATTTTTTTAATTTCCAAGGTGTACATTCAGCAAGGTCTAAAGAAACAGTGAACTACTGAGGTGTTGATTCATTACACAGTTTTTTCTTCTGATAATCCTTTCTGCACAACCTACAGACCTATTTTTACTGGTGTAATCCCCCTTCTTCTTACAGTGTAAGATGGCATTTCAATATAGGGGACTACTGGCTTCAGTGTTATGAGACAGAAGAAAGAAATTGTCTTCAACACTGGCATTTTACCTTCTCGAAATCCTATATTTTCCAGTCCCTGAATGCGAGAATGAGTGCTTCTCAGAGAGGGGCCAACTAAATAAACCCCTCTTTGGGCCTGAAGCCACTAATCTGTAATTTAATTTCAGGCGGGTGTCTGGGCCATGAGGACACACAGCAAGGTCAAGGGCTACTGTACAGAGAGATCTGCACATTTGGGCATAGCCCCGGGTTTGATCAACAGTCTCATCCAGCTTAGGAAGAGGACACAGCCTGTGTGCATGTGTGGGTGGCGAGATGGGGAAGTATTTCTGTGCTAATACAAATCAGACTTGATGCAAGGTAGCTATTTCACATATGACAGCAACAAACCAGCACAGAGAAAACTATTATTCAAAACAAGTAAAATGTTTGGGATGACTGAGCTTCTGCAAACAGAGAAAGATTATCCCTAACACAGGAGCACGTCTAACAGGAAACAATTCAACATGTCAGTGTTGTTCTGCATGGAAATGAAATATTTGTATTACTTTGACCATAATTCATGTTTTACTTATTATGTAGAATAGTCTAGTGGGAAGATGAATCAACTAATGGAAAAATGGAAGGGTGAATTTGAGCAGCATGGCTAATCCTGTAGGTGAAGAAATGTCTGTAATAAACTCAACTTGTTCTGGCTGAATGAGCACAAAGTGGGCCTGCGAATGGGACCAATTATTACCAATGACCAGGCAGTTTCACCATGTCTCTTTAATGTAAATAGGCACTGGGTTATCTGACACAAATGGCATTGGCATTCATACATGGACATTTGGCACAGAAACTTGCTCAAGTACCTAAAAAAGCAAGAAAACAACCTGTACAGAAGGTAAAACATTACACAGCAGCAGTAGAAACCAACTGAGATATTTAATTAAAACAATTTCCTACACATACGACTGTCAGGTCAGTGACAACATCAGGGTGTATACCATGCACCATTTGCAGTTTGTTGGAGCTTTGCTGGCATTCAATTTAAATTCCCTCAAGTTAGTGAGTATAGGAGAGCAGTACAAGACAGGTACAAGTTACTCCAACGACAGGCGCTAATTAGTAAGTGTAGGAGTTATGGGAGAGCCAAGCATTCTCTCTCTCTCTTACAGAGAGACAGTGATAGTAACTTAGGCAGGGTCATCTCTTTGAGTGTCTCACTTCCTATTAGACAGGAGATCACAATCCATACAGAGTGATGTCAGTGACAGGAAGAAGGATTCTGCCACATTCTGTCGTTTTCAGACACAGCTTCTCTTTTGCATACTGCAAAGAACACAACCCACTCAACTGTATACACTCACTGCCGTGGCCCTCTGTTGAGAAAAAGGGAGGGGAGGGCACAAGAAAATGATGGCACATGATGTGTTTATGTGTTGTGATGGAAACTCAAGGGAAAGTCTTAAAAAAAAGAAGAAGAAGATGATGGACTCATCTTCTGCTCAGCGAGGCTTTGGCATTCTGTAGGGGGACGCTGGAAATAGTCTCCAGGTTGATGGATAGGTGGAGTGGGATTACCCGCCAGACTTGTCTCCCACCTGCCGTCTGGTCCCGACTCCTGGATGAAGACACAAAAACACAAAACATGTAATGTCAGGCTGTTCACCTGTTATTAGCTTTGAAACATAACGCATAAAGTAAATAAGGACTTCATTAAATCTGGTCTCGCATAAAGATGATTCATATATCAAGATATCATTAGCAATGATATCCAACAAGTCGATTTTTCAAGAATGCTATAACCTTCAAATCTGCCTCTATCTACATACCCTCTTCTGTGTATCGCAAGTATCTTCCTGAACTTCTAATGCTTCTTCTCACTCGTAACCCCTCTGGACCAACCTACCGCTAGCACGGAGAAGGAAATAGTTCTCCCTGCATCATTAAACAGTTTGAATTAACTTGGTTGGAATTTAATTATGTCACACTTGAAGTTCTCCTACTTGAAGCATTTAAAAGCAATATAGTTGGCTATGTGCTTGGAGGTTCCGTCTTTAGATACATTATTTAAGTCAGTCAGCTATATCTGCATGCAACTGGACTCCTAAGTGAAAACAATAGACTTGCCCATCAGTGCAGATCATTTACTTTCTGTTTCCTGGTGAGATATCCAACATAAATACCCACAGAGGAGCTAATAATTTCCCGCCCTGTGGTACTGGAAATTCAGCTCATGCTCTGTGTTCCATTAAGGCTTTAGCTGTACTTGTCTAAACCTGTCATGAAATTACTTCTGATTTAGACATACTGCAGCTAAAATAGGTTTGACTCAGTGCACCCAGTAAGCAGATGAATTCTCGTGTTTGAAGCACTCATTGTGTCCACCCTAATATTTAATCACAGGAAATACATAAAACTGTTCTGTTCGTGAGCTTTTCCCACCTCCTAATTGGCACTCGTCGTAAACCCTTTATTATATTTTACCCATGACAGGCTAGAGTGATGTGGGTAATTCCTGAATGAAATCGCTAGCAGCTTCAAAATGTCAGTTAGAAAATTGTTCTAAATGATGTAATCTTTGTAAATTGCAATGCTTGCCACGAGAGTATCTGGCTTATGTAGCAATGTTGCATTTGGAAATACAGACTGGTTTCCATTTGCTCCCTGTTGTAGGATAATCCGACGCGCCAACTTGTCACCTGAATGAACACAACACAATTTTCACACTTGCATTTTCTCATCAGATTCAAATTTACCTCTGTGTGCCCCTAGGGAGATTTAAGGGCATGGATGTCAAAGACAAGTCATGCTAAGAGAAATGAAACTTCACCATGACAATGGTCGTACATCTAATAAGGAACTATTTTTAATCTTACAAAATAACAGGAGCCGCCACCATGAAAAGGAGCTTTTGTGAGATAGTTAACAACGACAATCACAAAGTAAACTGCAACTCCGAGTTCAACAGACAGGTTCTGTCTGTTTGAGAATCCAAATCAGACGTGGCAGCATAGAACATTCCTCTCCTCCAACACCTGAGCTGAAGGACAGATTCATTTACAGAAGATACATGGGATTGCACACTAATTCACTTGGGCTGTAGGAGATTGTTAATGTGAAAGACACAGCAGCAGAGTGGATTCAATTTAATGAACTACTGTAAAACCACACTGTGTCCACTTCTTCCCTCATTTACATTGAAATGTGAGAATTTCATTCTATCTGCAGGTATAGATTTGTATCTGTTTTATGTATATATTTATCATCACACACAAAATAAGCCAGCCTGCTGCTTTTTTCCCCACATAGACAGAAATAGCAACAACAAGCAGAGTTAATATCAAAGACGGAACAAAAGGCAATGGAGCAATAGGAAAGTTTAAGTTTGGGAATAACCTTGAGGATGTATTCAGGATAATGAGGAAGAAGCTAAACCCTGATAATGCTTAGAGACAGCTGCTGTATGATCAAACACATGATGACAATTTAAATGTATAAGAACGGATAATTATGGTATAATGTATATAATATTCAAAGACATAAACACATTTACATTTCAACAAAGAACGTACAAGCCACAACACAGAGGACTGTAATACAAGTAATATCCTATGGGTCCTGCAAGACATAAATGGCTGGGTGTGGGATGCATTTAAACATCTGAGTGGGAAGAGATATAACAGGCTATTATTATTAGACCTAACCGTGCATGAAAATACACAACCTTCAAGTAAACTGTATCGCTTGTGTCTTCTAATATACCAAATAAAGATAAGCCTTGCATGCCTCTTCTCCCATCACCATTTCACAAGCTGTGAAGTCACTTACATTAACATCAGCACCATTAGAACATTGCTATCCACAACTTAAAGCTGATTAATAAAGAAGAACTAATCGACACTGCTCTAAGTCTCACATTAGGGAATAAAGTTGGTATAATGATGCCCAAGGTAGGTTCTTTTAATGGCTTTCGGCAATGCTTATTTTCAGGCACTGTCTTCCAAAGCTGAAATAAAACAATAAACACTTAAACAAGGCAAACTGTTGTCTAAATGCAACAACACCCTCCTACAACACCAGCACCTTCAAAACTCACTACTATAATTAAAACATTATATCTTATTTGTTTAAACAGTTCACAGCAAGTTTCAAGTTTCAATTCACAGTGAATGTAAGATGTGTGTCTACAGTTAAGCCCATAATTAATCATACACCTGACAAATGTTACTTTTATTTAACCAGCAAGTTATTTTTGACTGGAAATGACATAGGTGTCTCCCAGAAGATAATACGACGATGTACAAAAGGAATTATTGAGGAAGATTTCTCAGCTTTTATTTACATTTGAGCAAAAAGTGTCATGTCCAAAATTATTCATACTGTCTCTGGAAAATTCCAAAGTTCTATACCATTCCAAATAGTCCAAGCTGTTCTAAAGCATCCTAATTACCCTGATTAGTTGGAAACAGCTGTTTTAATCAACTCAACAGGTGAAAAACAGCAGCTCTCTGCAGTTGGTTTGTGGACTGTCATGGCTCAGACAAAGGAGCTCTGTCAGGACCTGCGGCTGCACATTGTGGCTGCTCACAAGTCAGGTTCCAGTGGCTACAGTATGGCTACAAAGTATTATTAAAAAATACAAGATGGACGCTGCACACCCCTGGGTTCCACAAATGCAGACCAAGGAGGACGCCACTTCTTCAGATAAGAAACACAAAAGCTCGCTTGGCCTTTGCAAATGCTCATCTGGTCAAAGAAGAAGACTTCTGGTCGTCTGTGTTATGGTCAGATGAAACAAAAATGGAATTGTTTGGTGACAATGATGTTTCCTTCATTTGGCGTAAAAAAGAAGAAGCCTTCAACCCAAAAAACACCACCCCCACTGTCAAACATGGTGGTGGGAACCTAATGCTTTGGGGGGGGGGTTTCAGCCAATGAACGAGGGAACCTAATCAGAGTGAACAGCACCATGAAAAACAAGCAAAACATGTGGATTCTTGGGCACCAGTGGACATTTCAGTATGACAATGACCCAAAACACAAAGCAAAAGTGGTGAAGAAATGGTTAGCAGACAACAACATTAAAGCTTTGGAGTGGCCCAGCCAGAGTCCTGACTTGAATCCAATTGAGAATCTGTAGAAGGAGCTAAAGATCAGGGTGATGGCACGTAGACCCTCCAACCTGAAAGATTTTGAGCTCATTGCTAAGGATGAATGGGCAAAAATACCTGTAGAGACATGCAAAAAGCTGGTCTGGAAGTGTCTGATTGCTGTAATGACCAACAAAGGCTTTTCTATCGATCATTGAGAAGGGTATGAATAATTTTGGATATGACACGTTTTGCTTAAATGTAAATAAAAGCTGAGAAACGTTAAGATTAGGATTAATTTAGGAGTAAAGTGACTGAGTGGTGAATAAAATGAATACGATGTCGGCAGTGTTGTACAGAATGTAGTTTCCGTTCATGGTTTAGGAAAAGGTCTTATCTGCTGGAGTTAAAAAGCAGAGTGGCTTTGGGGACAGGTGGCTCTCCTCCTCTCAATCCTACAAGAGATACAGCGGAGGCGTCATCCAGAGGGGAGCCGTTGAAATGCAGGGG
>JAUMHF010000017.1:17194969-17222029 GCA_032359275.1 Microctenopoma steveboyesi
AGCCAGACACCCAGCGCTAGCTCCTTGTAAGTCGCTTTGGATAAAAGCGTCTGCTAAGCGAACTAAAGTAAAGTAAAATAAAGTAAAGCATACATCACACTCTAACAGTCTTCCAACCTAATCCGTTCTTCTGTTATGGTTGAGGTACTCCGCCCTCAATCTGTCTACAAAAGCAGTCCGTAGCTAGCCCAACCCCCACACACACCCTCCTCCGGTGTTAATTATGAGACTTCTTCCCCTGGAGCCTGGGTGGGACCTGAAAGTGCATTAATCTTGATTCTTCACTTCAGTCTAAAGGATTGTTTAGAAAAGACTCCTGTGGTAGGCCCCAAAAGCGAGGTGACTCATTATCAGGAGAAAGGTAGAAAGAGGGGAAAAGAAAGACTACAGTTTATTCTGCACTAACACTGGTGTGTACACTGCCTGGATAAGCAAGTCTGTCATTTAACCTGTAGCACTTATACTCTCAGTTTGCTTATTTGGATGAATATTTAGACTCACACAGAATGACACACCATGACCACCTTCCACCTGTGTTGTTATTTACTTGTTTACTGATGCAGCATGAAGGTGACTGTCACCTTGTATGCTGAACTGAGCAGGGCTAAAAGACTGTGGCATGTTTGTGTCAGTGGGTTTACATTCAGCTCAATTTCATTGCACACTTGCATGCACCATTGGTATGCAGAGGTCAATGATAGACTACTTATAATAAATACTAGATATATCTATCTATATAGAATATGCACACACACACACACACACACACACACACACACACACACACACATACACATAATGTAGAACAATACTGTTTTACTTTGTTTATCCATTTTAAAGCAATATGCCATTCTGCCAAAATAAGTGATACCCCACTGGGTCTCTACAGCTTGTTTCCAATGCTGCAGACTGAAAAATAGAGGAACTGAAATAAAGAAAATAAGACGGGGGATAATTGCTTTCAAAAAAACACACTGCAGACCAGAGGTAACCATGTATAAGACTATACCTGAACATGTATACCATGACGTCCAACCACTGCACGTGAGGGTAAAATTATAACTTTACATGACTGAGAGGCTGAATATTGACAAACTTGCTGCATGTGACACAATAAAACATTCTCAAGTCAACTTTAGCAAATGTGTTTGAACGGCAGGCAACATTTTTGTGCGTGGCACATTTGATCCTGGCCATCCCCATCTCATTAGTTGATCTACTTCCGCAGAGCAACAAACAAAGAAAGAAGTGAAAAGTTCCCTCTAGCTGAGCCTGAGCAACTTCAACAGTTTCCCGATAATGTGTGCACACTTCAGAAGACTACACATAAAAGTAATATTGCTGCTCAACAAGCAACATGTTTAGCATATTCCCATCACAGTGGGAGGGCTGTTGAGTGTTTAGGATTCTGCCATCTGTAAATTCTCTGGTGCTGAACATGTTCTCTTTGATAGCCATGATTTGTATACAGTAGGCTGGTATCCATTTAAAACACCTGCTTCTACTTGTGACCAGACAATTTTGGATTAAAAGGCCATGCTCCAGGCATTGTTCGCTGCTGTAAATAGCACATTCTGCCTGTGCTAAGGTCAGAACGCCTAGAGGGAGATTCAAATACCATGTTGCCACAAACAGCAAAAATGTTTGGATTTAATGAATGTTCAGAAATGTATCTAGCTTTACTTGCATTGCTCCATCTCATGTCCACCAGAGCTTCATGAAACAGCCCGATACAATATACATTTTTTACATTTAGTTAAAAAAAATTAACTTTGCATGTTAAAATAGTTTTTCTGGGTTTTTGATCAGTTATACATTAATGGCATATCACAGAATCACAAAGCCCCAGTTGTCTCTATTCAAGTGTGCACTTCCGTTTTGGTGTGTTTTTCAGCTTCATCACACCATTAATCTTGTACAGAGTCTCTCATCTGCATTATGAGTAATCTATAGTAGTTAATTGAGCCCAGTGGCAGTTGGTTTCAATGAAGGCTCCTGTGCTTTTCTGGCAAAAACAGGAGAAAAAGAGCTCTCAGGAGAGGGCATCTCTCTGTCGAGAGGCAAACAGAGCAGAACTCCTGCCGTGTTCATTAGCTGTCATTGATCAGTGATTCAGCTGCTGTGCAACTCTTACCACAGCTCACATATTACCAGTTTCATGTCCTAAAAATTAATATAAAGGTAAGATGTGCAGCCAGCACAGCATTTTCCTCATTATATTTTATTTTTCACTGCACTTTTTTGATGTGGATGGTTGTTTGCCAAGGTTTTCAACAGTATGCAGAAAATGCTACGTAGCACACTTGTCCATTCCACAGTTTTCTGATATCAATAAGATCTACTATATTCAGTTATTGGCTTCCCTCAGAGGCTTTCATTGCTCCCTACCTATTCCATCACAGGAGATGTACTGTAGAATGAGGCTGTGAGGTATAAAAATGCTGATAAATGACTGAGACAAAAGTATAAATAATGCAAAGATCGGACATACTGGAATAGTGAATCAAATTCCACTTCAAGACACCAAACACCTCCCTGGAGAGAGCACAATGTAAGTGCCCTGTCTCACACCATCAGTGTCTTCTGGGCCTCACCTGCCAAATGCAGCAGAGAGGAACTGGAGGAGCTCCTCTTTGTTTCTCCTAGTTCTCGCTCCTCTTCTCATCAAGAAAAGCAATTTACATCATCAGAGGGCCCACATCACATCTCTAACACCTTGCTGAGACAGGATTTTAAAATATACTTAGACTAGTTTTCTCCGTTTAAATTCAACTCTCTACTATTTTGCCCCCTTTAAGCTCTTCTCCATCCTTTAAAAAAATGACTCCCTATTCACAGTCAATACTTTAAAACCATAACAAAGTAAACCTTGAGCCATAAGAACTAAAACAATGAGATATATTCTTGCATGACAGCTCAGTGAATATATAAGGGTGTAAATTAAATCAATATTTCACAACTCTGCTGAACAAGGGGGGAATGTACCATTATGTAACAGTAATTGCACCTTTAGAGGCCACCTTTAAAAAATCTAATCTACACTCTCTTCTGCCACTATTCACTGACTTTCCTTTATTCCTTTCAATGTCTGCTGTTCAATATGTTTCCTTTTCTAGTGTCCCGCTATTTTTTTACCAATGATTTGCACAACACCATACCCTATTGCCACTTTAAATATACAAAGATCCTTACAAGTCTTTGTAAATCTCCACCTTACAAAGTAGAAATATTTCTCGAGACAGTGTCACTTCTAATATATCACTTTTTATGGCAGTTTGTTCTAATTGTACTAAATATATATATATATATATATATATATATATATATATCCCCTTCATTAATTGATCTTGGAAGACAACTGCAAAAAGACAACAAAAAAATTTTCAAAACAAAGGTTGACATTATGATGACCATGTATTAGTGCCTACCACTAGCACTGTAACAATCTGTATTAAATTGAGTGTGCAGCAGATAGCCATTTACTATGTTATCTGTGCTTGGCTGCAGGCAATGAAACAATAAACATTTGACTGGCTAACCATAAGTCAGGAATAAACACACGTATTGATAAGGAAAAGGTTTATGAATACAAAGTGCCCCCTGACTCTAAAACAAGTTAATTAAATGCACAGCCTTGCTTTATTAAATAAGAATTGCTGCACTCTGCATAAATGTATTAATCAATAGCAAAACTGCCACACAAATATTAGAATAATTGATCCAGGATGATTCAGCAGCAGAAAGGTCTAGTGGCCTGTAGGATATTACCTAGCAGTAATGATCCCAGTGAAGGTCAGTGGATACTACAGTGATGACAAATACCCCCCCTTCACTCCTGCTATCCAGACTTTATTTCAGCTAGTTACAAGAAATTACTTTCTACACCTTCCGCCATTTTCTACTCACTCTGCATGCTGCAGCTTTAGGGCAATGACCATTCAGGGTATAATGAAACAAGCCGTTACTGTCCAGCCCTGTTAGGAAAAATATTCACACAACTGACACCAAACTGCTGGTTATTAAAGTAAGAATTACTGGCCCACAGCTGACAGATATGTTGCGGGCCCATGCTGTATGCTAATGTGCAACAGTAGTGATCTAAGTGGGACTCACAGACAATGGTACCACTGAGGAGTATTATCCAGCTTATTTGTCTTCTGCCTCTACAGCAAATGTGCACTATGAACAGACGTGGACACTAATTGCAGACAGTATGTCAAATCTGTTTAGCTTCTTAGTTGCTGTTAAGTTGAAAAATGATTTTTAGTACAAATCCCCCTTTTATCTGGAAGATTTGGAATTCGAACAGGAGAAAATGTTGACTAGCTAGTGAGTACATAATGAGACTGTGTCTCATTTTCACCAAACTGCTAGATGTTAACTCCAACTTTACTTCTATGTACAGCACTGTAGTCTCCTGCACGTAATAATTAAGCTAAACCTGAAAGGATGGTGCGGGGGGTTGTACCTCGTGAGAAAGCATATGAGCATAGCGTTTTTTGATTGAAATATTCACACTGAACACTAAGTAGTGCAGGTGTGGTTGAGTGAAGCTTACCTGTAAGCTCATAATAACATTTCTGCTCTAGTTTTAATTATAAAGACATATAATAGTACAGATTGCTTTCAAAAAGCTGTGACAGATTGCAAAAAGTAGCAAAATTATCATTTTAACCTTATTATGTGAGGCTTATGGTAAACACTACAATGACCTGCTTCAATTCCGCACAAGTTCAAGCTGGCAGATTGAAAACTTTATGAGGATTTCACTGAATCTCCATAGTTTCAGACGGAAAGAAAACAAGACAGGCTGTATGACTCACACCTTAAATGTTTACCATTAATCACAGTATTACAATGATGTCGTGCGAGACTGAAAGTCTGTGTTTGCATACAAGACTAAATAAAATAGATTTGTCATATCCACCAGTGACCCTGTGATATCTGAAATCAAAATGTCAAGACTTCTCATTTTCCCAACTGTCTGCTGAATTAATGCAGCATAGCCTCATTACAGCAGCACTTACCCAAAGCCTCTAGAGCCACTACGTCCTCCAGAGCATTACTGCTGAGAATAAAAAGTGCCAACCTGACCTGAGCAACACAGAAAGACACAGTTGTACTGGTACTGGTCAAAAGTACACTCACCTTTATTCCTTTCTGCCTTAGCTTTTTAGTGGCGTCATGGCTGAAATACAAAGAGTAAACATGTTTACATTAACAAAACATCTGCAACATTTTAAACACTGTCAACTGTTAACCTAGTCATCAATTAATCTTCTGTGTCTGTTTTCTCATGAACCAAAGGATTATCACAGAATGTTTTGAGTTGTTATCACATTCCCTTCTCCTTCACCACACATCCTCCGCCTCTGCTCTGGGCACCAACTCAGCAATGGCTAACAGGAAGCAGAGGGCAGAGCGCTTTATTTAATTAGTCACAGCAGCTGAGTGCTCATGTGGGACCAAACAGGGGAGGCAGATTGGGGTAGTGAGATGGATAGGCACTCTCCCACCGGGCCTTGGCTGTGCTGTCAGAGAAGTGTAGATTACATGACAGAAGGGGGAATGGTGGGGGTTGTAAGGAGGATTTAAATGGCGCCTGTACAGGCGGATTTCTTCAGTCCTACCAGTGTCCTCTCATAACATCACTCTACAAATTTTTTATAAACTTTTGTTTAATATCCAAACCAGATTGCAGTGGGTCTGTTTTAGTGTCGCACAGAGAGTTTTGTCTGCTTTCATTAAATGTTACATGCTTATCTCAATATATATACAGATCTGGAATAAAATAAGAGAACACTGCATGAAAGCTGTGATTGCAAGTGAAGATGATTAATATTGATTTCCTAAGTTAAAACATTAAAAATGTCTTGTCCTGTTTTGGAGTTTTGGGGGTCTAAAAACACTGGACCTCTTCTAGTATTTTTTATTTTCTGCAAATGAATGAAACATTTGTATTTGAAATTTGGGAGTTATGTTGTTAGCAGAATAAAACATTAATGTTAATTTTACTCAGACATGTATATAGCGAAATCACATAATTTTACAGTGGTCTCTTAATTTTGTGGCATGCATGGCATATATCAATATAACAAAGCTTAGGCATCAATGTGTACATAAATAATGGAAATTGTTGTTCTTTGAGACCTATTAAATATGATTCATGTGATATGAGGTTTATAATTTACATCGTTACCAAACCACTGTTACTACTCCAGCACCAAAACAGCAACTCTGCGAGTTGATCCTTGGAGAAAACACAGTAGTAAACACGCAGCTCACTCAATGCTGCTGAACCAGCGAGGAACATGAGTGCAAAGCTTGAATAATACTTGTGAAACAACTAAGCCATGGTGTGCAGGGAGCTTTTTTAATTAGCACTCTTGAAGTTATCCAGTGACCCACATCTCATAATGAAGGCAACATGAATGTTCTATTTACATATCTTTAGCCAGTAATGTGTGACCATTGGGAGAGCCCAGAGGCTAAGAATGTGTTGCCAATGAAAAGGGAGGGCATGTCAAGCAGAGCTGCCTGAGGCTGCTTTCCAAGGCCCTCTCTATTCAAACTGTAGCTAAGTGAAATGGTATATTACCGAACTGCAGGTCTGTCAAACTGGGTTATGTTATAAGAATACTGTATACAACGTTTTTGGTCAGTTTCGTGCCACCTTGCCATGAAAAGGGCAATGATAGTTTTTGTTAAAGAACTAACTGGGTCAGCAAAAGTGAGGGCAAAAATTGGCATCTATCAACAAAAATATGAACTGAACAAAGACAGAGAAACCACTAAAAACTAAAGCAGAAAGAACTAATGAACATGGGTTGCCCCTCTCCACTCAACTCCTTGGCATTTTGCCTCCATGGCCTCACCTAACTGGGACCTACCACCTTTTCAGTTGTACATGTGATGAAAAAAAGAACAAAACACTAGGATAAGATTTACAAGAGTTCATACATCTTCATAGGCGTTCTACTGCAGCTGGTGTTCACAAACTTTGTCCCAGGTTAGCAGCACGCAGCCTCTCAGTGCTAAAGACGTCACCTTCCACTCTCCCTGACTGAGCAGCTGAATACCCTTATATCTTTACAGCAGAACAGCAAAACAAGCCAAACATAGACAGACCAACCCATATGAACCCCTAATGAAACACAGAATTCATCAGATAAACGGAAGAAACCAGCACAATAACAATTTGTCAAACAAAACTTTCTAAATGTTGGAGAATTGGGTCTAGTGGAAAGAAAACGAAGCGACCTCACAGTCTGGTAATGCCACGTGCTCCTGAAATAATTTCATTCATTTACAAAAATGCTACACATTGATTCCCACAAGGTGAATATTTTGTTCCTTTTGACAATTCTTCGTCTATGAGGAACTGGGTCACTGAATAACACGGTCTTTAGGGCCTTGCTTAGGTTTGATTCCTTAGAGTCCAGGATTTAGGAAGACAGGGACTGGCACACACGAACTACAGCCTTCTGACAGGAGGAGCTGCACTTGCATGACTGCATCCCCTCTAAACAACACATCGACCGCAGATTAACAAACACATTTCAGAGAGGATGTGAAAGAGGTACACGTTGCACATCTCTACATGCGGATGCACATCTGCGCTGTCCATATTAATGGATAACAGTGAAAAGTATGAAACTCTGAGGGTGTGTGTGTGTGTGTGTGTGTGTGTGTGGGCAAAGAGTTTCTGTTGGTTTCACTGCCTGCAAATAAAACTAGAATTTAAGCTTCACTGTTTGTTAAACATTATTCGCCTCTGCTGTAAAGGCAACAAAGGGATCCTACCCCACGGCAAATGAATGCGCCCAGGTCCCTGGTTATCACAAGTTATTGTTCCAATCAGGCTGGCTTTGAAAGGGGAGGCACGCTCTCCTTTGGACAGCTCATTAAGATAACACACAAACGTGGCTCCCCATCATCCTGGGTTTATTAAAGTGTGGCTCATTTCAGCTCTTTTGTCTCATGCAGGAACCTCCGGCTTTGTCAGCGCAATTGGAGCCAGATGGCAAAACAAAGCTGCCTGTCTGGAGTGCTTACTGAGTGATCTCAGAAGGCAGAGCCATTAGTTTGACTTCACCAGCTCACCGCCTACAACGTCCACCTGGATCAACCAGGTGCATGGACGATGACGAGAGGGAGCTCCAGCAAGGGTGAAGGAAAGTTGCCGTCTTGTCACTGAAATTGAGGCTTACTACAGTTCCCCAGCTCTATCCTCCTTGGCCAACCTCGCTTAGCTCAAGTTGAACTATTAAATCTCGCTAGTTGAGGGATGGCTCACCCCACTCGTGGCAGCACAGATCTTTTGAGAGGAATCAGAGAATGAAAGTCATCCCCCCCCTTTCACTCAGAGGCTCTCCTTCACCTCTCAGCCTATTAAAATCGCATGGTATTAACTTTGATGTCCACAGAAAGTCTAAATAATTCAATCTGACTATAGAAGAAGTCAAATGAATAACTTTAATGACATTATCGCTTGAGGGAAAACTACTCAGGACCATGAGGGGTAGTCACTGAGTGTGAGCGGGCTGAAAACGTTTGCTTTGCTTGCTTGCTAATGGCAAAATTAATTCTAGACTCATAAGTTCATATTCATACTAGTCTAAATGAAAAGCATCATTGAAAAACTCTAATGGAAAAAATCTTTTCTCCTGGTTCGCTGGCACTATTGCAAAGCAAAGTAGAATAGTGAACAAAACCTGTTCAAATGTAACAGGATCTGTAATTGAATAGGTAGAGAAAGAATAGTTTGGCAAAAATGAATATTGACTTTCCTGCAGGACTGCAGTGAGAGTGGATGTGGCCGACTTCATCTGCAGGCCACAGACACATGACAAATCCAACTGTTTCTCTTGATGACTAACAGGAAGCGTTCTTCTGTGTGCTTCAGACAAGAGAAATCTCGCCCTGTCCTCTAGATTCCTGCTCCACTGCTGTCAGGGGAGTAAAAATGAGAAAAGCCCCAATCAGGTTGGCCATATGAGTCTCTACGATTGACTTTACTGGACCAATCTCCACATCCTCACTGGAGAGGAAAGCATTCACCTGAGGAAAGCAGGTGAAACCCCTTTCTGCACATGCCCTTTTCCACAACTTAGCTTTTTTCAGGAAACCACCCACCTTGTTGTACAGGTTCACAAATACTGATGTCCTTGCCCTGCAGACACACACCCAGTTTATTAATTTTGCTAAATATATTTGCCAGATTGCACAACCTTTGCAACCCAGTTTGTGTGTAACAGCAGTTGTATGTGTTCAGCCCATGTTTGGGCTATAGTTGCCGCCTTTGAGTCCATTTCACCCGTGGGTTTTCATTTCGACTTTGTGCCATAAACTCTTTCTCACCATCTGTTATTTCTGTGGATTTCACAGAAAGCATTAATAATAACATACATAGTGTCCTCTCCAGTTGTTTTGCACTCCATACTCAGAAGTGATAACAGTATGTTCACAAAAGTCATTAGCACCACAGAAGTTACGAGCGAGTGAAAAGATATTCTCCACAGTATTCAACCACTTAGTCCAAATGTCTGTTTCCATTTTATCTATTCTGCAGCATATTGTGCAGTTAGACATGTAATAATTTATTGCATGGCAATTACGTTGTCCTGCATGGTCTTGGCCATTATCAGCAGCTGAAAGTGGAAGGTCTTTGTTCATGAGAACAACTTGTTAGTTTTGGTATGACCAAAGAAACCACACAAGAAGCTTGGACTGCTTTGCCTGATGTTACAGTGTTTTTGCTATAAAAAACCTCTGGTGTCCTCCCAACATGATATTTCATGCTGATATATGGGTAATTTCTCCCCTCAAAACAGCACAGAGTTTTTGTTTTTGCTCCATGTTTTCAGCTGCCTTTCTGCAGAGAATCAATTTTCTTGATTGCTGCATGTGCTTCCCTTTCACTGTGATCTTTACTACGTTTTGAAACTTTACAGTAGTTAATGATTGCACTGAAGTAAGGCAGGCCGAAAATGAATTGTGGCGTATCAAACTTCTGACTGAAGTATATTTATCTAGGGACTTCTACATTAATGATATTTTAAAAATGAATATAAAAAACTCTCCTGTATCCCCTGCCGTACTCCAAAGTACCTCTAGGGATAGTGCATAAACCCCCATTTGAAGAAACACTGTGTGCGAGTGTTAGCATGTTGACATTAGCATTTATCTTTAAACGTTCACCCGTATGCTTAAGACTCGCAGGCTGCAGTGCAGCTGTGGACTACTCGAGTCTTGTTCACCATGTCAGTGTTTGTGTAATTGCTCTACTCTACTTGCATTATATTACATATTTATTTAATGAGTATACAAACAACTGGGTAGCTAAATGTAGCACTGAGGGGTGGAAGCACTGTCATGGGTGACGTTTGTCCATTCTGCCGGATTATTCATCATAGGAACATATTCAAGGTGACATTAATATGCATGACCCATTGGAGTCCAAACAAGCGCGAAATCAATTTGAGTGCAGGACATAGCAGCACGAGTGGTGGCATTTTGTGGAACTGGAAACTTGTGAAACTTGCTACCATTAAATATACAGATAAGACAGATTTTACTGTTATAGCTGTAGCTTCGGGCAAATTTATAATGTAAAACAGCTTGTTGGTTTCACAAAATTAGCGTGTTTGTCTCCCTCTCCCTGCCTCAAACACTTCTGCCACACACACACACACACACACACACACACACACACACACACGGCAGAAGAGTTATGCCACTGGGTTGCTGTGTTGAATGGATTTGGTGCCTGGAGCTGGTCTTGTTTCTCACGTGGGCTCAAGCTTCATCAGCCTTCGCTCACACTTCAGTAAACAAACTTTACATTTAGTTTCTTGTTCCATTGGGTCCCTGCCATTCTGCCATGTGGAGTTTTCAGACTACTCTGTGGATGATTTATACGTTATATTTTTGTAACCTCCAACATAACCTCTATGTTAGAAACAGACTTATATGTGGCACTTTGCATGTGTAAACTGTGTTTCTGGTTTTATGCCATTAGACTGTACAGACTGCTGAATGCAAAGGATTCAACATATTTCAACATACATAAGATCTCCATATCAGTCCCTGCTAAAGAACTGCCACAAGTGTATTTTCTTCCTCTGCTCTTTCTTGACCAGCATTAGCCACATGCACCTGCGCCAGCAGTGCTACCAAAAACATATAGGAGAATGTGGTGGATCAGGTGCGGATTGCCTGACCTGTCTTTGACTCCCCTTCCTCTAGTTCCTTGGCCTCTTCAGCTGTGGAAAGACAGAAAAGCCATTGAGCTACAAAGGTAAGCACACAATGTAGTCACTTCATCACAGGCAAGCTAATCCTGCACAGCTAAAAGAACAAGTTGTGGTGAGAGACCATATATGACGATAAACCTCCACACAATGGTACCCCCAACACGTCATGCACAAATATACACAGAGCCGTACCCGTCCCTTAACCTCCTATCCAGCACTTTCACAAAGACAGTAATCACATTAGGCTTTGGCTGCTGGCTCTCTGAAAACCCACTGTCAACAGAGTTAGGGAGGCAATCCAGTGATGGCTGTCACACTTAAATACGCACGTGGCACGAATGTGAATGTGAGCACAGACACACAGACCCCCCTACACACACACACACACACACACACAGCAGGCTAAAAATAATCCTGGGAGAGAGAATCCAAACATTTGATATTCACTGCAATTGGACTTGAGATCTACTATTTAGTGTCTGATACATGATATTAAACGGATAATGGAACAACATTAATAATAGGCAACACAATTTATTTGTTTATATTCTGCCTGATTGTCATTGACTTTGACAGCAGAGACTATATTCCTCAAGGGAAATTAAGCAAAAATCCTTATTATTGCAGCTGCAGAACGTGCCAAGTTTTACAATTCAAACAATGTCTATGAAACCATAGTCTTCATTTTTTACCTCTCTATTTTATATTTTATATCACATTTTTCCTAAAACATATTTAATTATATTATGGATGATACAGCTCTATAAAATGTATTTACCTGATTTTAGTTTTTTGCATATTTGTCAATTAAATAATTCAGATAATTAAACAAATTTTCATATTACACAAAGATAAAATTAAGGTGCTGTTTTTAAACAATAATTGAATTTATGAGGAGGGAAAAGCTGCCTAAACCTACCTGGGACTATATGAAAAAAGTAATTACCTCCCCATTGCTAAATCAAGAATAAGCAGTGATTCAACATATTATTTCTAAACGCAGGCCTGATTACTGACCTGTTGAATGAAGAAATCAATTAAATAGAAGCAACAACTCATCTAAGAGGATGGACAACAGAACATCATGTAAAATAAACTGCAGGCCCCACTTGCCTCCCTTAAGGTCAGTGTCTGTAATTCAACCATAAGGAAGAGAGAGACTGGGTGAAAATGGCACCCATGGGAGAGCTGTAAGGAGAAAGTCACTGCTGACCAAAAGAACACAAGGGCTCATCTCACATTTGATCATTCACTTTTAGTATATTCTGTAGGTATATTCTGTTAGGTGAAACTTAACTGAACTGTGTTCTAACTGCAAGGGATGGTTCGCATGCTTGTCAAAGTACAAAACCAATATGAAGCTGGTTGATAGTCCTCTTTTCCTATTAGTGGAGTATATTGATCGGCACCCAAACCAACCAACCTACTCTACTAAAAGTAACAAGAACTACATCATTTTCAATAAAATGGTATGTGCTTTTTGGGATCAGCAGACAAATGCCAATAAAATATTATGTTTGTAGCTTTTAGGTAAATGTATACATTAAGAAAGGAAAGAAAAAAACTAATTTTCTCAAACTTTCACAATTGTGGTGTTACATCCACACAGCTCTCAACCATCGGTCCCACTACAGCAGCAGTGGAGGTACCCTGGGGAAAAGGGCACTGCAAGAAGAGTGAAGTTCATTTAAAAAGGCTCCACAATTCAGGGTGAAGTCGAGGGCATCCTCAGGGCAGGAAGTGAGAACTGCATCCCTTGTACACTGGGTGTGTTAATACTGCGGGGCCCTATTTATTCCCATCTCCAAAATTAGGGGAGTAAGGAGACAGCTATGGCTTAAACTCAAAGGCGAATAATTAGAGGACAGAAACAGATACTCCCTCAAGCTTAGAGATTCTTCATCATGTTCCCTTTGTGCCTCTCTTTTCTTGCACAAAGGTGCTGCAGCCCTGTTGCTGAACCTCAAACACTTCTGTGATGTCATTCATCACGTAAGTAAAAGCAAACACTTCCATTAATTAAACCCTTAGTTCTTTCACTAATTCTTGCACCATCAAAACCACAGAACCCTCTTATTTTAAACCTTTGTGCATATTAGAGCATGAGGCTTAATAACTGCTGAGATTGCAGTTCATTTTCTCTGACTTCGAACATGTACTCTGCTCGTTTCCAAACACAAAACAAGGTGTCAGGGATAAAACATTCTACAAATTCATTTTTGTGTGATATTTTATGGCTGTACTGTGACCACATAAGAGTTCAATCTCAGGATTAAATTTTATAAAATATGTGCACCACTGTTGTAAAAACCCTTCGGGGAAACACTATTTCCCTCATGACTTTCATCTGTCACACTGGGGAGATCCATCCCATGTCACCTACACATGGTCTCGAGAGTAGGTCTGATTAAATCACACGCTTATCTAAATGTAAAAGAAGCTTTGAAGAAATGGAACTGTGGCCCTGGATAGGTCATTGAAGGATCTATTAGACACTTAGTCACAGTCATTATGTAAGGAAGGGCAGCAGACAGGGATGAAGGAAAAAGATATATAAATAAAAACAGAGCCACGTGGGTGTTGCCACTGGAGCTGAGCTTGCTGCAATCCCACAAGCTGCCCTGCTCTGTTATGATACACATTCGGGTGTTCCACATACGTTTTGACAGGGAAGAAAAATGACTTACTCACTCCTCCACTTTTACTGACCCTTCCACCCTGGCTACCCAGACAGGATGAAGGGAGTCAAGTTCAATCTGCCAATGCCCAGGAACACCATTAAAAGATAAGACAACTACAATTAGGCTGCACTTCCCTGCTTCCTCCCCTCCCTACATCTCTGGATATGTGCATAGCAATCCTATTTTAAGTCTCTCTACATCTGTATTCATTCAGTATCATTCTATCAGGAGTGCATGATACGTGAAAAAAGTCACTGTTCCCAGTCTTCAGGTTCGTGCTTGGAAAACACTAAATACTGCAGAAACATTGCTGGCTGGGGACAGTATAGACACTGGATGACCGCATAGTCAGTATTAGGGCTGCAGGCAAAGAAAAGGGGGAGCTCTGCATCCAGCCCACCGAAGAAAAGACCTCCCAACCCTGGGAGCCCTTTGCCTGTGGGAGGAACTGCATTATATTTCTCTCTTTCCATTTCATTTCATTTCATATGTTCCATGGAGCTATTTACTCTTTCCTCTGAGTCTGTGTCACTTCCATATTTATTTTTAAACCTCTGGGCCCTGGTGCAGACACTGGCTGACCTTTATTTAAATGTCTCCTCCACTCTGAGCAGATCTCATTACAGCAGAGCTGGTGGCTTTGCACTATCTATCTCATTTCCAAACTTTTTCTCTTTGCACTTGCGGCGATCCGCAGCTATTCCGCAACGCTAATTACCGTACCGAAGTAATGATGTTCCTCCCTGCCCAAGATATGAGTCCCACCATCCAAGGTCCTAGCTATACACATAAAGCATATAGCAGAACTCCCTCTGGAGTCTCAAAGTTCCTCGAGTAGTTAACATCTCATCACTGTCTTGTGTGCTCTCTCTCTCTTTCCTCTCTCTCTCATCGTGCCTCCCACATGATCTAGGCAACATTTTGCAATTATGCATATCATCTGCTTGCCCACTATGTGAAGAAGTTAAGGAGTCATTCTGCATTTTAATGAAGGCCCTGAGAAGGGTTGAAAGGGCCCGAGAGCATGATAGGGTAGCATCCATTATTCAGCAAGCCCTTGAACTGTGTATGCAGTAGGCCAACACAGTCCAAAGAAACACAGGCTATTATTTCATTACCCTTGTGTTTTCAGATTAGGCTCCAAATCTAGGCTGTCTTAAAATTTCAATTTCCTCTCTAATGGAGGCAGAACCGCTTAAAACACGATTTTATCTGATCTTGGAGATTAAATACAAATTTTAAGAAGTGTTACCACCAATAAATTGTACTTGTCAGAATACTCTCTGTTGTTAAATGTGCAGAGTCATTCCCCTCCTCCGTTGCCTCTACCTTCTCTCCTGGCCTCCTCGCAGCTCTCCTTGATCTTCCTGCCGCAGACAGCAGCCAGGGCAATGAGCAGCACCAGCAGACACACAGCCAGGCCAACAGTTACCCACAGAGCCACTGGGGGGAAGCCGATGTTCTGACCTGAAGCACAGAGCAGAGAAAGAAAAAGGGCAGGAAAGGGAGAGCCTCATTATTCACTCTCGCAGAGCTAAAAAAAGCACAACTGCCACCACTATAGCCATCACCATTATCTGACATTTCTGCTGTTAGTCTGTTGTCATAAAAATCCTGAATCATCCAGACTGCAGACCTAGTAAAGCACAACATGATAACACTAATGATGATTATTCCCGTCATCAGTCCCATTATGATCGTCTGCTTTGTCGCATACCCACCCTATGATTAGATTAGACTCCGAAACAGTAATACGTACAAACCTTAGCTTTCTGTGAACTGTTTAATATCTTCTTTACTAGTGTCCAATTAAGGCACTCGAGTCTTTCAACCGAGTCCAGATGGCAGATAGCTTACCAGGCGCACAGGACTGTGTTGTGGTTTCACTCAAACAGCATTGGCACAGCTTTAAGAGGATGTTGGCGATAACTATCCCACCCCCTGCCTTCTGCTACACATTGCTCAGATGTCTGATGCATTTGCTTTATTAATCTATAACTTGTTAATATGCGTGATATTATATTTTCTCTGAAAGTGAATGTGATGCTTATGTTTTCTGCTAATGAATACGGACACTTGTAAAGACAGAAGTCTGTCGTACACATTTCTGCATAACATTCGAAATTTAGGGAGTACTATAACACAATTGCTCTAACAGTTATCAAAGTTCATGACAATGTCTTGGCATCCTGAAACTGATGAAGAGAAATACAAACTGGTCAGCAGGATAAAAAAGAGACACCGCCAAATTTCCCCAGGGTATTCAAACTGAACAGAGGAGAGGAAGAGGAAGAAAGGATAACAGCAGAGCCACTAAATATCTGTGAACCTGGCTGTAGCACAAACAGGCCTCCTTCAGAGAGTGCCCACTCCGGACAGATTTTTTTTTTAAATCACTGAAAAATAGCCGACATTGAAACGAGGAAATGATGAAGCATCTGTAAAGGCTTGGCAGCAGCGATGAAGACAGTCCGGCCAAGATGGAGGACAAATCCTTTGGGAGATGATTAATCCTCAGATGGAAATCCAGCCTGACGCTGAGAAACAAATGTACCTGATTGTCCAACAAAAAGAATAAATAAAAGGCCACAGAGGGCCACCGAGGAGAAAATGTACTCACTAATTATAGAAAAGTCAAACATCAATTCAGTCATAATTCTGCTGTTTGTGTGATGGTGCAAGGCATGAAAATTTCACTCACTTATTACCAAATACTCCATTATTGAATAAACTAACATGATATTTTGTAAAGAATCCCAAATTTCAGAAGATAAATGTCACCATCTCCTCAAAATTATGTTTGCATAGATTAAATGCCTATAAAGATAAAGACATTCCTAAAATCCACAATCAAAATCAAAAAGTGTGCTTTGTGCAAAGTGCTACTACCACAAGTTGCACTTGCTATAACTTAAGTCAGATCAGTTTATTAGCATTGTCACACGATGCTGTCACACAACATTGTAAGAATACAAGTGTTGGGACATTAGCATTTAGCTCAAAGCATTACTGTGCCTTATGACAACCATTAGTAAGTAGCATGGATTTAGATATATTATAAAGAATTACTATATTTATGTTGAGGCAGGAAACATATGGTGCTTACTTTATATTGTGTTTAATTATCATGGGATAATTTTAGTTCAGTTTAGTCTGTGTGAACATATATTTCTATTTCAAGTGAGTTTCTCCATGCACCGGGTGATAGAAAGACTCTCTGGTATTGCTACTGCAAAGCAGGGTAAACAACTAAATGCCAGAGAGAAAGGATAAAATCTGAAAAGTCAATCTTGTCATTTTGATGAAGCTATGTATGCCTCCCCAGGCTAGTCATGACTGATGACGCTGTGGCTCTCTGTCCACCGAGCCCTTCACTCTGCTATCTTTAAAGAATGGCCATATGAGAAGAACATCATACCAGCAGTGAAACCACAAAACACATATGAAAGAGGAATAATCATACATGAGTTTAAGTATAAAAAAAGTAAAAAAGAAGGGAAAAAAGGCTAAATTGTGTGTCTAGCTCTCTGTGACGAGTAAGGAAGATGCTGTCCTCTTTGTTTCCATTGTCTTTCTCTTTCTATTCTCACACCTTCCCACCACACTCTCCCTCCCTTAAGGCAGACTGATAAAGACAAATGCCATGGTCGGCTATCATTGCTATGCCGGGCCCCCAAGGGCTGCAGGATCATATTTTTCTTTTTCTCTTGTTGATGATGTGATTTTGTTTTCTTCAGAAATAGATTTGTCTCTAATGGCTCTGTTTACCTAGCCTTTCTTTCCCCTTTTCCCTACTCCCTCAGCACAAAGGTAAAGATGGAGTTTTGGCCTGCACTGTGGCCGTGGAGCAGTTGGTATTGGAGTCATCTGGGAACCCTGGGGTTCAGGATTTGACTCCCAGCCCCATTATCTTGATAGGAAGAAAGTGTAGCACTTGAATTTTAGTTAATATAAAATCAATATAATGTTCAGAGGACACTAAATCTTTGTGCAGTCAACACTGCTGGGAATGAAATGTGCACCTTCATAAAGCTGATGTGGAAAAAACCACATACTCACCACGGTTCCTGTCTGTATGTTCATCCCTCCATGTTCAATGTTGGAGGATAAAGTTGTTGATGAGTAAGGTAGTGCAAGTAAATAATGGACAGAGGCTTGAAATACGGACCATCTTGGTTTACATAAAATTCCACTATAAGCTTAGTAGATCTTGCCACATCATTTAATACCATATGAAAACCTGGACTCGTGGTAAAGTTCTGCTCATTTCAGCACATTTAAACTGCATGCTGCATTTATAAATCTAGTTTTTATTAGACTGTATATTTTTAATGTGTGTCACTAAAACTACACTTGATAACATTTGCATGACACGTCTTTGGTGCTTTCCATTGCTTTATCGTAGCATAAAACCACATTTCTCATTTTTTATTTTAATGTGCATCAACACTTTTTGGTTTCCGTTATTACTGTAATTCATTAATAAAATGTAGATGTCACTCATCTCATTTTTTACTAATGGATCCAATAGGTGGACAAAATAAGAGGAACATAGGCAGAAAATAATGCAAATTCAATATAATATCCTGCAATGTCCCTTTTTTAATGGACATGACTGTAAGGCATTGAGTCAACATGGAGGGGGTTTTAGTAGCTATAAAATGGTGCAGTAGTATCATCTTTTATTATATTGCACATATACTTTGATGTGTCCAACCCCTTGCAGGCTTTTTGTTATTGAGCTCTATCAAATTTCTTTACCAAATAACATATAATGAAAAGGTACTAGTGGTACCTTAAATTAATGTTTTATACAGCAACATTTTATATAAGCTATATAAGCCGCACCTGGAGCGCATCTTCTACGGCTACTTCTTGCAGTAAGGTGGTGCTTTACCAGAGGTGTTTCGTGTATCATAGGAAGCCGCAGCAGACCGCTAAGGTAAAAATAGATATTTAATGGGGGCAGGCAGGAGTATGATAAAACACCACCTCCATATGGAGCCGCTAACACAGGGTGCATCACTAGTGAGATATGAGGTTCCCTTAGTCTCTGAAAGACACTATAGCGGAGTCACAGGGGGCCAGGTTAGGTATTGTTTGGACTTCAGTGTATGTGAGAGCCAAGATTTGCAGACATTTTTACAAGCGTGAGTGTTTTCTCTAGCACCTTTGGTGGAATAAAGTGCTCCTAAGACTCCCTTGCCTGTCATCTCGGTTCCGCAACATGAAGACTGTGGAGATCAAAGCCGCTTTCTCTCCAACTGTCACCCCAGTTTTACCTGCCTAGAAGAAACCCAGCCTCTTAAGCTGTGACCAAAGGAGAATAATGTCCCTTGACAGAAGGATGGCTTCAGGCTAAGAGGAGCCTCAAGGCTCATTGTAGACTGGAAGGATGAGGCAGAAGAGAGGAAGAGACAATTAGGTTTTCCTTCCATTGTGAGGATGAACAAGCTGGTCTTACCCCGCCTGGTTGTGAACATAGAGGAAATGACACGAGGACCTGTAGAGGAGGGGTGTTCATCACAGAAGAGTAAAGTAAACTAGGGGCTAGCCTCGGGGTTGAGCTGTAGCAGGGCCTATCCCTGCTGGAGGGCCTATACTGCCCAGGAGACTCAAGGGGCACAGGCAGGCGCAGAACTGGAAACAGGCTAACATATATCTGTCAAACAACAAGTCACATGGCAGACATACATATATTTACGATACAATACAATACAACAATACAGTAAAGTAAACGGAATCGTGAGATTAACACAGGTTAGCCAGGATAACAAACATGAGCCTGGGCGTTACCTTGAATGAATGACGTTTTCGCATCGTTTTCTTTTGTAATAATAATTACAGTTTATTGATCCTTTTTGGGGGAATTGTTGTTTGGGGTTTTGGTGTCTTCGACAGTGGCATGAAGCTTTGGGGGGGCCAAGAATCGAACCACTGACCCTTGGTTTGGAAGATGACTGCTCTACCCACTGAGCTAACATGCCGCTAAATTTTTTTAAATTACAAAGGTACACTTCATGCCTTTCAACACTCCCCATTCCACACACAGACACTTTCGGCTATTCTCGCTGTATTTCCGGCAACACCTCAATGCTCACTTACTTGGCAAACTGAGATGGATGGAGACAGGCTTTTGTACTGTGAGCATCTTTGCTTTGAGATTTCACATCCTCTTGTTGCATTTCAACAAATTGCTTTTCAGCAAGATGATACCTCACTGTCTTATTGGCATGCAGAGAAGCAATGCACTCATCTGCAAGACGACCTATCATCCATTTACTTACACAGTTTGTCTGAAATGATTGCACTTCCCTTGATGTCACAGGCTCGGGGCAACACCAGTGTCCAGTGTTCAGATGTGGACACTACAACAGAGTAATAGCTCTGCATTTATAAGAATGAATGAAAGAAGAACGTTTCTAATGTGTCTCTTTTTTACCCAGCATCAGAACAATGGAAGCCATCTGGTGGTGTGGTGGGGACGTGATGGAGGGTGAGGGAAAGTTAGATGAGTTAGAGAGTCACTGAAGGTTGGAGCGATTGGATAAGTGGGGGAGTGACCAGGCAGCTGAGGTAGGTACAAAAACAAGCAAATAAACAACTGTCAACTGGATGAATGTTGGACCAAGCTGGAATCACAATGAGGACTGGTATTAATCCACTCGTCTCTCAGACATGTCAGGGTGCTACTGACCTTTCTCCAGACACTCTGTCTATAATGCAGCGCTATGGATTTGGAGTTGAGTCAGTGTGGTAAGGTTACCTCCCTCATAAAATGAGCCACACTTTAATCTGACTGATCCATGGGTGAATATTCCCTGCCGGTCGAGGTCACACACCATGGATAAAGGTTACAATGAGACATGAAGACGGAGTGAACTTGAATTTCAACTGGCAGGCTGGTGCATTTGGATTATTGTAGCCCACTCAAACAAAAAACGATTGTGGCTGTGGTCGAGTAATAAAATGGAAGTTAGCAGTGAAAATCAGGTTCAACTTCTTATTTGAGTATAGTGGCAGCAAAAGATGTTGGCAGAAACTGCCCAGATTACTTTGTCTAAAACCTTTTTCTGGCTGTGCCAGATATCAGCCACTACAGAAAGAGATCCAGATAAACTGGCCATCACGACAGCAATGATGTAGCTTTACAGCTGTGAAACACTTATACGGAGTAGACATTATGCAGGGTCACAATCCTAAAAAACACATTATAAATGTCAACATTTGAAATATTTTCAAAGGATGTTATATTTGTTAAAAGATTTTGTATAGATGTAATTATTTATTTTAACACTTGTGAGCAACAGGCAAATGATGATATGAAAAATGTCAAGCAAACAGACTCCTTGTTATTTATCATCTAAACTTTAGGCACACAAATAATAGTTATTTAAAAAATAACTAGATTGTAGGTTGGTGTCAGAATCGACATGTTATGTTTATATTAATTATTGCTATACATACACATGTTACATTTCACTTTACATTTGTTGACATTCAGGTAAGCAATTCTTCACTGCTTTAATAATGTATGTTGGGGGTTGTGGTAATGGCTAAAAGAACAGAAGAACTGTCTGTAAAATACTGTAAACAAATCAGAATTAACAGATAAGAGAATGGAGGAATATGGGAGCTATGTCAGAAGTAACTCAAGAGATGATTTCCAGTCTTACTCAGATGCAATGCCAGGGGCACAGTTTGAGACAATTTAATTTTATTTAGTGTTGAACATAATCCCAAACAGAGTCCACTAGCTAATTACATGAATACACAGCTCAGAGCCAACAGCATGGCTGTCATGTTAGCAAGACAGGGGCTACATAACAGGCAGAGGGATGGGAGTCTGTGTTATATAAACACAAGACTAGGGCAGAGGTTGGAAGTGGAACTAGAATACACTTAATGAATGCTGGTGGAGATTTGTGCACGGACGTGGGTTTTGCTACAGCGTTTGTTCTGGTACAGAATGGACTTTAAATGTCAGAGTGTCAAAGTGCACTGTGTGCATCAGCTCACTGCATGATAACCAGTGAGCAACCACTACCCTTTTACACTAAAGCAAACGTACATTTGCATGTTAAGAAAAGGATGGGCAAAGAAAAGGAGTTAGAGTGTAGTTAGAATAGAATAGCCTTTATTGTCATCGTACAGTGTACAACGTAGTTGGATAAATAAAGATAGAGGAACAAACCGTGAGGAAACATGTTAGCTCCTATGAGGACTTTTTGAGAACTCGCTCCAGCACCGACAACCAGCAGCACTGACACAGGTGTAAAACAGCAAACCATGCAGACACAGTTGCTACAGTCCCTGTCCTAATGATAAGGCAAGTAGCCATAGGGGGACATGGTGAAAACACAGCATTCATGGTACATGAAACAGACCTGCAAGCATTTCACACAAAATCCTGACGTTACAGCTGCTGTGTGAAAGTGAATCAAACACCACGCACACTCAAACACACGCACGCAGGCCTTTCCACAGCTGTGAGGACACTCCCTAGCTCCTTACCACAACCTTAAGCATCTGACTGATCCATGGGTGAATATAGTGTGAAACCACACAATGGTTTCACACTATATTTAAAAAATCAAATTTTTTCAACAACACTAAAGAGACAGAAACTAGAACACATGAATATTTACAAATGCAACTGACCGTATCTCTATTTACAGATAATATTACTGCTGCTATTCCGAGTCTTGCCCTGCATTTGAATTACATTACATACATGTACCAAGATGTATGTCATTAACATCAAAAGTTAAAAAAAAGACACATAAAAGACACCATACTGTCCAGGCCTAGTCTGTGGGTGGGTTGAAAATTGACGACAAAACTGTCTCACAACAGTTGCCCACCTCATATAACATCGGCTGTGCTGGCTCTCATCATCTTCCTGGTCCCTCCCAGCCCCGATGGGGCCTCAATTAAAAACTCATCTGATGTCTAGTTACTGACGGAGACTCCATCACTTCCACACACCCCTGCCAACTAAGGGTGGTATTAAGATGTTCGAGGCAGGGAGGACTATTGATTTTCTTTTTTTTTTTGTTCGCTTCAATTCTCCACACAGGGCCATCTTCATAATGCACGAACTTGGGTGCAATAATCAGTTTACAACGTTATGTTGTCTAAATTTTTAATTAGCTTTCAAACAAGAGCTGTCTGTGAGATCCTGAGGATGTGTAGGACAGAATCACTAGTGACAGCTATCCGGACTAGAACAGACTATCTGGCTGTCTGATAATGCTAAGTAGAACAGCCAAGAGCAGATTGACAAGGATAAATAGCCATTTAAAACTAAGGGTATGCCCTGATCCTGCCAAACACACCCAAATGTGATTTTACTTCTGAGATATTAGTTTTTTTCTCTTACATCAGTTTCAGTATAGTACAGTATAGTACAGTATAGTATTGTATAGTATAGTATAGCATTAGTACATTTCTAGCCTCTTGGAAGCAGTGCAACAAGCTGGAAAAACAACATTATTATCGTCTCAAGGTTTTACTACAAACATTATAGCAGTTACTTACATATCCAGCAGATCAACATTACTGTTCATTTGCAGTTGTGTTTCTTCTCAGTGCACAAATAAAAATCTAATATTACCGGAGCAAACTGTAAAGTTGTGGGCTGCAAAACCAAAGCAATGAGCTGAAGATGTTAAAATGCTCCATAGGATTAGGGCAACGGCATACATATATAATACGTTTTTATGGGTTTATTGCTACGGGCAAATTTCTAAACATTACATCTATTAATTTAATCCACTGAATATATTAAAAAAATTAATTGGTGCATCTTTTAAACGATCCTCCAGCAGTGTAGTTATCAGAGCCCATTCACTTGCTGATAGAGAGAAATTACTTTGAGAAAGCAATAAAGTGCCGAGATAAAAGCATAAACATGGCCTATTACACAATGACCCAAACAGTAACTAATACCCAGTCTCTTCCCTGCTGGAAAGACTTGCTAGCATGTGCTTATTCCATTGGCTCATTGTAACAAGGACAAACTGGGTGGAACGGTAGTGGCACAGTTTTTAATTTTTGTAATAATTGTCCCCATTTGCTTTCTTTAAATTGCTATGAAATGGTGTTCACAAGCTAAACAGCACTTAGCCATTGCATCTCCACAGTAGTGTGCTCTAAAAAAGCCATAGTTCAGTTACACAGTAATAGTTGCTGCATACAATAACATCTGAATGCAAAAGATGTGATGTAAGGTTAAATCTATATCACAAAGCAACGTAAGTTCTAACAGAAACATTAAAGAACTGCCTGGACCTCTTCAAAGATTGGGTTCCTATGCATGCTTCTCCCACTGCTGTATTACTTGGAGAATATTTAATGACACGTTTATTTAAAAGACATGTCTCTGTATGTCTTTGCCTAAGGCTCTTATTATGAAACAGCATTTCTCATTTTCCTCCGCTGCAGTCTTTGGTTGTTACTATATTCTCAAAGCACTGAAGCTAGGCTGGGCTCAGAGCAGGTCACCCTGTTCGTGTTAGGCGTCAACAAAACCAGACTACCTCACAGCCGTTTAGAGTAGCATTTTCAGAGCTTAGATAGAAAAAGAACACACAGTTGTTGCTTCATACATGCCAAAGATTATACTGGGTTTAGACATTACACCTGGTACTAGAGGGATACAGTGTCTTATTTGAGAACCTTTCTCTGGGCACATTCTTACCAACAAGAAGCTTCAAATGCTTTTATCTTCAACAGCGTATTAATTAATTCAAAGCATTTTATAATGTTTTGGTGAGAGGAGACAGCTAAGATTATTTCTAAATAAACAAAGAACGGTCCAATAGCTCTTCACTGACAATGTGTAACCCTTTCATTACGTTCTAAATCTAATAAGTCTAAATCTAATAGACACATAAAAATAGCCTTTTAAAAACACTCACTGAGCAAAGAAGGGGAAAACATAGCAGCTTTGTGTTGACTGACATTTGCACAGCCTAGATACTAGCAACGAGTTCGGAGTCATGGGAAATGATTCAAGTGGACATTTAAAAGATTTTAGGCTTTTAAAAACCAAGACATTTTGTCCATTAAGGGTGGATCAATACATACTAGTACAGCTCCTCTTAGAAACTCTAGTAATTTATTGAAAATAAAAACATAAAACTGTTTCTTCTCTCACTTATAAAATAGCTTGTATCACAAAACCCCATTCAAATAGGTAAAAGTGTCATTATTTACTCCTGGAAATGCATTAAAATGCAGCATTTAGGGCATATTTACATTGATTCTTTATTGCAGTAATTTTACAAAAGCAAAGAGCTACTTCAGGCTATGCTTTGACAGTTCTTTTAGACTCCCTAACAATGCCTCTAAGCTGTTATAAAATCACTGTCAAGTACAGCTACACATGGCTTATTGCTTAAATATGCTTTGTCCTTCCAGCACTTTTAAAATATGATATCTTGGACAGACTAAAGAAATGATGGTAAATCTCCCTCTCTGTGGAATATTGCTAATCACAGTCTCACAACTTGTGTGCAGCAAAGTTATTTAGACTGAGAAAATGCTCAGCCGATGGCAGAAAAGAGTCAGGGACAATATGTTCATACCAATGTCCCAAATGGAAGCATTGAAATAAGACATCATGACTAAAACAAGGCCAGCTAATGGACAAATAAGGATATTTATCCACACATTTGCTATTCGACGTCTACACTGAGGCAGGGGTGGAGCAACTATTCAGATCCCCATGACAAGTAAAGGTCCTTCATTATAATGCCTTTCTTTATTAAACACAAATGTAAGTGTAACCAGGGTATTACGGAAAGTAACCCTAAACTATTGAATATTATTATTATTATAATATTATGTTATTATTTTGGCTTCTTCCACTCTCTGCCGTACATAATATTAAGATAAGGGACAACGGGGAGAGGCTTGACGTTCAAACCATCAGAGAGTATTGCATAAGAAACCACACAAGACACTACATGATGAATATAACCACATGGGTCCAGAACTACTAAAGCCGTCTTCACATAACACAGTCTGCCTTCGCAATACCAAGATACTGTATGTGCAGTTTTGACTAGTCATAATGTAAATACATTTATCAGGAATTGATCGTTTAGATGTTTAAATGCAATTTGAGTATTGATATCTTAATTTTCTCTTTCAAGTCACTGATGAATTATTATTATTATTTTTAGTCACAATGTAATTACAGCTACCTCACAGTATTATTTTAGCTAATCATAAATACAGAGATTGGTCTAACAAATGCTAAAAAAGGTACATTGTGAGTTGGGTTGCGACCAATCAAAGTATTATGAATGTTTAAGTGATGTCTATTTAATGTAAAAAAAAAAGCTTTTCCATGCAAATACAGTTTGTGAGTAAACGTACTTTTCTAACATTCCACCTATGCAAGGTGGTTTTGAGAATGTCTATGGGGAAAGCTAACGATTAAATTTGAATTAGCAGTGAAGCAGATGGTAAAATGAAAGTGTGCCTGGCAGAAAACAATCAACATGACTGCAGGTCACTGTTTATCTATTCTTGAGCGAGGGATTAACCCCTAGAACTTCACCACGGAGATGAAAATGACTCTAGCTATTTATAGACGTGTATGTGTGTGAACTAGGCCATTGCTGTAAAAGCATGCCAAGCAAGCACTTCTGAGAAATGAAACCATACCACTGACTCGTTCACCTGGACTGTGACTTTGACACAATGTTCTTCTAACAGAACTTTAGGTATTAAAAGGTTTTGGAGCAGATGGACTTCAGCCACAATCAAACAGTGCAGGATTTGATTAGACAGTAACTTGGGTTAGATCAATGAATTGTTGCAATAAGTTGCTTGCAGTTGTGCATGTAAAGTTACTTTCCCAATTTTTTCCACCCCACATTCAAATGCTAAAAAACAAGTACGTTTGTATGCATTTGTAGGATGTTGAGATACAATGGTGAAAGACCAGCGGCCTGGTAGCTCAATGGGTTAAGCGTCAGACTGGGATGCAGAAGGTTGCAGGTTCGAAACCCCGTCTGACTCCAAGTCCATCCGCTACCAGGTGTGTCCTTGAGCCAGACACCCAGCGCTAGCTCCCTGTAAGTCGCTTTGGATAAAAGCATCTGCCAAGC
>JAUMHF010000017.1:17222129-17243434 GCA_032359275.1 Microctenopoma steveboyesi
GGTTGTGGGTCTTCTAATTTTTCTATAACGAGAGCGGCTGTATTCATGGCAAACAATTTCCCTCTGGGATTAATAAAATGTTTTGAATCTTGAATCTTGAATTATAGGAAGAAAGATCGCACCTGTAAAGTGTAACGCACAAGCATCAGAGCGTGCCGTTTTTCACAGATGTTATTATGATTGCACATGATTTAGTGCAGGCCAACTTTCAGCAAATCAGGGCCATATAGACAATGGAGGATTATTACCTTTCCCAGCAATTAGTTCCTGACACTGAGTATTGTTCTATTTTAGTTACATGACAGACCTCCACAGCAATAATTGCACCTAACTACCAGGTACACCTTGAACCTAATGTAAAATTGACTGTGTCCACTTTTCTTCCTTTTTCTCATGTTTTGGCACCATTATGAACTATATATACACACGATTTAATACATTCTTGTAGAATCAATGGCAGATTTACAATATACAGGATTACAACTTGAATCCTATTTTACTCTGTAACCTTGACAGCTTCTTTTCCTGCTTTGGAGTACCGGCACTAATTCTTCTCGTGGTACACAGTAAAAAAACAGGACACACTTACTTTCATCTCAGGATGTAATGTCACCCCTCTGCTACATCAGCAATTATTTCAAATCCATAACCAGTTACATCATTGCCTCCACAGTGTCATGACATTATGTCACGTGGCTTTACAAAAATGCAGTGAAATGTTGAGATCAGCTTGCCTTGTGTGTATGGAGACTGCAACAACCATCCCAGTTTGCGGCACGCTGAGACGCAGCGTCACAGTACAGTGTGAAAGAATGTGTTATTCATGTGTGAGGTTCATTAAAATGTGTTTCCTCAAGGTTTTCTATCCTCAGTGCATCACTGACAATAAGTTAAATAATAGATTAATGATGCATTGAAGGAATATTTTAGGAAAGTCTAATTTGCTTGCTATAAAAAACACAATTTCCAACTAATTAAATATATCGGGATATGGCGCTAAGAGCAGTCATCCGTGAAATGCAGGGTCAGTAACCTCCTGGTTAAACGTCGAGCACCATCATATACATAGGTGTGCTTAGGAGTGTCATTAATAAAAATTATTTTGCTCTGAAGGCAATGTTAGACAGCTTTGGTTATTTTTGAGCTTCTCCTGTTTGCTAAGTAAACCAGCTGCTAGCTGTAGATTTATTCTATAATTAATCTGTAGTTCATATATTAGAATCATAATGATCCACTCATTTAGCTCTGAAACTGAAACAAAATTAGCTTATTTTCTACAATCTCAAGCTATTGCTGTATTATACCACCAGGATTGCTAAATTGGTTCAATTTCCACTCCTTTTGCAAACATCCATCTTCAGCTTGGCTGAACTGAAATTCTCGCTTGCAAGACGCAGCAGAAGTACTCTGAAACATTCTTCGTCGCGTATCCCTGTTTGGATTGCTTAACTCTTGTAACAACCGCATGAGGAAAATAGCGCCACACTACAAATGGCATCACTCTTCATCTGGCAGAGTAAGTGCCTGAAAGCATCGAGACAGAAACGTTATAGATATGACAGACTCTTGCGGTGTGGGTCACTGAGCTGTCTCTGCCGCTGACAGAGAGTTTCACTTGCTGTGAAAACACGCACACGAGGAGGGCAAGTGATGAAATTAAACACAGTTGACAATATTAATAAGGTAAGAGGAGCGAGTTTGTTTCCTCGTGGACAGCTTGTCTGTAATAAGCTGCAAGTTGTCAGGCAGGCGTGGCTACAGAGTTCTAGCCAGTCAGAAGATATTAATGCAGCCTGAAGGCTGCGTGAGTCATCGCGAGCCACTGTCCATTCACACTGGTATCACGAGGAGCACAACCGCAGCGTGACTTAATCACTGTGATTACTGTGATATTTGACACTGGGGTTGAACTAAAGGACTCTGTAATAGGTGCGATTCTTATCGGGCAGTGAGTCAGTGAGCGCGTTTTCAAGTGAAGATGTCAGTACGTAGGGAGGTGAGTGAGTCGAGCACTACACCCGCTCAAAACTCCTCTCCCTCTGGGACACAGCCACACTTAGTGTGTTCTTAAATTCCATTTCACACTCGGTAATCAATTCTGGTCTCTAGAGCTATCAAAGAAAAGAGCCACCTATCCTGAGAATAAGCTAAATCTCTCAATGCCCCCTAATTGAAAACACATTACAGAGCTAGACAATGCTCCTTGTGTGTAGTCAGCCACTAATTTGGACTGTTTGCATGCACAGAACAAAGCAATTTACTGAGGATGCAAACATCCTCTGTGAGACAATAACTCACTGCGTTATCAGGTGCAGAGTTTAAACTTCAAATAGAGTGCTGAATAATTAAATATCAAACTTCGAAGGTGTTCCCAGCCATTTGTTGGTGGCTATTCTGCAAGTGGCTTAGAAAAGCTGAAACTAATATCATTTCATATCGTGACGCCAAGACTGATGCCAGACCTCCCGAAACCAATCCCTCTTATAGGATTTAGTGTGAGCTGTGTGACACACTGCACACTGCAGGGTTCCACCGGTCCCACTGATAGTCCGTGCTTTGAGTCCAAATCAAAATGAACCCGATCAATAACAAAAGAGGAGGGCTTTCGTGCGTTTACTGCCATCATAAATACAGTGTCCTGAAAAGAGAAGTGAGCGAGGACAGAGTGAGACAGGTTTCAACTGAGCTGAGAACAGATATAAAGATGTCAGACTACTGTTTGTGAGAAGGTGCCAGTGGGTAACGGCACACTGCCACAATATGATGAAGCAATGTTGGACCATGCATTTAATTACATCTATTAAGATGCAGCCATAGGCGCGCACACACACTCACTCACTCACACAAACACACACACACTGACCTTTTCTTACAGAAAAAAAAACTCACTGAACAGAAGAAAAATCACATACACTGATATTATACTATTAATTGTGACAAAGAAAAAGATTTCCTACTCAAACAGTTCAAGAAAGCTTGTGATGGTAAAAAGATGGCAGAGAAGGGGCAATAATAAAGAGAATTAATCCCAGGACAAAAGAGAGGAGCTCATTTTATCTTTGGCACTGTACTATTCCAGAAGAGCAGCACACAAATCTGAAAGTGCCCACAACTGAATCCAACCCAACAATTCCTCAGAGCCTCTAACAGTAAGACTGGGAGGATGACAAATAACACTGCCTGAGCCATAATACAGGGATAAGATTTCCTGTTTTGAAGGCCCAGAAGGGAACTTTCAAAAGAATTTTTAATGTACCGACAGCAGCAAGTGGCCCAAGATAATAATTCTGATAGGAATTAATGTGCTTACAATGGTGCCATTGCTTCCTACCTGAATTTATTTTAGATTGCCTACATTACTTTATCTGTCTATTCAGTTGTTTTCCCTGGCTGGGTTCCTGATAAGACGGAGCATACATTCAGCACAAAAAGAAGACCTGTTTGTGCACTGGACACTAATTAATACAGTGCTCCTTCGGGAAAGTTGCTTGCTTGCTGCTCTGCTGACAACAGATTCATTTACACTGCTGTTTTCTGCTTCTCCGAAGGCTCTGTTAATTGCATTTAAATGAGGTCTCGTTCAGTACAAAACAAGGACAGGCACAGCGGTCTGTTATAGAAGCTGGAAGCAAAAACAAGGTTTTGGGCAATATACTGTATTTCCCCAGAGGTGATTGACAGAGCTTCTGATATAGGATCCAACAGGAGAAATGTACAAGCTTGTAAAATATTCCATGAATAATTACAATCACATTTTTACTTTAATGACTAAAGCTTTAAACTACTAGACCGCTGCAACTTTCTGTTTGGTCATTTGGCAACACAAGCAGAGTAACACTTTGATTTAAGGCGCACAAAACATTTCATTTTTAGAGATTACTGAAAAAAAACATAATGCATGAGGCCATAATCAGAGAAATAGTGGGGCTAGAAAAATGAATTAGTTTTATGGCTTGAGTAAGCATGCCAGGTAGCTTATGAGATGGCCATAAACGGTCAGGGTCAAGCTCTAAAGACATCATAATGTGATCAGGAAAAGAGTAAAAAGTAAGTTGACACAAATCTGAACAGCTGAATATGCTCATGCAGGCAACTGCGTTCTCCATTTCCACTACAAAGGTCAACATTTATATAACCACTGAAGCCCAATTTTATCACCTGAAGGTTGGTTCAGCATGCACATGCTTGACAGCCATAAAGTGAATGAGTTCAGTTTTGAACCTGGAGAAGAATAAAATAATGATTTGCACAAGCAGTTGTTAGGTTTAGGGGTAATATCTTTTTCACATAGGACCAGGGATATGGGATATTATCATTATATGGTGATATTATTCTGTTCAGTGCTGGGTTGGTCAACTTACTATCATCAATAGCATGTTTGCAATAAATAATACAAAAGAAAAACGTGTTTTGGACAGAGAAGCCTTTGTCTCTTTACGCTTTTTTCTACTAAAATATTTTCTTACTATATACTGTAGCTTAAATCAAAGATGAGAAAACCTGCACTTCATTGTCAAACCCAATTCATAGTTTAGTTGAGTGTTCGAATTTCAAAACTGTAAATCCACTTGTCTTGTCTTTGGAATGTGCAAGAAAATAATGACATTCACTGATGACCGAGGCAAACATGGCAAAAGTAACACACAGACTGGACTGAGACTGGGAAGAAAATCAAATCTGGGATTCTCTTACTGTCAAGCAACAGTGCTAACCACTGAGCCACCATGCTGGCCAGTAAAAGCCAGTGAGTGCCAGCTAGATAGTAAAATTCAGCAGAAAGTCTCTTCACCACGTGGGGTGCTCTCCCTCCCTGCCAATGGGTCCAATCTTCTGCCTGTCAGGTCACAGTGCCACAACTCTGAGCTGAGCAAACATTTTCTCCTTTGTCTTCTTCTTGCTTTCTGTCATCCACTTCTCACCCCTCCTAACCCCGCCCTCCCTAGCTCCCTCTCTCTATCTCCCTGCCTCATCTCTTCATCTCCTTCCCTTTCCTCACTTCATCTCTATCTACACACTGTTCACTGTAAATGCTGTGCCAGCAGAGCGATGCCGGGGAAATGGCACCATCCTCATTGAGAGAGAGCAAGCAGACGGAGTGGGGGTGGTGCTAGAGGGGGTGTTCAGTGACAGGTCCTGAAACCCAGCCATCAGACAACATGCAGCACTCACACAGCTCCAGTAGCTGGGATGCATAGCTAAAGCTCCACACACACACAAAAGGCTCAGTGACAAAATTGCAGCATATAAAGTCTTGAACCTTCAAAACTCTAATAACATTATTCTTTTTGAGGCGGTCAGAATACAGGCTGGGAGTGAGAGACAGCGCGCGCCTTGACAGGCGGCGTGGGAGGAGGGGAACTGATACACAACCTTTCTGGCCAGGCAAGGAGGCAGAGTACAGTTCATCTGAGGACTGAAGCTGCTCCTTTCCAGCATTAAACTGTTCTTTAATTCCATCTGCTCCAAAGGGTTTCCCTGCAGCTAAGCCTTGCTGCACTCTGCAAAATCTATCAGTATCCCAGCAACACAAAAAACACGTCCAATTCCAAAGCTCGGCTTAAAAATGAGCAGGGTGCTGGTCATCTGTCAGACGTCTCTGAGATGTGTGCTAATAGTGGGCATGTGCTGTGTGCACGTGTTGTTGACAGTTTTAGGTGAAGTAGTTAAGTGGCTGAGGTAAGTTGAACACAGAGCGAGGTGTAGCTCGTGCCTGCCCACATAGTGTTCTGCTCAGTATAGGTAAAGAGTTTGTTTTCCCAAAATTAACCTTGTCAAACCCTGTTCTGCCTCGGGAGATTTGTATTACTATTGTAATTTTTCAATCAGAGATTGGAGAGAGTGTGAAAGTTTAACATGCTTGTTCACCCCCTCTCTCACCCCCTCCCCCATCCTCCCCCCTTCTCTTTACTTTCCCATCCCTTATTCTGCTTTTTCACCCTCATAGTGCATTCAGAACTTTAAGTAGATTTCACCCACTGCTATAATAGGATTCTCCACTGGTTGAGTGTGGTTGTGTGATGTGCCGTGTTTGTGAGTGTATATACAGCAGGCGAGGGTGCTCGCTGTATCAACTCAAGCCCGGCACGCTCCACACTCTACTGCTACTCCAGCAGAAGAGTTCTGCTAGGTCAAAATTAATTACAGAAGCTGTTAAGCACACACCAGCTGTTGTAAACAAATGCAAATAAATTTTCATATCAAACAAGCTCGCTTGTATCATGGCACACAAAATACTGTAAATCTTCTGTGTGTTTACCAAAAACTCGGGCAATCATCAAGCGGTGCTGGCGATCATACAGAGAAAGTGCTCTCATTCATATAAACCCAGCTGCTGAAAATCATGATCACCACTGTTTTAATTAAGGACTTTCTTCTTTGCTGTCCCTCTTTCAGTAACTACATTAGACTTTGGATAACTCCATCCCTCTCAGCCAGATGGGTTTTTTTTCTGGCCTGCTTTGTTCATATGTCTTCTTTGACTGGGTCTGCCTCTTCACATATTAGGAGTTTGAGAAAAAGACAATCAAAGTCTCAAAAACCAGCTTAAATATTCAGTCCTTCGATAATTACGTGGCGTCCGGTATGTTGGTGTATGCATGCAGGTATCCACTCATGCACGTATTTGAATACTGGGTAAATCAACTACATTTCTGATTAACCTACAGTGGGCAACACATTTAAAGTAAATAATCAAAAATAAGCTGACTTTTATAAATGTATAACTGTCTATTCCACTTCAACCTCAAAGTCAACCAATTAGCCTCCCTCCTATGCTTCTCCAATACCACTGCATCTGACGCTCTGTCCTCCCACCTTTGTGTAAATGTGCCAGGGCGCATGCGACAAGGTCGACAACATTCATAACCGTGTTTGCAAAATGGGTGACGGGCAACCCATCAACTGGGCCTCTCTGATTCAAACAAAACAATCCAGTGGGTGAAGAATGTGCAGTGTATTGAACACATACTGACACCAAGCAGCTGGGCTGTCATGGTTTGAGCTCTGATTTAGCATGTATCTCATCCAGTCTAACTTGGACTAAGGCTAGGGACTAGCGACGTCACGTCGCATGGTACTCTTTGCCGCACATACAGTGCAGTAGTTTGCATCAGTAATGGGCTCACTGGGCGCACCGAGAGGCTCACAAACAGATCCATGAAGTGACAGAAATAACTGAACTTAAATAAGTATTTGCCTTCTATCCCCTTCCAGAAAAAGACTTCCTGAATGTCGAGTTCAGCTGTGTCACACAGTCTCCGAGCAGAAGCGTTCGTTTGACTCAGGGCCAGCAACTCGCTGCTTTGCAGGAGGCACAGTACGCGACAAGAAGAAAATATGTAGATGGATGTAAATAAAACGTACACAGCGACAGCAAGAAACAATGGACTAAGGACTTCTTGCCATTGCAGCTCCCTAACTGATGCTAGCTATTTAGTTTTGATCCTACTAATACCCAGTACCATCTGAAGTGACAGATAATAATAATCAAATCATAGATATTATAACAAAACCTGAAAAAGTGCATCAATCCACCAAGAACAATAACTGCAGCCAGTACTATGTTAGCACTGTAACTCACAGTCGGATTTCATTCTCACCACGTGTTTAATACCTTTCCACTCCCCCAGTGGTTCCTCTGACTGGTTATCTGTCCTGTTTTGAAAGAGGCCGACCAAACTGTTGGAAAGGCCACCCTCCCTCAGCTTTACAGCAAGCCTGCCCTGCCAATCGGCCATCCAGTTTCCAGACAGCACAGTCATTTCCCAGCCCAGTGGAGCAGCACTCCCTGACCTCTGCCTCGACCTCCGCCTCAACAGCCCAAGCTCCAGTACCAGCTCCAGCCCACAGATCAGGCTCGGGCCACCTCTACTTATTTATGAGCCATTTCACACAGGGCTGCTCCCATTAGAGACTCAGCCTTGGCCCACCTTACACGGCACTCTCCTTGCGCTTAACACATATAGTACACCACTAGGGCCGGGGGGACACAGACAGTGGTGAAGATGGGTGGGTTGACGGGACCATTAGGCGTATCACCACAGACAAGTCAATAATGCTTTAGACAATCTGGTCCTTCTAGGAAACCTGTGACTAGACGTTGCACTTTTATAACCTTTATTACTGTATTGTGTTTTAAAGTATGAAGAGCAATTTGACTATGCTCAGGGAAAAAATCCCCCACTGATTCAATTTAATGATGCACAAGAACTGATGGGCTATGCTTATTGGACCATAATTGAACATTTCATTATTTCTCATTGATTTTTTTGGGATGAACTGTTACTTTTAGCAGGAAACAAAAAGACAGACAGAAAAAAGTTGAGTCTCTACAGCATAAAATTCAACTGACAGATTGATTCATGAAAGCATACAAGACTTTAATGAGAAACTCTGCGTATGCATGACTGAAAACAAGATTAGTCTGAGATGGTAACATTCAAACACGGCAGGAAGCCAGAGAATATTAGGTTGTTTACTTTGCAGAGTGGAGGTGACAAGATTGACTAAAAGACCCCAAAGTAATTTACCAAAGAAGATGAGGACCCACACCCACCTGTGATTGTGACAGAGGCGTAGCCCTCTTCGCCAAGTAGCGGGTTGATCAGTCGGCAGCTGTAGGTGCTGTTGGGCTCCAGCACGACCGTCAGCATGCTGTTCATTGTGAACAGGCCCTCCTCATTGGCCACCACTGAGGTGGTAATATTGTCTGTAAGATTGCGCCCGCTGCCATCCTGCCATATGACGCCAGCCTCAGGATACCCACCATAGGCCGCGCAGGTCAGGGACACCTCATCACCTGGCCGTAGGTTCGATTCAGGGTCCAAAGTCACCAACGGCTTGGAATACGGGGCTGAGAAAAAAAAGAAAAAGAAGAGGAGGATGATTAAGAATTCAGGAGGGGAGGAACAGGAGCAGGTAGAATAGGGGAACAGCATACAAATTGAATTTCGTTACATTTTCTGCAGTGAGAGTCACCTTGGGAACTGTTTGACATGATTACTATTAAATTCTTAATTATATTTAGGTAGCTTAGCATAACACAGTGCTTAAGAGCCCACGGACACAGATAGCATCTTCGGCATATCCTGATGCTTTATCCCTACACTGCTGCTCTCTCCAGAGAGTCGAAGCACTGAGTGACTGAGACCAGAAAGGATCTGTGGTGCGAGGCAATCGACTGAGGTGGCCAGGCTGTGGAGAAAACTGGCAGGCTCTGAAATGTGGGAAGACTCAGCCAATGGAATGGAAAAGAGCACAGAATGGTGCAGGTGAGGGGTACATCGCCAGCCTCGGCTAAAAGAATCACATTCCTTCAATCCCTTGAGCTGAAACATGAGTACAGAGGTGGCTGGTGTATTCCCAGAACCAATCATGCTAAGACAAACAGAGAGGTGGTGCTGAGGGCAAATGAAAATAAGTTTGTCTCAACTACTTTTTGAAAAGTGGACTGTGTGGTGTACTCCAACTTCCCCAGCTGTCCATTGATGGGCAGATTTCACTCCGACTCCGTTGCTTTTCTTTCAGCACAGCACAAACCCTACAACGTTAACTATAAAGGCCGACTAAAAATAAAGCATACGAAAATCTAATGCATAAAATGGAACCAATTTGTCACTGCTGGAGATAGCGTTTTAGCTCTCCCGGGCCAGGAGTAAAAAAAAATGCTATTCATTAACATCACCTAATGCACATCCACCTTGGAGAACACAGAAACAATCCCACAACAGATATGAACGTGTGAGAAGGAAGAATAGGCACATAGTATCATTAAAAATAAATAAAAGGCTCTCAACTGTGAAGGTAGTCACACAGCGGAGGAGATGTTAGTGATGGCTGATTGACTGTAACAACAGCTAATAACCAAAGTCAGCAGATATTGACCATGACAGAGACCACAATCAGTGGTTATTGACCAAAAACACTTTAGAGCAGGCCAGAGGAAACGGTTTATCACCTGTTTACATAGAGGAAAACAGTACTGAATCACAGTATTAGTAATAGTGTTGATATATGGTTACAGCGCAATTGAAAACTGACCTGCATAACTGTGCTCCCCTAAAAAAATTATAATTGATCTGCACATTTTTCTATATATTGTCATTATGTAAATACAGACTGTAATCAGGTCGCAATTCCATTACCTGAAAAGTTGTGTAGGAACATAATTAATAATTACGAGGATAAATGGTTGTACAGGAAATGAACAACAGGCCTCTTAACACTGCAGACAACAGCACATGCACCGCAGTCCAGCCAGTGACACATCCATTATGGCAGTCTAAGTATCACATGGCTTGGTGACGTGGGTGAAAAACCTCTATAGAAAAATGATCTTCAACTGCACATAATGAACCTATGGGAGAGGAGCTGAGGAAGCACAAATCAAAGCGCATGGAAATATGTGGGCATTGACTAGGCCGAGAAAATCTAATAAAATATGCTATTAGGCTGCATTATGGGGAATGTAGGATTCAGGGCTTTCAGGGGCTTGAGGCATACTAAAGACTACAAGTAAGGATGTCTAAACCCCTGTTTCTTAAATCAGCTTGTAGCAAATCCCCACACTTAATGATGGTGCAATATTCAACTGCTAGACAACCTCTCACATAAAAGGGAATTAACCTGGAAAAATACACGCATTTAGACTTTAACTAAGGATTTATTTTTATAAGTCCATGGTCATCTGTTCGAATTTACGTGTTGCATATGTGCCACTGTTTGACTCACCGGCCACCTGCAGCAACAAAGCAGCACTGCCGTAGTCTTGCACCCTGACGAAGCAGGTGTAGCTGCCTTCATCAGCCACCACCACCCTGCTCAGCAGGAGCGAAGCATTGCCTAGGACCAGTTGGTTGTGGAACAGTCTGGTACGGTTGGCGAAGCCTTCGGCCTGGTTAGCCAGCTGGTCACGGCCCTCCGAGAACCCATGCACACTACGCATGGTGTCTGTCAGCTGCCAGAAGACACTCAGATCAGACAGGTTGATGGGGTTGGCAGGGTTAAAGGAGCAGTTAAGTATGGCTTCCCGCCCGTGCAGCGCCACCACTGGCTGCTCTGGAACTTGCACCTCCAACACAGCTACAAGAGAAGAGGAGGGACATATTAGCTGAGTCAATAAATACAAAACACCTTAGATCTAAACCATCTCCTATAAAGGATAGTTTGCTATATGTTAAACCATGTCAGGAAAACGGAGAATCCCAGGTAATTTGTTAAATACATAAGCAACATAGATTCAGGATCTCTGTGGTAACTGACTGAAATAAACAGTACTGGTAAGTTTGGCTCGAGCAACAGTATTTACTAAACCACAGCATTAAGTAAGGCTCCTGTGTTCAAATATATCGTTGAAAACAAACTAATCAATGCAGCAGTTTGAAATATATGCAGAGACTACTTCAGGAAGAAGCACTTTGTTTGTGCAGCGAGGAAAACGGGGAGTGAGTGAGATTGGGTAGAAGAGGGAGGATCTGGAGGTAAGCATTAGGACTTTGTGCTCCTGTAGGCTTTGCCTCCTGGCGATGGCTCAGCGCACTGAAACTCAGCGATAGAAGCGACAACATCTGTATAGCTTTAGCTAAACCGTTGGCTGTGTTAGTTGTGTGTTTTTCTCGGACTGAAAAGTGACATTGCCTCTTATCAAACACTTCTACGTCTTTGATGTGGCAGTCATGTCGTGACACCGAAACCCCATGGTAGCGCCATCCGTTCTGTGGAGGGGATCCATAAAGCATGTTTCATTATTAATATACTTAAAGGCTGATGATGTTTCAGTGCAAATGTTAGTGTGCATGTGTGTGTGTGTGTGTGGGCGTGGGCGTGCGCCTGCGTGTATTGTTTGTCTAGACAAGTCCAAGAGCAAAGAGAGACACTGCATAATCTTTCTGGATTAGTAACCATCTCAGGCAGTCCAGAGTACATCCATAGTATTCTCTAGAGTCAGCATTCTCCATTGATACCTGTCTGCTCTTATACAACACGCAGACACTCAGCAGCATCACAGGGGAGAAAAAAACCCAGTCAGCCCCTGCAGCAATACACTGTACTTTATGTTCAGCACCTCTAATTGTTATAATCACAGTGGCATTTTAGCCTCCTCACCCCCTTTTGAGCTCCATCACAGAGCCAATGTCAGTGTTGGAATACTTTGCTATGAAGGATGCTTGACTGCAGCAGAGGTGCAATAATTACTTTCCCTATTAACAACAAGCGAGTCTTTCATCTGAGAGGGTTCATACATGGTTATTGCTAAGTCAAGGCAGACCGACCTATTTTCAGTCACATGCAGCCAATCCCAGCAAGGTAACCACTCCAGATCACACCCACATCAGCCTGCTCGTCTGTAGGAACAGTGCCACCTACTGTCCAAGACAACAAGTGCAGGGCAACGGGACAGATCCTCACAGAGTTACAAATATTTTTATAAAATCAAATGTATTAAATATATATTGACAGAAAAGAAGATAAAAGAGACATGTTTTCCCGTTCCTCTAATTACAAATACTCTGCTGTTGCTGTGTAGGGTTTTCTATAGACACAGTCTGGCTACAGCACAGCAAACAATGCAAGAGCAGGCAGCTTTGTTCAGCCATCAGTAGGAATGCCTGAGATTCCGGGGTGTGTATTTTGGTTGTCTTCAAAGTTGACCCCACCTCTGCTGTAATGAATAGGTTGCTGGAGTTTTTGTAGGAATGGAGGGTCAGTGACAGACGTGGATGTTGAAGGAGGAGGAGAGAGAGCAATTAAATCACTCCCTGAGCAGCCAGGGATGACTCACACCACTGAGTTCATACAGGAGGGGTGGGAGGGTGGGGGTGGGGGGGAGAGGAGAGGAGAGAAAGACAGGCTAGCATCAGGCTCACAATTAAAGACAATATCTGGAAAAAGGCCAAGGAAGAGGCTGTGGTGGAGCCTTCAACACTAATCCCTCAACATAGACCAAAGACGTGACAGAGAGGAGAGAGAGAACAAGAAACTCCTCTTTCACATAAAGCTTCTTTAACCGGTGACCCACCATTCGCTCTGGGGCCCTGTGAGGACACAGCGCCATACGGGGGCCTTGTGCAGAGACTTTGACTCACATTGGATGAGAGAATACAAGTGGAGCATTTCTGCACTGCATCAACAGAGGGGAAAGGACAGGAGAGGGCAGCAAGTTAGGTCGGATGACGTCATGTGATGTCACATCCTTCAGAGGTAAAAATACCAAAGTGAATCACACACGTTTGTTGCTGCTGATTAGCTGTTTGATCGTCTCTTCTCTGGTCTGCATTCGTCAAAGACGCAAGTGTAAGTAACAGAGGTTAAACGATAATAACACAAGTGGTCTTTGATGAGAGGGCTGGGTCGAGCCCGGGCCACGGAGTCCTCTACAGGGGTAGGAGGGGATCTCGCCTCTCCCTTTACTCTCCTTATAAAGAGATGCTCAAAAGCCATAGAGGGAGGCCTGGGAGATGCCAGGCTGTGGGGATTTACACACTGCACTTGGTGTTTATGGGCCTCAGCTCTGTTTGAGTGCCTGCAAGACAGAGACGGGCACTTTCACAGCAGACATGAAATAAACTCATTACAGAGTTTGTGAGCGCTGGCAACCGGCCCCCTGCTTAGCGAGACACATGGCTGGCTAGAAACGGCTGCAAGTGATCTTCACACTGCTACCACTACCCAACACCTTGTCACCAACACCTTCTTCCATTCTACGATTCTCAGGTGTGCAAAGTGCTAGTGCTGATTTGCCTCTTCTCCGTGTGTTTCCGAAGAGTTAATTGATGCTAACTAGCACAGGAGGTGAGCACGGAGACGGGGGCGCGAGACTGAGAAATGGCAGATCAGGAGGAGCACAGCTTTTGTAGTGAGAGTGCCTGGTGGGTGATATTTAGTGATATCTCCTAAGCCTGTCAGGCACACACCAGTGTGCGTTCACACACACATACACACACTAACACACACACACACACACACACACACACAGCACATGAACAAGACAACTGAACTGGGGTTATTGCACTTCAGCAGTTAGTACAGTTCACATGTGATGATCTTATCACCTCAGATGGAATAAACAGTAAATGATTGTTTACAGTTCAACAAACATGAAACTAATCTTAAAAAAAATTGATCAGATAACTGTGCCACTGGGTGGGCAAAGACATTTTAAATGATATATGAACATCATGCATTCGGCTGAATCAATGTTCTGTCTAACACAATGGCTTTGACCACTTAGTGAAGAAAGGTACATTTGAAAGAGAGGATCTCATTTATGTCCGTCATGTCTCTGGCAGCCTTACAATGACACAATGATAATTCGGATTAGCTGGGTTTGTGCTATAAGAAACCACACAAGTTGAGCCAACATCCAGCTTGAAGCTTCGTTTATAGACCGTAACGTTGCGACAGAATTCAGACGAGACCTTCTTCAAGAACCCAAAGTGATTCCTGCAACTTTTTCTGATGTAATATAACATCACTGCAGTAAACATATTCAAATAGTATGATTATATACAAAAACAGCGGAGGCATCTGAGGCACATGAGAGAGATTGTTTAATGTTGAGCGGGGCACTTTTGATTAATTTTTTAAAAAGAGCTTGAGCCCTCAGAGCCCAACCATGTGCACATGACTGCGGTGAAACACCAATCATTTATTTCCGCCAGCATTTCTTTCATTATGTAGCACGAGCTAGCAGACACAGAGATCAACAACATCTTTGAGCTATGAAACCGAGCAGTTGGTGTCTAACGTGTCGTGGCAGACATCTTGTTAGCACTCGGAAACAAATTGTGCATTCAGCAGGATTTGAGAAACATACTGAGGATACCGATGGGCAGCAGAGGAGCATAGTTGTATGGTCACTGCTTTTATACAGTGTTTACACAGTGTTACCCATTACCTGACTGACAAACGACATTATCTACAGCATTTCCTCAAAGAAGGTCAGACTTTAAACTTAAGTAAATAGTGAGAAGTTGAAAAAAAAAAAACATGAAATCACAAAGCTGTGTTTTTCTCAGAAGTTGTGATCAACGTTTTGATCATCCTTAATTTGTATCCACAGACACGAGCCCAGCCAGAAACACAGCACGCTGCAATGGCAGTGAGTTAAATCGAACTGTTGATCACTGCAGAATTCCATTATCCCTTTAGAAAAAAAATCTAAAAATCTAAATCAAAAACAAACCATGCTGATGCCAGACATGATCAGCTCTCTATTAGTGCCAATCAGTTTTTCAAAATGACGGTTATTACATTTCTGCTGTTGTTTACCGAAATAAAAGAAGCCATAACAAGCGATCACTGACATCTTCCATAACACTATGGATCCCTATCGATATCATTAAGCATTAATAGTGTACTGGTATCAGGAAACTCCAAACAATACCCCCCTGTCCTCACAAAGTAACAACACACATACAATTGCATGCATGGAAACAAACAAAGGCCAGAGAACACATTGATATTCCACACCTGTATGACTGCTGACAGCTCCACAGCAGCACACTGTCTGAGGAATTGGACACAAGGTACACTGACACTACAACACTGACACTGTTACAAAGCTGCTTTAGAGCAGAGAGGTTCCCATCAGCATGACCAGCGACAGTCACATATACACAAACACACACGTGTACACAGCACTAGTACACAGGTGTCTGGGCCCTGTCCTGTCTCTGACACACACACACACACACACACACACCATTGGAAAGCATATTTCATTGTCCAGGTTAATACTTTCTGCTAGCCATCAACAACTATATTCACAATCCACTGACTTCAGATTCAGTTTATAAGTTCCATCAATATCTAGCATGTACAAACACAGTATCAGACCGCTTCTTCCAAGCTCAATGAGCACACATGTTTAAAGCGTATGCCTGAAGCTCTGCTGCACACGAAGGAACAATAATGCGACTCCACACATGAAGAAAATCGAGCACCGGCACTCGAGGGCAAATTGCAGGGGCAATATTGACACAGCAGAGTAAACAGGTGCAATTCCAACAGACTTCAATAACACTAGGTTTTTTTCACTTTGCAACACGACAACCAGGCCAATATGCTTTTACAACACTGCCCCCATCTGGCGACAGAAGGGACTTCTGCTCAACACATTTTCATTCTGCACATTTTTCACCACCTGAGCATCAAAGGATCTGTGAGCCCCTTCATAATGATTATCCTTATGATGTAACCAATCCCTATAAAAGTCTGAGGGGGAAACCAGCTTTTGATTTCACGCTGTCGGGAGATGATGCAGGTGTCCATAATGTGCCCATTCGAAAATATTAGCATCTGAAACATATTAATGGAGCAGTGGGAAGGTGTGCATAGTACACGTGTTTTGTTAGAAATGAACAATCTGAAAAGAGCGTATCTGCAGCTTTGGTTTTCAAATGGCCTCTCAATGAAAGTAGCACAATAGGGATTAAATTAAGGGGGACGTAAAACCTTCTGCAGTGTAGAAGGGTCACTTTCAACATTAAGCTCTGAATATAATTTCTTCCTTTCCCATTCTTGCTCCAGGAACTCATCATGGAGTGCGAGTGCCCTCGCTCAGGGACAGATACAGGCGATGGCAGATAGGAAAGACAGGGACTGACTTGCTTTTTTTCAGCAATGTCATAAATCAAGATGGGATTCACCATTGTGCCATTTTCCTTTCCTCCCCGCTTTCTCTTTTTTTGCCTCATATCTCTGCTCCCTCGATCTTGCTTCCTTCAGAGTATGCCTCTGTTAATGGGCTCCAGGAGTCAGATAATAGCGCTAGCTTAAGAACTGTGGGCAGATAAGGGCAAAGCTTTGACTAGTTTGAGAGACAAGAGAGTCTTTGATGAGCATGACGATGGGCATGGGAGAGGGAAGGTGCGTAAAAGGAGAGTTACTGGTTCGGATCTGACTTCCGTGCTGCTCATTTTTAATAATGGCAGGCTATATGCAGTGGATTGCTGCCATTGAGAGTTGTTGAGTAAGGCAAGGCAAAGCGGGCTTTTTTCTGATCCATCTGGTAGGTTTTACATCTGCTACCATTTTACCTCTTTAACAGGTTCATATCATTTGCTGATTCATAGTTTCAAGCACCCGGAGGATGCAGGGTTAAGCAAGGGTCAACTTGTTGCCAGCTGGGTGTTGTCTCGATGACAGGGCCACCTTGCCTGACATCCTCGCCGTCGCGTCACCGAGACAACACCCTGAAGGCAGGTGTCTCCTTGTCTCAGCTGCTAGGTTGCTTCCTCAGCAACTCAGTAGCTGTGATTCTTTCCAAGCACAGAGCAGCATCCGTTCAACCCATTCATCACATCCCACTAGACACACAACAGACCCACACATGGCTGCAGGCCCCCCTCTCCACCTGCAGAACTGCAATCTCTGCATATTACCTATATCAATTTTTAACCATCCGAAAGGGCTGCATTTTTAGGACTTGTTAAAAAAATCATGAGGTGCTTGTTAGTTAATGTACTCGGTTTCAATGAGCACTCTGTGGAAAAAGAAGAGCAGGGAATCAGTGAGACAGAGGCAAGCCAACAGAGACTGGTCATTAAGTATGCACTGCAGTGAAACCAATCTTTGTTGAGCCTGTCCTCGGTTGTTTTTAAAAGGATACTTCACTGGACGCAATCAAATTAGCAAGAACATCACTGATACGGGATAATAACCCTAAATTGAATTTCTGCACAGGCTAAAGTGTCCCCTCTCTGCAGAATCAATTGCTGTGAAGAGAAAAGGAGGACAGGAAGAGGGCATTCATGGTTAGCAGACCTTTAAAAGTACACCAGAGATGAAGGCATGAACGGACTATTTTCACGTACCAAGGGCCTTAATGTGCGCCTGCTGACTACTAGGCTAGATGCAATCTATCCAATTATGCTAATTAATTTAAATTACCCCACGGCTCTGATCACTGAGAGTGAAATCCAGTCAGCTATTTCTGCATTTGCATGAATACGATTCTCTTTCATTGTTTGGGTGCTAAGAGCTGTACAGCTGATCTCCGGCAGCCTAGTGGCTGTGCTAACTGAACAACAAGCAATTAGCCAGACAGCCTCCTGTTAGCTCTGCCACCGGCTGACAATGTTGTGTGACGTGCTGGAATAAGCCACGGATATACTGCACTGAGCCACAGCTTAGTCATTGCTGTACAGATACATAGAAAATTATAACCACAACACGTTTACATGCAATTAGAAATAAAGAATTCAAATGACTGTGGGTTGCTTTCCCACTAGTGTATTTCACAAATAAAAAACCCTCCACCCTTTGTAGACAACTCACTCCTTAGCTGCAGTGACACAACAGCTGTGCAGCGCTGGATGAGTAACATCAGGGAGAGGTTTCACTGAAAAAGATCCATCACCTGACATGAGAGTCAGGAAACAGCGAAGAGCTACCGAGACAGTGTTCCTGCATAGGGACGATAGTGTTGTCATGTGTTATCCTGCACAAACCGTATCCTCACAACAGAAAATGGGCTGTCTGGACCAGTAAATGCACTCACGTCTAGTGACATGGGCACTTGCTGTAGTTCTCAAGCAATGACTCTATGCTGTCATGTAGATTACACTCAGAAATCCCAGCAAGGGACCTGGGGACCTACGAGAGTCTGGATCGTATCAGCACAGATATGTGCACATGCACACTCTCTGTAGTGTTGTTGTGCACAGCTGAAGTAAAGCGCAGCTGTTTATCAATCAAAAGCCATTATTCTGATCTTTGCCTAGTTACACAGATGATCACTGGTATTCTATACTGGAAAAAAATATAAAGACTGTTCACATATTTGTCAGGCAAATATTAACACCTACCAAAAAATAAAGTGTGATCAGATGGAAGGCACCTGAAACTCTACTCAGGTGCATATAATCTAAAGGGCGCTAATATTACATTAGCAAATTAGCATTAGCACATATGCACCACAGAGTATGCATCGTCTTTGCATCATCCTGTTACATGGGCAGACTAAGTGCGGCCCGGTAGCTCAATGGGTTAAGTGTCAGACTGGGATGTTGGAGGTCGCAGGTTCGAATCCCGTCTGACTCCTAGTCCATTCTCTACCAGGTGTGTCCCTGAGCCAGACACCCAGCCCTAGCTCCTTGAAAGTAAAGTAAAGTAAAGTATAGCATCAAACTGGACTCCAACGAATTCACTTCGTTAGAGACCAGTTACAGGGAAACGGAATCAGTGTGTGAGCGACAATAGCCCATTACCGTAGTTAAAGAGCTCCATCAGTCTGCGACACCTCCTCCTTCTTTTCCCTCCCAGTGAGAGGATAAAGTTAAGCAGCGGATGCCACCCGGCAAGCAATGAGCAGGCCGTAGGCCCATTTGTGCTGGAAGAGAGCAGGTCCTTAATGAACCACTAAGGACACTTAGAGCCACTGAGTCAAGATTGAAATGTGCTGCTGATGGCCGACAGGAAGTTTTGCCAGTTCATCCGCAGAGCAGGCGAGAAAAATCTCTTTTTGTAAATGATGGTGTTTTGGTCGACAGAAGTCATTTGTGAATGTTGATGGTTTGCCAAAGTATGTTTTACCATTTAGCGTTTGGCATCTAGAAGAAACGCTTTCTCCCTCCTCAGCAGGCAACACGTTTATATATAAGAATGTCACACACTTGTGAATCTTATTTATGTTATCTCAGCCTGATATATGTGCACTGTGGATCCCTCTTTTGACATGCTCACTTCCGTTCTTTTATTTACAACGTCATGAGATGTTATCAAACCAGCCGAGGCTATTTGTTTCTTTTTAAGACGGTGTTATTCCTTGAACATCACTTCAAGTGAAGTGAAACTTTTGAGTGTATGAGTTATGAATCCCCAATTGCAACATCAACCACCACGCTGCTTCCCAGCGTTATAAATATGAGACGATGACTTATTTACTACACCTCCTGAATCACAGTAGAGAAACTGCACTTCCAGCACTTTTTATGAAGGGGCCTCACCACAGCCCCGAGCTCTCTGCTCCTCACCCGTCTCAGAAAGGTCAAAACCATTGTGTTTTACAAGCTGAATTATCACAAAACACACTCCCATAACACTGTAAAAACAAGAAGTGAATTATTGTGAAAAATGTCTTTTCACGCTTCAGTCAGGATCTACAGTATGAACGAGAACATGTTCTTTGACGGCTCATCTACGCAGGTGAGATTTCACACAAGAGGAGTTTCTAACTTTCCAAAAAGTGGCGTATTATTTTTGGGAGCAGCCTCATTTAAACTGTTCTTCCAAGTGGAGCCTTTGAAGCAGGAAGACTAATAGGGCCTGCAGGGCGTATTGTTTAACAGGCAGAGGTATTTCCCACCGCAGTGACTGGGTAGTGGCAGAGCACGGGCAGAGAGGCGACACCCACCCATAGCTTGGACAGTCAGCATTGCGGACAGCAGGAGGGAGAGCATGATCTTCTAGCGGGGATTCGAATCACAGGTCGACTTCAAACGCAGCACTGGGGGAGAAAAACAGAAATATGAGAGGGAGGAAGACGAATTCATAATACAAAGCACAGTCATACAGCAAAGCAAAGAGTGGGTGGAGCTGGAGACAGTCAAAGTTCTATCATCAATTATAGACTATTTGAAAGTCTAGAATTATTTTTTAGGATTTATAAAGTATCTGAAAAGTCTGTCTGAAGGGAAGCATTTTGGTCCTTTCTCTGGCCTGCTCAACGCATTTCTCTTTCAGAGGGAGTGGAGCTCTGATGACAAATGGGGACTTCCAAAGTTGACCGGAGACAGCGCAGTCACTCTCTTTAGTTTCCAGAGGGAAAAGACTCATTTAGAAGAACTATTCCTCGCCGTGTTCGTCAATTCTGCCATGTACACAATCTTTATGGGATATCTGTGAAGGTTCTCAGTCATCCACTTCATGGTTATCTGGAAAGAAGTTTAAAAAAACTAACACTTGGTGGCCTTGTTTGCGCTACATTACGCTTTCTGTTCTCTTTTGCACTATTTTTAGCAGAAAAAAACGTGACGAGCACAGCAGTCAGGCATCATTTGGTTTCCTGTCAGTAACTCAGAGAGCTTGACATCAATTCTGCTCCTTTTATTGTTTCTGCACACTCATGTCCTCGTGGTAAGTCACCCACATTCTCCAGTCTCCCTCTTTTCCCCTTAAAGACTGAAAAAGAATGAGGTCAGGAAGAGCTGATATTTTTTTATTGGACAAACCTGTGGAAAACTGGTGCAATTTCTGAGCTGTTCCTTCACTTCAGTGTCCCCGGCCAGATCATGTGTATGTGTGAGTGTGTACTACCACCCGCACTCACTAAACCACTTCTAAACAACAATGATGAAAGACTTTAT
>JAUMHF010000017.1:17249239-17260560 GCA_032359275.1 Microctenopoma steveboyesi
TAACATGCTAGACATGTGAGTCCAGCCTGACTCGTCAGTGATTCTGATATGAACAAAAAGTGTTGTGCATGAGAGCAAAGTACACGAGTGGAAGATCTTCTCAAAAGATGTCCGTATGACTCTCTTTGTCTTACAGATTGATTAGTTCACACCCAGCACTTGTCAACGCCATCATCCTGGTCCTGCACTCAGTGGCAGGCAGCATGCCTGCTCAGTCCAGTGCCAGCTCCTCTCGCAACGTCTCTGCCAGTTCCTACAGTGATATGCCAGGTAAGCAAGAACCGTGGCTTACAGAAAACAGACGGGAGAGAGAGAATCACAAAAAATACAACCGAAGTGAAGCTAGTTTAATACTTTACACTGAATAATCTGATTGTTTTCTGGCAGGAGGCTTCATGTTTGAGGGCATGTCTGATGATGAAGACGATTTCCAGTCGGTGAGTTGTTTTCTCAGCACCGTAGATCACAAACTGTCACGGTCATTAGGTAACCTGTATGTGTTTGTGACTGTATGTAACAGGGGAGCCCAGCAGGTCCCTCCAACAGGGCAGGGGTTTCAGCAGGAATACGACCAGTGTCTCTGAGCCACAGTGGAGCAACGGGTCCGCGGCCAATAACGCAAAGTGAGCTGGCAACAGCTTTGGCCCTCGCCAGCACTCCAGACAGCAGTGCAGTCACTCCCACAACTGCAAACCAGGTGAGACTGACTAACTGCCGGACCGGGGCTGTTTCTAAAACATGACCTCCGACTATCTCTTGTTCCTTGCTTTACTGTCATTCCGTCTTCGATTTTAGGTGGACCCCTCCAGTGGCGTAGCCCCCATGCCAGCAGGGACCCCAGTTAGTAACGACCTCTTCAGCCAGGCTCTGCAGCAAGCTCTGCAAGCCACAAACATGTCTGCTCTACAGGTTAGACAATGGCCTGCCTAACCTAATGCCAGAAACTCACTTCATGGATGAAATGTGCTCAGAAATATCACATCATTTAAAAGATTCTACTGCTGATACCATTCTTCCTCAGTGGTATGATTTGTGTGGACACACTGTTTTTCGTTTTTCTAGGGCCGCTGGCAGTCCCAGATGCAACAGCTCAGGGACATGGGGATCCAGGATGAGGAGCTAATGCTAAGGGCGCTGCAGGCCACAGATGGTGACATCCAAGCTGCCCTCGAGCTCATATTTGCTGGAGGCCCAGGACTCTGAGCCCATACCCCGTGGACACAGGATTTATAGTAGAACTATGGCCCCAAATAGCACATACAATTTATCATTATTACTTCCTTTAACTTCAAATACACAAACAGCGTCATGTAGTTCCAGTTTCTTATTGATGTAAGTACATTTCTAATAAATGAAATCGTGCAAAACTCATCAACTCTCCAGTTTGTCTTACGTGATAATTAATGCGTGACACATGATGTCACTGCATTGCGTTGGTCCAGGCAGTTTAAACTACATATTGATTTCTTTTGAAATGCTGGATGGCATTTAAAAGATTTCATTTCTTGTTTGCTTTTTAATTGTATGAGCACACACAGTCTTCTATTTGTTTGTTGGCATGCATTACTATGCTGTTTGCTCTGAGAAACCTGCCGCTCTTACTCAGAACTACCCTATGTGTACACTAGATGGCAGTGCAGTAGTATATTTCTACCCTAACTTGACTGATAACCACAGGTCACCCTAGCATTCATATTGTGTTCTTATTAGCTTTTTCTTCAGTCCTACATTTAAAGTAATGTTCTCGATCATGCATTGAACATCGTTTGATAAATGGTTGGGTTTTTTTTATTGCAAGGACCCATTTCTCAGAGAAGACAACCTGTTTAGACAACCAGTAACATAAAAGGGAAGTCGCACAGACAGGATGATGGCTTTATTAACACCCTGTGAGATGCCGCTGTTCTCGTCAGGCCATTGTTGCCATTAGCTGAGCAGTATTTTTCCACCAGCCTTATTACACACGGCTACATTTGCTTTGTCTTGTTGTCTCCCATCAGAGTATTTTAGGGGAGGACATACTGTGCACCCCCTCTGCTACCTACCATTCTCCATCTACAGTAATTGCCCTGCTTAGTTTTATTGCTGCATCTGTGAATGTGACGGTTCAATCAGTGGATTGCCCTTTTATGAGCACAGCACCCAAACTGCGCGTTGTGTCCGTCTGCCCCTATTAACATTTTATATGCATACACACCTGCGGGCAATTTCCACCTCAAATTGCCTCCAAGGGTATTTTAAAAATAAAAAATTCCACTGTGCTGAACGTAACAGTGTCATAGTTCCAACAAAGCACTGGCAAATACAAGTGTCTTTGTCCTTCTAGGAAATTAAAAAGAGGAATTACGGAACACTGGAATTTATAAAAAAAAAAAAGGAAAATCCCCTGTAGCTTTCTGGGTATCCTACACTGTATGTCAGGGAGAATCAGATGTGATACGTCTAATTCTTCCAGTCCTACGTTTTCATCACCACTCCGTCTAAGCACACGAGACGAATCCAAAACATCTAAAGAACACTTTTATTCCACTCAAATGATAGAACTAAGGGTGAAATATCTATTGCAGCAGTACACGCACCGGCTGGTGGCACTCGCCATCACAAGTGAACCACCAACTTTGAAGAGCGCAGGAGGAGCAGAAATGATGGAAGAAAAGCAGTTATTTCTCTTTTGCGACATTTGAGGAGTCCCTCATCACTGGGCTTTGTCACAGTTAGCTCAGGCCGCCTACGCTGCACTTGGTCAAAGAGGTTTTGAGCAGCTGTGAACATTTATACTTTCTGTGCCCTGCTCTTTAAATTGTAGTTAGTGCATGTCTCATAGGTGGATGCAGAGTGTCTGGGAATCTATCTGAGCATTTCCCAGGAAATGACTTTAATGACTACACATTTTCTCCAGGGGGCCTTGAAGCTGGCACAAATCTGCCCACTTACTCCCACAGCAACCTCGGATTCAGGTAATGAGCGAGGTTCTGCACCATGTGATTATGGGCAGTATACCATAAGCCAATAGAAAACATCAGTGCCAGACCTTTGGAAACGGTGTAAGAGCTCCGCTAATCAAGCCTTTACAGACAAGCCGCACAATATCAACACTATTCTCTCCAGATGAAATCCTGTGATGTGCCAGAGCAGGAGGAAAGAATAGGGTTGGTATAATGCTCTTCACCTGCTTTGTCTCTCTGAATGGAAGCACCTCACATGTTATTAACATAAGGTCTGTTACCTGAGATTGCTTTCTGCCTGGCATGACTGAGCGGAATATGAAATGAGCTTCTGATGGACGCGAGGCCATTTTATCCTCTTGTGGCCTATTCATTGCTTTCAAGCCATGGTTTTATTCTGCCCCTTCTTTTTCTGCACTCCTTTTCTGTCCACAAAAGCTTCTTTGATGCATTTCATCTCAGGTGCTTTAAACCTTGACAGAGCTTCTGTGGAGTAGAACAGTGCTGCAAATATCACGCAGAAACCACAATCGGTGCGGGAGGGGCAGCAACTTCTTGTGTTGACTGAAATAAGTATTGGCTAAGTCCAGCTGTTAGTTACAGTGCAATCCTAGCTAGAGGTATGTGCGTTACAGATACTGCCAACTACACTACTAAATGCTTCAGAGGCTGTGAATGTTTCCTTTCAGGCCCTGCCCCCCCGTGCTCTTCCTGAATGCCGTCCCTGTGGCTCTGTAAAAACAGTTTTGTTGTCACAATGCAAAAGTTCTGAATGTGATTTTAGGGTAAGGATTAAGGATTTCACTGTTCAAAATTGCCTTCAAACGTACTGAGTGCTGGACACTCTGAGTAACAGGGGAGCGATTACTTGTGTCAGTATGGCAGTGATGTGTCCACAGACACATTGAAAAATATATTGCATATAATACTTTCAGAAAGATGTAACATATGCTCATACATTGCTTTTGCTGTTGAAGCAAACCATATGTGACCATGGGTTTGATGGCGTGTGTCTACACAAGTGATTTACTACACTTCTGGCTGATCAATGCTAAATAACTGCTGGTTTAACCTGCAGCTCATGTGAACATGTAGAAATTATGCAAAATGTTAACGTAGCAAATTCTAGGAAACATGGACAAGCAGGATTTAGACAGACCCATCAAGCAAATGTCACAGGACTGTGTGACAAAGTGGATCAATAGAGAACCAGTGCTGGAGCACTGGCTTGATAATAGCTCCAGCATTCTGACCTTGACTGAAACAATGGCCGCTCTTCACTCTTTATCCAAAGGCTTTACCATGGTAACCGCTGAACATGAAGAGACATAAAAGGAGCTCTTCTCTTACTGAAAAATTACAGTGTATATTCACTTTATTGTAGTGAGTCTGTTATAAAAAAACATGATCAAATTGTAACCAAAACATTGAATCACACATGAACTCATAAACCCAATTTTATTTATTTTGAACCTCAATGTTTCTATGTCCCCATACAATACATTCAGTATATACATTTGGCCATGAGGGACTGTACAAAGATATGTTATAGTAGTGCATACATACGTGGCACAAAAATGTACACAGAGGAAACTCATACATGCCACTTTACCACAGTAAAGTGATACACAAGACACACGCAGGGCAAGTCAATGGCTGATGGCTGCTTACACCAGTACACACGCTCACTCACGCCCACACAAACACTGTTTCATGCTTGCACAATTGCGTGTAAACACACATTTTAAGACACTTCTAAGGGAGGAGAAGATTTCAGGTTTTCATAGCAGAAATATATAAATGTAAAGACTGCATCTGCTGATTGCAGTTATGATCCCTCCTCCTGTCACAACAGCTGCTGTGTCTTTTGCCCCCGTCTCTTCTGTATTCCCTTTCTTCAAAGCTAAGGCCGCTCTCGAGACAGTGTGACCATCACACACAGGCTCTTTCCTATAGTAGAGAAATACTCAGGAGCAGCAGCAACTAAATAACGAGCCTCTACTGTTTAAACAGGGAACATTCGCAACAAGACTCATCACTTATATTTTATATTAAATTTGCATTTCTTCTTAGGTTATCTTCTCTTGAGGAAATACATAGGTCCGCTTCAACAACATACCATTCCCTAATAAAGCTGTAGAGGTTGCCTCATCACATGAACAGACGCACGCACGTGACGTACAGTAATTATCAGATGACGACGTCTGCTCATTTTACTGCACCAACAAAGTAAACATCGGAATACATCCCACTTTCTGCGAAACCCCTGTGGACGTGTTGTACCATCACATTTGTCATACACATTTGGCGGAGGCACACGACGCTCCGATCCTTTTCTTTTCAGTGACTGCCGTTTACAGTTGCATAGCACACAGCAGAAACGACTTTGTAGACATGGTCGTGTGAAAGTCAGCTTTTGATTCCTAGAGTCAGTCATTCTCAGCTTGGACCAAACCACCTACATTTCTCATTAAATTAAATTTCTCATAATCAGCCACATGATTTATTTGCAACTCATAAGACTGATAACAGTTTACTCTGAAGAGACAGATGTGATCATACAAGCATTAGGCACTCTCATTAGATTCACTGCATGGATACTGTTGGCAAGCCTGCACATTCTTGCAGTGGTCAGCAATATTCTCTGCTTTGGGCTGAAATATTACTGCAGACAGCAGGCCACAAGACAGACATGTCATCCATAGAATTGGCTAAAGTCAAATGTGGCTAATATGTAAATACAAATCCAGGAAAAGCCAATTATTGACTCAAAAGGCTGAATTCTAGTTTCTTAAGTTCAGGGGAGAAAAAAGGCTGTGACGAACAAATAGATTCAAGCAATAACCGTCAGCAGTTTGTACCAACAGGGTTAAACACACACTTGTAGTCCGGGTAAACGCTAAAGTGTTGGACACATGCATACTAGCATTCACCCATGTATGCACATCTAGTAGTAAAGGGTAAATGAAAGAAAGATTTTAAGTGGAAGACAGGCTGAAGGCAGGTGGTCCTGTGGTTCAAACCTGCGCTGTGATTGGTCCATGGGTGTTAATATATGATCGTCTCTCATGTGAGGCGTGACAATCCTGTTGTTCAGGAGACACATCGTGACCCGTGTTCCCTGGGTCAGGCCACTGAGGCAAACGTGCTTTTAGCAGAGCTGGAAACAACAAAAATGCAAAGCACTACAGTGAAAGAGGTTGGAGTAATCCCAAAAAACGCAATCACATCGGCACAGAACAGTGAGGGTGAGGGAGCCGACAGGCAATCACAGAGGAGGAACACATCAGTAATAATTATCCCAGAATAAATTACAGTCACAGAACAATCATTAAAAACAGATTTGGAAATCAGCTGATCTAACGGACTGATTTGACCCATGCATTATAAGGCATTAACCAAATATTTGTTACTGACATCACACGGTATCATATTAGTGACTATACATACAACTGCTGATTTGAAAAATCAGATGTTTTTTTTTTCATAAAAAAAATTTGGATTAACAAAGGACATATTCCTAAAACCAATGATTCAATATTAAGGGAATTGGGAATGTCGAGGGGGGGGGGGGGCAGATCAATATCTGCAATCCCTTTGTACCTATTGATCTGTAGATGGGCGAATGAAATTGATTTTCTGAGGTAGACAATGCAGGCATATTTCATTCTCCTGATGCAAAGCCTTTCTAAGCAGGGGTAGTGGGGGTAATTTGGTCCATTTGGACAGGCTCTGGTCTCTAGCCTCAGCCAATTGTACTGTATCGGATGGGTTGACCCATCCATCATGCCTTCCTGTCTGTCTAACCGCTATGGTACTTACACTGGCTTTCGTATGATACACCCACTCGGTGATAGATAGCAGACAGCACACATAATGACAAGATAGAGAGATCACTCTGCACAGCACACAGGCCCGTTGTCTCCATGTAGCTGGGGACACACTTTTCATACATTCCAGTTTATTCAATATCCTGACCGCTGTATGAGGCCCGAGTGGACAATCTCCCTCTACACGCCTCATAAATGTCGCTTTTCTCACACAACGCGTACAATCTTCAGGTCCCCTTACAAACAATTACAGCACCAGTAAAGCCTAACCAAATGAGAAAATCAGACCAACTTGTCCTTACACAAGTGTCATGATGTGCACTCTTAGGAAAATAAAAATCTAAAAACATGTCATGATAAAAGGTACGTCCCAGTGACAAATGTTTCAACGTTGTACCTTTCTTTTCTACGAGTGTTAAGTGCTAAGGGAAGTCAGCTCAGGAATCAGATAGTCAGTCTTTGATATAATGATGTGGGTGTCTGTCATAAATAAAATAAAATAAAATAATAAAGACTTCTGCAACATTTAGTCTGTTTATATGAGATAGTATGCAGTAGGCCTTCCAAACAGGTCTGGAACCAATCTGCCAGTGAGGTGAGTCGGGATCAGCAGTTTGGGAGAGTCCATCTTCCGACGAGCCTACAGGGCTTTGTCCAGAAGGACAGGAAGAGAAGAGCCACAGGGTGGCCCAGTGGGTATTGCAGGACCTGGCGCCTGCAGATGACCCAGAGCACTATAGTGTCCTAATGGCTACGGGATAGAGCAGGGACATGTGTTCGGCGCCTTTGATGGGCAGCTTGCGACTGGAGTAGAAATGGATGATCTCAGGCACACTGTCAAAAGGACAGCTGTTCTGGCCCAGGACGTACTTGTTCTCCTTAGTCCGTGACAGCTTCATGTGCATGAAGCCCTGGCTGCTCCTGTGGACAGACAAAAACAAACACAAAAAAAATTATGCATCATGTTGACTGAAGTGATCATTTCCATCTTCAGTTGCATGAAAATGTGATCTGACGGCTGCATATGTGGTCTTACTCTATTGATGATGCTACTTGAACTAAACACGAGTATCATTAAAGCGGCCACAGTTCAAGCTGCTTGCTGTGGCCTCGGCTCACAGGTTCATAGCTTTTAGATATATTTTAGTCTGGTTAAAATAAATGATCCAACTTTCATGCCCCCCAAGAGACCACCTCCCCTCACAGCACCTTTCACATTTACTCCCACAGTGGCTGCTCCCTACAGTACGTGACAATGCTCTGAAAGCTGGATTACCTCTGATAACTTTGGAGCTGTGCGGGGAGGAGACTAAAAGAGGCAGGTTGCTTAACGTGCTGGGTTTCACATCCCGAGCATAGGGATGAGGCTAATGAACTCCCAGGATAAATCACTTAAGCTACAGCAATAAATGCAAAGCAAATTAAAAGGTCCCTGTGTGTTTCAAGGAGCTTTGGATCAATACATTTTACAGCTTGCCAGTAATCTTAATCCTTAGAGTAGAAAATTCCTTTTTTTGGGAGCTGTTAAGTGATGCAACAGTAAGGTTGAACAAGGAAATTAAACTTTACCAATGGTCCCTATAGCCAACTACAAATATAATATTTTGATCATCTGTTGTTACAAAATACACAACAACTTTTTTTAAATCAGGGACTAATGTTTCTAGCATGTTATGACTGCTGTACTGGTTCTTTACAGCTCATTAAAACCCCTATTATTACTTTATGTGTTATTTTATTTTCCCAAACCTCAAATCGAACCGCTGTTCCTGAAGTGCCGATAATCAACAGTCAGTAACACATGTGATTTTTCAACTACAAGCAAAGAGGAAATAAATAAAAACAAAGCAAAACAAAACACTGCAGTTAGTGTACATGTGGAAGATATTGTATTTGGGCACAAGGTGTGAATTAGGAAAGATATTTACTGCAGGATGCGGGAAACTTGTTCTGACAATGGTAGGCATAAGAAAACGGGTTGGTCAAGAGTATTCATGACGTCTGCAACCTTTATCACATACAATGCACCTGAGGGCTGATGAATAGTCAGACATACAGACGGAGGCAGCTAACACAAAATTCCTGTTTTCGTTGTCACTGAATATTATCCCTCTGGAAATATATATGCACATATTTGTGTGTATGCCCATTATCTGCCACAAACAGGAGCACAGATTGTGCTGAAGGCACCTCCAATGTAGGGCCGTTCTTTACTTATCTAATAATTATGTGTTAAAAACTGGTGGATGAGTTCTCTACCTCATGCAGACACAAACTGGCACAGAGATAAAACTCAGGTGGGGAAAAAAGGGAAGGAGGTACAATGTAGGGGCATTTATCAGCAGTAAACTGATGCAGGGCGAGCTTTCTGCACGCTTACGCTTCATTTCAACAGATGAGACTAATCTTTTTTTTAGATTACTGTAATGATGATGATGGCTGCAGTGAAATGAATAAATACATAAAGCTGTGGATGGATCGTGTGCACTGTATATGGCTGAAGTGTTCAATGATAACGTCATGTTTTAGAGGAGAGCGAAAATAGGATGCTGCAGGCAAATAGACACAACTATCAAATTTCTCTGGCCTCGATTTCTGAGCATGTCATTAAAAAGTTTATCATGATTTGAGGAGGGAAAGACAAAGAAAATTCCCTTGCCACGGGTCTCTATAATTACAGCATTCTGCAAGTGTTACCAGGAGTACACATTCAAAAAGATCTTTCCTGCACAGACGCACAGCACTGGGAGACAGGCGTTAGGTTACAAAGAGCCACACTTAAAAAGGCAAACACATCAATAGCACAATTTTTAGATTCCCTACTGATTTTCTAGTCGGTGTTCAGGGCTGCTTATCGTGTTACAGTCCTGCAGCGACAGAAAACAGGACAACAGAGCAGTGCAGCACTGCAGCTGATAAAATGAATATAGGGCTATTTTTGAGAAGACAGGCCTTTGTGCTGTTATCATGTCACTGGCTTCTTTTGTCTAATCAGGATTAATCTCACTGGGGAGGTCTGCTGTTCTGTTTATTGGGGTCTGTGATTGGGATTTGAGCCCTGTAGTCCTCGGAGCAGAAACAGCCTGACAGCAATCACCGCTTATCTCCACCTTTAACATATTAGATTGCTCCATGAATGATGCTCTCAGTGTTATTAATCTATGGCACCAGAAAAAAGCAAAGCCATCTGCCAAAAGATAGTGATCCTTGGCAGAGGCGATGGCTTTTTTAAGCATTATGGGGAATCAGATATCCTGTGCGTCCGCTCTATCAGTTTAAGACACATCGTTTGTCATCTAGTTTAAGCCTGGCTGATGGACAAAGCAGCAACACTGACATGTATTTGCTTTACTTATAATACAGAGATAATCTCCAGAAAGTCAGACTCACTACTGGGTTTGTCTTCTTAGACTTTTAATTGTCTGCTCTGTATCACAAGAGGGAAGAAATCTGATCTTTTATGGCTAACTGCGATCAGAAAAGACCTCAAAAGCACGATGGCTTTTTGGTAAAAGAAATACACTGCAGATACAAAAATCATTTTGGTTGTTTTTCCAATTGCCTATTTAGTTCTCACCTGTCTGTGCTGTGGCATTAAACAGATTATGCCGGAAAGATTGCCTTCATTCACGAACATTTTTGTCTGCTCAGGTAATAGGAGCACGCTGCGCAGAGCTCACTGGTGAGCTGAGACACAGGATGACTGTGCTCTGACAGACTTGTGCAGGGTTTAATACGATTCAACCCCCTAAAAGGGTTTCTGTCCACGGAGAGGAAAGAAGACGGGTGAGGGAAAAAAAGGCTGAAAAACTGGGGTTAAGAAACACAACAGTCAGAAAGGGCTTTCTGTCCGGCCAGAATACTCTGGGGACTGGGGGTCTCAGCAACGTCTGTCTTTATCAATAATGCAAGACACCTCCTGGCCTTATACATTTTCAAGCATCCTCAGACATGGAGGATCTTCACCTTGGGTTTCCGCTCATTTTCAGCAGCAGCAGCACTGGAGACAGGCTTGTGTAAGCAGGCTGAACTCAGAGTCACCTTTGTCTACAGTAGTGCCACCTGTCATTCCCTCAAGTCAGCTCCCAGAATATTTCCAGGCTTGATCTAACTGATGCCAAGGGCACGAGATGTGAGGTTCTGTGACAACCAGGTGCTGACTCCCTCAAATGTGAAGAAGCAGAAGCCCTAAAAATATTTTCTGTGCTAATGTTCTTCTCATTTTGTTAGTGATTTTTTTTAAATTGAAACATGAATTGTTTCCTTCATACTGATTTCATCAATTTGCAGCAATTACATTTTCAGGTATTGTGGATCCTACTTGTCATTTTGTTACGATTGACTGAAGAGAGATTTCACCCAGTGCTTCCTCACACCTGTGAGTTGGATTGGCTTGATGTGTACTTGGAGACATGAGACCAAGTGACTGAGCCGTTCTCCACCACAATACCAGCTGACTGCTTCTTCAGTAAATACAGGTCCTTCTCAAAAAATTAGCATATTGTGATAAAGTTCATTATTTTCTGTAATTTACTGATAAACATTA
>JAUMHF010000017.1:17260660-17292531 GCA_032359275.1 Microctenopoma steveboyesi
TCATTCAGAAATCAAGGTGCCAGAGTCTGGAGGAAGACTGGGGAGAGGGAAATGCCAAAATGCCTGAAGTCCAGTGTAAAGTACCCACAGTCAGTGATGGTCTGGGGCCATGTCAGCTGCTGGTGTTGGTCCACCGTGTTTTATCAAGGACAGGGTCAATGCAGCTAGCTATCAGGAGGTTTTGGAGCACTTCATGCTTTTATCACAATATGCTACTTTTTTGAGAAGGACCTGTACATAGCATGGAGCCGCTCTTTGGATCATTGTCTAGTTGTAGGTCTGTGTTCTTCTCCCCATCCTAATATATTAGAAATATTTTAGCCTATATCTTATTTGCAACTCTGCCCAGAAGCCCAGCATCTGTCATTTCTTCACTGCTGACACTGAGACTGGTCTTTTTTATGACTGTTAAGAGCATGTGAGGAGTCTGTTTCTTAAACTAGACACTCCGTTTAAAACAAGTTTCCTAAAACCCTAATTTCTAACACTAATGTTACTGAATGTTTTTTTATGATTCTGGCACTGGAAGAACTGGGTTAAGATCAAGTAAGACTGTGGTCTAGCTTGATAGAGAAAAAGACTCTTTTTGTACACAACATTTGAAATTAGCATTAGCATCAGCAACACAACTTTGGAATACGGGACTAATATTTGCTGGTTAGGAGCCTCTGCACACTTAACATATTACATAAAAAATGGTAAATAGTCATATACAACTCCTGAATTACAGTATTTTATATAAATTATATTTTATATATACAATAAAAAAATTCTGCTAGGTAAAAGACCAAACTATGTTGCTGCTGCTGTCACTGAGTCACAGAAATGACACTGCCCTGTTAGACTGACGGTAATCTTCTCAGCTTGTTTTTTGTTGTTTTCTTCCCTCTTCTACCTCTGTCTGACAGCTATTATGGGTGTTACAGAAGTCGTCTCACCAATTGCATTTTGTTTCTCCAAACCATAGCCTTCAGGTCAAAGAGGCAAGCATGTGGTAAGGAGATGGAATGGAAGCTTCTCTCTACCTTACCGTCCAAGTCGCCCATTAGTGAGACACTTCACTACACTCCCCTATCACCTGCTCTAATAGTGCGGCTCATTACTGAGGTTAGACTAGACAGCTGTGGGATGTGAATTAGTGGAACTACATGAATGTTAGTAAGGTCATTAGAGAAGAAGAAGGTTAAAACATTGAAACACATTAAAAATTGAATAAAACTTTGAGCTACTATTAAATTCCTTTCTCCTGTTATTTCCTTGTTTAGTTTATTCTGGTAAAATATTTAGTCACATACCAACCTTCTACCTTATATGAGGAGGCATAATCTCCTCCTTTAGACTTTTTAGTCATTCATTGCTTAATTCTATGTATGTCTTTAAAAAAGTATAATTGGTGTTCCATGCTCAAGGATTAAATTGGTTAGATATATATTAATCAAATCTATTTTTGTTTACGCTGGAGATTTAGTATACTTGGGATTTACTTATGTAGATTCTACTGTAGTGGTGTTTAATTACGTGTGGATGAATACTGTGCTACATGTGTATGTGTATGATCTGGACTCTTTCTTTTCTGCCATTTCCAGAGAGTGTGGTAAAATATTTTTTTGCTATAAGGCATTTGGCTATTCTGGGTGTCACTAATAGTAAAGAATATGTTCCTTGTCAGTGCTCTTTATTACATTTATATCCTTTTTATCCTTCTCAGCAACTTCACATTCCATTATTTTCCACAACTTGATTCTCCTTTTTTGATAACACGTCTGCATTGCCCGGAGGATAAATGCTTTGCAATAAAATACCTTACATGTATTGTCTCTGGTTCTTTTATGTTTGTTTAGATTTGATGTAGTATATTTAGTTTTGCCTGCTTGAATGTCATGCTCAGAGTGCGTGGTGTGCGACAACGGCTGTGTGTCGGATTCATACAGACATTTAGGCATTTAGTATTTTCTGTTTGTAGTCAGTCAAAGCGAGTGCGGGGTGAGCAGCCCATCAATTAGGAGGTCACAGGCTTTCTGTCTGTCGGTTAGGCAGAAAAAGAGGCAGTCACACAAGCATAAGCAGATCATCGTTCACAGAGACGGGACTTCAGACGGGCAGCATGAGGAGAGGTCTAGCAGTGAACAGCATTACACTTCCCTGCCAAGATATAAAAGCCTTGAGCTAGATGGGCTTTGCTGTATTAATAAAGATCATCTAATCATGTCTCTCAGCATATTACAGTTTAATCCCATCTGAAGGTCATCTGAGTTGTGAAGATTTTTTTACAAATGTCATATGGTTGAGGTTGCAAGTAAATGTCAGAAAATTATTCGACAACACTGATTTCGCAGCTGACAGCTCAATTCCACAATTGGTTTTGACAAGTGTTCAGACATCAATATATTTCTATGTGTTAGAACTGCTGGTTCTGATACTTATTTTACCAGTGTTACCCGCCACAGCTTCACCACAATCCCGTCAAAACAATGTGCTTTCACCGCACTGCGATCCTTCAAGCGGAAGTAACCTTCACCAAATGTCAGACTAACCTAAACCAATCGCAGCGGCTCCTTTGGTTCCCCTGTGCTGGATGTGGCAGGGATCGGCAGTCACCCTGAAGAAGGGTATTGTTAACTGATTTGTGGGCACATCAGCAAATCAAGGAGCTGACAGTGCCAGTGGGGTTACCACAGAGAGGTGGAGGACAAAAAACAGGCAGGGTGTATGTGGCAGACAGAGGTCCGGAAGGTGAAAATTATCATACTAAAAAGGCAGAGTCAGCAACTTCTGGAGCAAAGGTATAAAAAAAGAGCTTTACAATCAAGACGTGAGAGTGGTTCATTGTGTGTTCCACCAGTAGACGATGTGTAGCTGCTTATTTCTGTGTTTTGTGGACAAATTATAGGTAAATATAATTAATTGACAGATCCAGGTGCAGCGTAAATACAATTTTATTGTTATTTTAAAAAAAAAAGATGCAGTTCTTACTTAAGGGAAAGAGAGTAGTCGTTCTTGCTGGTCTCACTGTTTCTCACAAGGTAGCTGGCCTCCTTACACAGCCTGAGCAGAGACTCTGCATCTGTTCTGCTGATCGCTCCATGGTACCAGCTATATCGAATGATAAGAGAAATGCAGAAAACAGAAAGTGAAAAAAAGCAAAGTATTATGGTTAGAATGAGCAGAAAATAAGGCACTGAAAGAATAGGATCAGTCATTTAAATATTCCAGCTGTGACAATTCAACTCACAACTGGTTTTCCAGGGGCATGGTCGGGTCAATACGCTCCCCAACAGAGGAGCTGCAGTGGTCCAGTGAAGACATTTTGGTGTTGACCAGACAGCCACTGGAGTGTCGCTGCAGAGGACGAGTTTTCCCTTCCTTTGTAGGTGACATTCGAGACTTGTCCACTCCGTCAAACTGGACTATAACAACAAGAAAATGCAAGCATTGAAATGTTTTATTCTGAATGCATGACATGTAAAAATACTAATACAGCAACACTGTTTGTATAAAGTTCAGCTAGACTTCACTGTTTAAGGTCACTTTGAGAACAAACTGGTGTGCTTAACAGGAAGAAGACATGAAGAAGTTAGGAGAATCAAACGTTATGTGAGAACTAAAACTCTCTCTTACACACACACACACACACACACAGACACAGTGTCACTTTATGTAAGTCATCCAACTCAAGGACATGTACAAACAGTGAACAAAGCATAAATCAATCCCTGCTCACTGTGTACACATTCCAGTGAGAGAAAACACACACACACGCACACACACACACACACACACACACACACACACACACACACAGCCACTCAAACAACCGTGTTTCTGAGAGTACGGCCACATATACTACAGCATGTGTGAGTGTGTTGTAGTGTAACGCACAAATAAATGGATGCATGGTCATGCAAACAAGCACACATGGAAAATTCATTTGCACAAATGCACACTTTACCACTAATTCCACACACACACATACTGCAAGTTAAACATTAAACAGGGATTTTCAAAACTCTCACGGTCAACTGTGGACATGACAAGCTCTCTTGGCAGGCTCACGTGGAAGTGTTTGATGTTTGTGGGAGCTGGAGGCGGCCTGCGCTCATGACACGACTTGCAGAGGTCACTGGCCACAATCATAGCCAATCATTACAAGGACAACGCTTTTATTCACTATAACTAAATGAGAAGGAAAGAGAAAGTAATTGTTCATTTATTTTTTCTGGTGGCTAAAGACTAAAAGGCTTCAGGCTGGAGTAGTTGTGTGGTCATCTATGCGCGTGCGCGTGTGTGTGTTCGCGTGTGTTTCAGCCTTTTTTTTTTCAGTCATCCATCACTATAATTGATGTCATAGCACTCTTGGTGTTTGAAAGAATTATTTAGAGGCACTGACACGCTTCTCCAGCAATAACGGATGACCAGTTTCCTACATCAACCGTATGACAAGCTTTGGTTGAAGATTGTTGGCTGCTTAAAGGTTTAAAATCAACACATCAAAGCTGGACCCCTGATTGAAGGAGTTAATGTAGTATGAAGCCCAAAGCCACCGGATTGTGTCCGTCTTTGCAGCTCTCAGTCACCAATGGTCAGCATTGTGGCTGGTGTTTAATTACCAGGCTGTGCAGACAGACAGGCACTGTGAACTTCACAACATGTCGATCGAGATGGGCCTGCAACTGTCTATACCCTGCATTCCAGTCCAGAGGATTGCATTACACTTTACAGCTTGTGAGCTCGCCAAGTGATCCTGTACCACACCGAGTGGGAAGCCTGTCAGTATCAATCAATCAATTTTAGCTACACAAGACAACAGCATGTCAACAAATTTAACTGAGCCTTAAGTGGGGCTTAATCCTCTTAGTGAAACAACACAGTGGCTGGAACTAGAAAATGCTTGGCTTTTTCCAAAAAAGGAATCTTCTTCTTCTTGAGGAATAACAATGGATTATACCAACAACTACCTCACCCTGGTCACAAGTAGAATTTGGATAGACACAGCTCTACTTCGGGAAGCACAGTCTAAACAGTTGTAAGTATTTTTGGGGATGCTTTAAATGCTTATTGTAAATTTTGTTTATTTTATTTGAATAGATTTTGGATTTAACTTTTAATGTATTTTGTATATTGTTGTATTTATTATTTTATTTACACATCAAGTACAACACAACATCGCCTGTGTTGGAATTTGATCCATGGGCACATGATGATGTTGAGACACAGAGCTGTTGTTTCAGCTCCAGCCACACGGGGCTCCCCTTCACCTCAACACCCAACTCCAGGTTGAACTCGCTGGCCTTGAGCTCACTGATGCGTTTCCCTTAACATAAACTCGTGGAAATGATTATTCCAAATGACTCCAGCTACCGTTGTTATCTTGGCCTCTGCACTGCTGTTCATTATAGGGCTACAGCTGAGTTTTAAAATGACAGCCAAATTGTACTGCTGCATGACAGCTGGGTAAATTGTGGCTCTAGCCTCAGACATGTGGACGGCTATAAGCTGTAGTTCTACTTGTTTAGGAGATGATGCTTTGACTTTAGACAATCACACTAAAGCTCCAGTGTTGTCCACGTGAACATTATTAGTTTTCCACGAAGTTCGTCTCGATCACATGTTCACTGCAGGGAATACAGTGTGACTAGGATGAACATACAGTATATGTGTAAGGGTGAGAAATTGTGTTTCCATGGAAACTGACCAAGGGGACAAGGGAGACGCATGTTTTCTCCTCTCATCCCCGTCAACGCTGACAGATCACAACATAAAGATGCAGCCAATTGCTCTCTCTACCTCCTTCACTTTTAATATTTGTCGTCCTGTTTGCGTTGACCAGCCCACCCTCTTTTCTCCCCCGAATACCTTCCCCTTTGCTCTGTCTGGTCCTATCTTTCTCTCATTCCCCGTATTTTTTTCTGCCTTAAATATTACTTATATATATCACGCATATTAAAACATCATATAATCTTTTGTTTCAGTTCACCAGTGATCACAACTAAAAAATCTATTTTTATTGTGGTAAAAGGATAAATGTTGCTATCTTGGTCCCCCCAAACACACACACACACACACACTCTCACTCTATCTCTCAGTGTATCTAAGGCATGCTCAACCATCCACCTGACCTCAGCACATCATATTTCCTCCACTCTGCCAGCATCAGCCACACAAATTCTCCCTCTTGGTCGGATCCAGCACAATCAGTGCTTCATTTGACCTTGATTAAACCCTCTTTTCTTCTGCCACGTGAAAAAGGTTGAAAGGCTATTCTCAGTGGAGCTCACCCTGCCAACCTTTCCTGTCAGAGCTGAGACTTTTCCAAAACCAAAGTGCATAGTTTTACAAAAAGAGCATCACCTTTAGGAGAGGCTGTGCAAATGAAACAGAAGCATTGCTTTATGGGCTCACGTGTGAACAGACGTGTCTGCTTTGGTTGCACCAGCAGTAGCTTAAAACTGTTGCAGAAATATGTTCTTAGGCTGAATATAGATGGGAGTGAACCAAACTCATTCACCTTTCATTCTCTGGAGCACACAACCCAAGACACGGCCGACATGAGATTGACGAGAGGATTGGCCCAGAGGAGAACAAAAGCCCTGAGAGCCAGCTTAGAAAGACAGGAGTGTGCACATGTATTCAAGAGAACACACACACACACACACTCCTCTGCATACTGACACACAAAGACAGGCGCATAAACGTGCAGGGGCATCTGAGTGCGTGTTATCAGCATCGTTGCTTGTACAGCATAGTAAATGGAATCTGTGTATGAGATTGAACTGTCAGTCAGATGGTGACTGATTGCTCAAAGGCCTGCCCACTTCAGACAAACTGTATCCTTAACAAAGTGCTATAAAGACTATAAAAAATAAAAACACAGAGGAGGCAGAGAGGGGGAGTTTGTGATAGGAGATCACAGAGGCCAAGACACAGATAAATTCAGAGGTCATAATGACCTCTTTCCATGATTACACTGCAACCAATTCACAGCATACAGCAAATTGCTGAAATGTAATGCAGCAGAGCAGAGCAAAGCAGGATATAGCACAATACAATACAAGGCAAAACAATGCAAGAAGAACACACAGAGACTTACAGCAGGCATTAGCACCACAAACAGAACAAAATGGATTAGTAAACTTTGAATCTGTGAGGGGTGAGGTGTGCCATCGACCGCTGTATTGTAAGATGAAAATTATTTTTTCCAGGCAGGACAAGCAAAATATGAACAGATCTGCACTGCACACTAAAATAGTGCTTGCCATGGTATGACACCCCAGGAACTGCAAGATTAAAAAAAGTTCTAGCTTTATGTTTAACTCTTTTAAATGGCTCCTCAAATGACATGGTCATTGGGTTTTCAAGACAAAGGAATGTCCAGTGTGAGTAGGTGAATCTATTCAACATTAAAGAAGAAGAATCTACAATTAAATATCTCTATATTCAGATGTAATATCTATCCGGTCAACCAACATTTACAATTTGATAATGAGGTGAAATAAATAACACAGATTTCCTCAAACTAAACTGGATCTTTACAAAACTTCTCGACTGAGTCAAGTATCTAAACAACCATATGTGTAAAGGCAGACTGCTGTCTCGTTATGTGACTGAGGTTCTGCTTGTATGCTTAAGCGAAGGCATTGTAACTATATGCCCAGAGTTCACTGGGGCCATCACCCCCCCATGTCTGCCACAGTGACCTTTGACCCCCAAGATCTAGAGTGGGGCCATACTGGCTCAGACAGAGCGAGGATCCCATTACAGCGGGATGCCAAACTTAAAGCCACTGATATCACAGAGGGAACAAGAACCTTTCCCATGGATTTATGGACATAAATCAACTTCTTGCCTCGTCCTCGTCTACAGCATACAGCGGTGTCTTCTTACATGGCCTCTAAGTCTTCCCACTCTGCCAGGGGAAATCCCATTCTTGACATTAGTTCTGCTATACATCCCTCCATTCCCAGTGTAATTATAGCAGTCAGAGTGTGACTGTTTGGAAGAGAATGAAAAATTTACTTATCTACTCTGCTTCTTGATTTATATATGGTTAAACCCAATGTGAAGAGAGTCCAGATTTCCTCGGATGAGTTTGTTATTTCAATTCAGTACAGAACGGCGGGCCAGAGGGACATCTGGGATGGTTATGAGCATGTTGACAAGAGGAAATGGGGGTCACAGCAAATGGCAATTACGCATGCAGAAGGCAGTTCAGCACAATTAAAGCTAATGAGCCTTCAGTCCTTAAACCTGCGCAAGAATTAGTGATGTTCTGCCACATGTAGTCCAGATGGGAAAGTGCAGCCATTACTGAAATACTACCTGAAGTCATATTATAGGGTTCCTCTAAAATATCTGATTCAGAGTCAGCAAGTCATCACTGAGCAGCGAATTTACCAGAATTGCTTCACACAATACAACAATTCCATCTATGGTAATGATTTAGAGAGAGCACACACACCCATTATTGTTCAGGCTGTTCATTAGTGAAATCAGCTGCATAGATAAACAGAGAAACATATCACACTGAAGAAAATTATTAGATAAATAAATGGATGGAATAATGGGCAGATGGTTTGATGGACAAATGTACAGATGGACAAGATGGATGGAGAGACAGACAGGGGGGAAACTAATAGGGGAGATGGTGGACAATGTGAACACTAACACCCACCATGGTGGTGCTGGTCACAGCTTGTCTGTCCTGGCGAGGGCTGAGCTGTGTGTGAGGGAGACTCCAGTTCCTCCACCAGGGGAGGGCTAGTGTTGAGTTGGCCAACAGGAGGGGGCCATGGTAGGTCCTTGATCACTTTAATCTCTACTGCAAGTGTTGCCCATGTGACCAGAAGAAAGGTGGAGGGAGAGAGAGGACAGAAACAAGAGGCATAAATGGAGAAATGACAGAGTGAAGAAAGGGAAGCAATGAAAAGAAACGGGTGAAGAAAAAAGAGAACAGGAAGGGTAAGTGAAGGAAAAGATAAGAGCAGAATATGTCAGTATTGAGGGAGAGATTGGAACAATTTGTGATCCAAAAATCATCAGCAGCTGTGAACTGGAAAAGGAAAGAATACAACAGCACTGAAAAGAAACATGCAGTAAGTTAGTTCAGAGGGTGAAGTTGGGTTTCCACACCTGGATACAGATCAAGGTTGATCAAAGTAAAGAACGGAGACCTGAAAGTTGAAAGAGGGATTTGAAAGGTAGATTTACTTATAGACTCGAAGCTAATAGATTGTTACTGGAACACGCCACATCTCTACCTAAAAAGCCAAACATACCCCTCGCCTATGGAATCTTCAAAAATAAAGCTCATAGGTAGTCAGACTTTTAGTCTCAGTCTTAGTTCTGAATCCGTGCTCTTCTCCTAAGTCATGCATGCGCCTCAAATTTACAGCTTCTAAAACATAGAGTCAACATAAACTATGTTTTTATTCTCAGAGCTGAGTTTGACACATTAAGATATTAAGATCAACAACAATATGCTTCATTTGGACACACCCCACAACAATCCATCCCGGCAGTGGACACTAGCCAGGCTTTGTCTCCTAAATAATGAATGCCTCTTGTCCAACTGGGCTATTACCAGTGTAAATTGAGCACTCTTGCAAAAGCACATCTGTCACTGAGGAAGGGTCACGTGGTAAATAGCTGAGGATATTTAATAAGTGGAATGGAGAGGGGAATGCCTTTTAGTCACCCAAGAAAAGTGTTAGGCTTTGTTGAGGCCGAGCTGTAAAGAAACCACTTGCAGAAATGTAACACACAGGGCTGCCGGCAGGGGTTGGTGGGGATGTGTTGTTTCATGTGCTGGAGAGATAATGAAATACGATCTGAGACGTCCAGCTGAGACATCCAAAACACAACATGCTGGTTGGCAAACGACTGTACAACTGAAGAAAGTTGTCCCAGTGGCAACTGTATCATGTTTGGTAGAGGTATATGTTGAGGTAAATATCATAAATACAGCAGTCATATTACCAAAAGCTGTGTTTTTCTGAAGGTTAAGATTGTGTGACTGTTCTTAAAATACATAGATATCCAAACACAGACCTTCCAGCAACGCAACCCAAAATGCTATTAAGAACATTTTAATGTCACTGTCCGTGGTGCTGGAGAGGTTACTGAAGTGGGTCAAAGTAAGTAAAGAAACTACACTAAAGGTGCTGCCTCTTCATATTAGCACAGCATTCATATACACCTGAACAGACTGTTGAGAGTGAAAAACAGAAAGATGCAAAACCTACATGTATTAGAAAACAAGAAAGGTGACATTGAATCTGATTTAAAAAAAATGCTAATCTCCAAAACTACCAGGGATCAGTGAACGTCAATTAGCCAGTTAATAATAAAAACGTGCCTCTTTGAACACCTTAATACATTTTAGACTTTTACATTTAAAATCTATCTCTGCAGCCTGGATTCTTTTTTTATTGTACTTATGCTGATTACTGCTCTATTTCTTTTACTATTACCGGCTTTAGACTGTTATTAGGTCAATATCTAACAGCGTTTTAGTCTAATGAGTGAAGGCGATTATTTTGTATTTTATATTTCCAGAGTCACGTTTCACACCCCTTCATCTAAAGCAGTGCTGGCCACCCAAGATAAAACAATGCAGCTGTATTTATGATACGCTTTCATTAGCGTCTTTTAGTCGCTGGTATAGTGCCTGGATTTCAGTGGGAGGGTGAGCATAATGTTATGAACTAGTCCACCCGGCAATGAATTGCAGCAGGGTGGTGGTACAAGACATGTTAATGAGAAGAAATACCTGCCAGCTACTGTAGATGAAGTAGGAAACTGGTGAATATTCAATCCGACAAGCAATTAAATCGCCAGGCCTGCAGTGTCAGGGGGCTAATCTAAAGAAAGGTGGCTGGAAGGAGGAACTGCCTGCTGACTATCCTGATGGGAGAGGTGTGGGTTGGTGCAGTGGAGGGGATGGATGATGGGAAATGGAGACAGAAGGTCACAAACTCTTGAAGATAATCTAACTTCCTCTACTTTAGGGTAAAGTAGGGGCTCTCTTCCTATGAGATTAAAAGCCTAATACTCATTCCACATTGCAGATTAGCGTGTAATTGTTTTGGGAGCAGAAGGCTGCCTGCACTCTGCCGTCTCACAGTAAGGACGAGGAGGCCATTTGGGCGATGGTGGCTCATATTTGCTTGGCTGCACACCTGAATAATAACATTTAGGACTGTGAAAATTAAGGTAAACTGATTCAGTAAGCTGGTGTTTCGTTTTTGTGAATCTCTAGCTGACTGTAAACCCCCTCTCCTTGTAATATACACAAAGAAATGCTAGCCCCAGGGTCCAGGGAATAATCCAGATGCCAAATCGCCACATGGATCAGTGCATCTTTCAAAGTCAAATTCAGTGACACGTTCAAATTTAGTGCTCAGATGACAAGACGAGTTGCCTATACATATTAGAGCTCACTTACACATCGACCCTGAAAGCTCATCATGCTGCTACAGACGTTTTCATGCCCCCATCACACTGTGAAACATACAATAAACCTGTTACCAACTATAATGGCTGCTACAGATTTGGAGTGATAACCGTGGGTGGAACACAGCACTCCACTGTGTGAACAACAGGTTAAGTGTTTAAAAAACTAAAGACGAAAATCAAGTAGAAAAAGTAAGTCACGCTCACCCCTTCCACTGTAATGTGCTGATTTTATCAACTGGTTATTTTTTTTTTTAGGTTAGCAAGTCAGCGAGGTGCTGTCTAAACATATTTGTAACAATTCATGCTTCTGATTAATACATGACAGTAGTGTCTGTATTTTACTCTCTTGAAGGACAACGCACAGAAAAAAAGCAGAGCTTAAGGACTGATGACTATTTCGGAAGAAATTATGCACACACACACGAGAGATTAATGAATTTTTGTCATCTAATCACATCGCATTTGAATGAAAATACCATCTCTCCTCGGCACAATCATTAGTGAACAACTTCTCCCATTGACATGGGAACAGAGGCTATTAATGATTCTAAATTGACAAAGCACCTCTCACTCAAGTTAACTACACAAACACAGTCATGTTAATACTGTGAACAGGAAAATTCAGTGACGGTTTTACAGCTTCATGCGTCACTCACATGTCCTACTGGCACTTGTTAAATAAAACATAAGCGGAGACTCTAGACGGCACCTGGATTGAAAATCATCAGTCTGAGTACCAGCACTCAGTGAACTGCAGTGTTATAAACACTGCAGCTGATAAATTGTGTGCTTCACCTCTATGATGACAGTATAGTTCATCAAAAGAGCCTGAGAGTACTTGAGCAGTGGACATGAGCTCCCCCCCCCGCTCTTTCTTTTAGGAGTTTACCTTCCTTTGTTCTTCCAGGAGATCTATTTTTAAAGCCTGGTATTTGTTTACCCAGGCTTTTCATTAGCCCATGGCACTTCATCACTGTAAACAGTGCAGCACTATAAATCACCAGCTATGCTTGTTTCCACCGCCATTTAATTTAGTTCTGCTTAATTTGGTTGGCTAATTGCATGCATATTCAAACAAGCTGGAAGATTGTGATGTTTATGCTGCACATTATAAGCAGAAGAGCTCAAAAGACAAAACCAGTCTCCTCGGAAGACATGTTTGTTCCATCGGCACTGAAATCATTACAGATAACAACTGTGTAATGCTCAGGGGGAACTGAAATGCCACCTCATAATTCTTGGCACACTGTATCCGTCACATTATACCGTCCCGCTCTCTTTCAAAGTGCAGCTGTGTTTTGAAAGACCATGTGTTTGCATTAAAAATGAACGTGGCAGAGAAAATGAGTGATGGAGACTAGATGACAGGTATGATTTTTCCTCGCTGTTCCCTAAAGAGAGGAAAGAAAGAGATGGGTTAGTGACAGGAGGAGCTTCCATTGGGCTTGCTGGTGATGTGCGCCTCCTGTATTCTGTGATGGAGGTTTACAGTGTTGTTATGTGTGGCCAATGTGTGTGAGTGAAGATAAGACCCGTGGCAGGGTTCTGAGAAAGAATGCAGGACACATTTGAGGCTCATGAAAGAGGGCTGTCAGGAAGGTTATCAGCGGGGTGTTGCAGCAGAGGCCAGGAGGACTAGACAGAGCTGAGGTCTGACAGAGAGTGCTGAAGAAACCAGATCATCTAAAAGGCGAGATGGAGCCATGACACGCGCAAAACAACAGGCTCCAACCCCGGCGCAAATAACCGGGGCAAGACTGTTACGGATTCAGTTATTTATTTTAGTACGTTAGACTTGGTCCTTCTGGGTCGTTAAACCCACAGAGATTCAAAAAATAACCATAAAGCACCCCGAGACCTGAGGGAGCAAGCGACAGTGCCTTTGCTCATCTCTCATGGTAAATGCATGGTACCCTGTTGGCCAGAAGCCAAGTGAAAGGAGTTACTCGCTGGTAACAGAGGGCAAGGAGATTAAGTAACAATGGCTCTCAATCCCATTCCTGCTGTGACAAGGTTCAGATTTGTGTGGAGGAGCATGCCATATACCGCACATAGCCAAAGCATATGGGCTTACACTGACGGACATAAACGCACAATTTTTCTTGCCCTCAAACTTGCATGCTTCTTCGAATGGTCTAATTCTAATGTGTCTTTGTCACTCTTCACCTCCAGGCTCATCCATCACCAACTCAGCAGCCAGACGGGAGGCAGGAAAGAGGTTGTTACAAGTGTGCGTGTTTGTTATCGAAAAAGGGGGAACTGCAAGGGTGAGTGATTAACCAAACCGCAAGTACACAGGCCCCCGACACCCTAACAAGGCAGGGAATTTACATTCCATTGCCTACCTGTCAGGAGATAGTCCAGCAGTGAATAATAATATGAGACCAAATGTTGTGAAGAGGCGAGTTTGCAGCAATGACAGTGACAGTGGGACAACTGGGGAAAATTGGGTTACAGTGGGAACATTAGTCTGCTTTCATTAATGAAGATAAATGGTCTTTTATACAGATTGGATTTTACTGGTAGGGTGTAGGGAATACTTGGCTTATTTTCTTTACACTCCAAGTTATAGCTAGGCTGTGCATCTTCTCTCCTCATATTTTAATACTTTGTTTGTAAACACTTCCATTCCTCATATAATTGTATAATATAGACTGTGAAAGAAGGAAGACTCTCTAAAATTGTAAAAAGTATCATTATTCACAGATATTACACAACCAAAAAGTGCTTCAGCAACTATAGAAACATAACCGAGAAAAAGTGCTCCCTCGAAACCTAACACACTATAGTTAGGTTGACTTTTAAACCGGCTGCCTGGCTGGAGAAGGCCATGAATCAAGTACCTTACTTAGTACCTTAACTGCAGAGATCTGGAAAATTGTCACAATTGTGAATGGAAAACTCACCACATACTGGAGCCAAGTTGGGCAAACAACATGAGCACCTAGACAATAGTATTCCCACATATTATATAGTAGCTATAAAAATGATTTTCATGATCCATGTGTGACAACCCAGATGCAAGCTCAGTACATAAAGTAAACTATAACCTACCCTGACATTCAAGCTCATTCTAGACCTGACAACTGCTAAAGAAAACACATGGATGTTTCACACTGGTCAGTGGGTCAAATTGTGAAACTCATTATCAATAACAGCAGAAGTTATGAAATGGCTTTTAAACCTGCCAGTTTCCAACCAAAGGTTCACACAGATGTAAGATGGGGAACTCCAGGGTCATCCAGGGTAACATAACAGAATCTGACAATAGCACTGAGTTGACTTTTAAAGCAATTCCAAGGGGGATGACACAGAATTTACTTATGAGGTGGGAATTACAGCCCTGTCAACAGTCCCAAAGAACTGGCTCACAAGTGAACTTAACTGCAGCAGCTGTATATTATTCCTTAACAATGGAAGTAAGCTGGTTGTAAAGATCACAGCCTTGGGTTCAGGCACCAAAGTTTAAGTTTAAGTTCTTTTTTCTAAGCCCCTTGATGTCTGGATCCAAGGCCTGGCTACTCTGACACCTGCAGGAGCAACAAGCCCTATTTGCAAAGGCTTGTCCCAGCGACATCCTTCTTAGCTTTCTTCTTTTTTTTGTTGTCCAAATAGTGAATAATTATTTCTGCCAGGATTAAACACAACACAGAATGAAGAAATGCAGTAAAATCAGAGACTCTAGCGTTCGCCTGATAGACAACTTAAAGCCTTATCTCTCAAATTCCCAGCCAACACTTTGACATCCAATGGAAATTAAATTAACCATCATCAAAAGAGGGAAGCTGTCTGTAAAAGGGGAGTTGAAAGAGGCATGCGTTAGTAAATAGCACCCTAAATAAACTCTTCTGAGTGCTGCTTGACAGGAAAATAATGAGGGAGAGAAGCAAAGTGATTAGGAATGCAGCATCCCTTATTTAACTAATGACTGGCAGAGGCAGCACAGCGTGACTCCTGTGAAGACCTCAGTGTCTATAATGGACACAAGTTAACAGGAAGCTGGGATTAGGTAAAAGGTAAAGGTAAGGTAAAAATGTCTATAAATGCTAATGATAACTATAAATATGACATGTAGAGGGATAAAAAGTGCAACAATGGAATTGAATTTTTCAAATCTTCTAAACAAGACAAAAATCATTTTAGCCTTTTTCATCTGTTTTGAGAAATTATGCTAACTTTAAGTGCAAAATACTGTTATTACCAGCATGTTTGCACCAGATACACCCTCTGGCTTTTATTGCTCTGCCACAAACGAGATTCTGGAGCCTGCTACAATTCAATGCCATATAAGAGACTCTGCGTACACTTACATAGACATACTAAATATTAAAGTCGTGTTTAGCACCAGCTTTGTCCCTCTCCACTCTTTTGTTGTGGCTCTCACTGTGGCTCACCTTGTCAGTTCAACAGAGATTACCATTGTGCTATTCTCATGGTTTTAGTTATTGAGTAAGTCTTCAAACAAAGGACAGCTGGAAATTACACCATCAAATTTTGAATAGATGATGTTATCAGGTACAATTTATTAGGACTCCGTCTATCAACATGCAATTGCCGACTGTACCTGAGATCCTAGAGTTTTTGTTTGACATTACATAAAGATCCAGCGTCAGATTTGTACGGGAGGGATTAATCATTCTGTCATTATCAAGTAAAGATGAAATAATCTGGAAATAATAATGTAATGAAGTATTGTAAGAGTTACAAGCACTATGTAATGGTATGTACAGTATAGGTTTTTAATGTTTTCTTGATTACATTTCTATTTTGACACCAATCAGTATCTTTCATTAGCCTCTTACTACAGCACTCTTAGAGGTAGAGGACATATATTCACCCTCTCAAACCCCTCACTCATCCCAGTGCCTCTGGTTCTGAACACTAAAACGTGTTCTTGCACTTGTTACATTCGTGTCCACTGAAAGGCTGATTTGAGAAAGAGTTCCAGTGGCTGTGCCATTTTGAGGCCTCTTCAGGCACCGGGCAATCGCATTAGGAGAATCCTGTTAATGCCATTCAAATCAGGAGAAATAAGTGAACTATTCTCAACATACTGTAGGACTTTATTTTGTTGCAAATTTGAGTATTTATGGCATATATGGGGCAGCAGGAGATCAGTTGGTCTACAAACCACATGGTCAGTGGTTTGATTCTCGGTTCCTCCTGGTTTCATATTCAAGCGCTCTTAAACAAGACACCTAAACCCTGTAGTAGCGCCGACATGTAGCGTCTAGCAGCTGTGCAACCACAATTCTCCAGGAAGAAGCAAAGTACGTCATTATAATATCATAATTGTGGCATCATCAATCATAATCAATTTAATGCCATTTTTAGTTTTTGGGCTGTGGATTCCGAGCAACCGAGGCATAACTGTCACAGCTCAACATAAACAAACAGACAGACAAAAGAATCTCCCCATCCCCATCTCCAGTGGTACCTGTGAGGGATTTAGAAGTGCAGTCCTTTCTTCTGTGGGGACCTGATCCAGTGCCACTTACAGAGCCCTCGTAGCTAATGCAGTCATAACAAAGCAGAGCTGTTCAAGGATAAAAAAGAAAAAATATAAAGAGAAATGGGCGATGAAAAATGGTGTAATGGATTGCTGACTATCTCAAAGAAAATTGAAGACTTGTTTTATTAATTTCTATTTTGGGGTGCATATTTATATTCCAAAGTTGTATACTTTCCAGGAACAGCCCTGTTTGGTGTTATGGCTGTGTTAGCCATGCTCAAGCTCCCAAACCACATTGACTACCTGCACCTACATGCACCTGCACAACCAATCATGCTCCAACCACCCACCCCCAGCAGCATAGGTATCAACACAGATTAAACAGGCAGCAGGATCAAAACAGCACACAGAAGACTGGGCACCTGCAAGTGAACTTAGTTGATTGGTTGATTTAACAAAGGGAAAGACCAAGTGTTAACAGAGCTTAAAGCAGGAGCAGCAGCAGAACACCAAAACCTGACAGAAGCCATACTCAAGATGGTTATAGCTGGAGAAGCAGACACCTGGCATAGTTAAGCACAAGCGAAACAGTTTCAGTTTCAAATTGAATTGTGTTAAGAGCTAGAAGTTTAAAAAAGGCAACCCTTACTGCAATGCAATATCGCCTAAACTGGATTTGAACATAAGCACATTTACTGTCTGAGCTTTTGACATCAGCACTAACAGAGCAACAGGTAGAGATGAAACATTCAGAGCCGAGTGAGCAAAGATTGTTTTCTGTCAACATGCAGACTAAAATGAAGAAACGGAAGGGCAGGGATGCTGTGTACCTTTTTTTATTTCTATGTATTGAGTTACTCGATTATTTTAACTACTTCTTGTGTTTAATTGCTCAGTATGTTGACAGTTCTTATAATTTGCCTTGATTGGGCAGAGAAAAGGTTTTAACATCTCTGCAGTGACTGTTGTACCTGCGAAAGCTTTGGAAATCCGCTCCTTCTTCCACTCCCAGGGCTGGTCATACTCCTCGGGGGGTCGCTCATCGTCCTGGGGCAGTCGGCTTTCTCTTGGGCAGAGCAAGCGCTCAGGGTCAGAGTCGCCTCCGTTCTCGGCTGGTTCATACGGCGTGTCATAAAGGGGCAGCTGCCTTGCTGGTCCTTCCTTTGGCCCTCTTCCTCCTGATCGTATTTCTACAAAACAAGACAAAGGCTGGTCGTTAATGCCAAGTTTTTGCAAAGCAGCTTGTAAATGAAGATGAGAAAACGGTGCAGAATACTGTCAGCATATGAGAAATGAGGTTTTATTACTGTCGTTTCACTACAACGCTCAACCCTATTTTTTGTAAAGCCTGACATGCACATTTCATGTACGATTTACAGTATGATGGAAAAGAAAACAATAAAAACTGATTTAAGTGGAAGGTAAAATAGCTTCCCATTAAAAGTTTCAGTTACTTATAGCTGAAATCAGAGCCGGTAACATCAGTCCAGGCTAAACACAGACTGTCAATAATATGAATGTATGAAGGCCAGTCTCTCCGTCTCACCCACAGTTAGTACATGTAATGTTTGAGTATCATTTCCCCCAGTGATAATACCTGTGAATGTGTAGGACGAAGGCAGTGGCTTGTTACATACAGTATATGATAGCAGTCGCTATTATAGTCTGATGGTTAATAGTCTGATGACAGAAAGGAGGAGTTCCAATAAGAGGAGAAGGGAGGCTGATCGCCTACAAGTGAGCATAATTTAACCTCCCCGAGTTAAAAAATAAATAAAATCGCACACCAGTTCTGCTTCGCCCCAGGCTGCAAACGTCTACTGTGTCAGAAAAGAGGTGAAGAGAAAGCACCGACTTCCTTTCACACTTTCCTCCCTTTGTGTTTCCTTTTTAAAACACCAATCTCAACCTTTAGTGCTCCTTTTTCAACCAAGAAGCTAAAAATCCCTCTGTGTGGTGAAGATTCTATCTATCATAGTCAGGCAAAAGCAAATAAAGCCAAAATAGTATTTACTGTGCAATCTTCACATGTTGCTGAAAAAGGACCCATGTTCTTTACTCTGAGGTAGGGACATGCACCAGTTCTCCATTTTTTTAAATGTAATTTTCAATTCTGTGGTTAGTCCATGGGTGGATTTATGTCTTTAAAATAAATGTACGTATATGTAAAATGACAATATAAACTGATGAATATGATTAATAAAGCTGTTCTTTTTATGGCCCTAAAGGATGCCTGGATGCTGCAAAAAGCAGAGGTGCTACAGAAATATGCATTAACTTGCTGCTGCTCTGAGGTCTTTATCATTTCAAAGTGTTGTCTGAATAAGACTTTTTTCATTTACTTTTTATTTGCATATATTGTATAGAATCGTGAATCTTATGAATATATCCATAATTTAGTTTTTCATTCCTGTGGTAAAACTATGTATTTAACATCCCCTGACCTAATCTAAGCTCCATGCAAACCCCTTTATTGTCGTTGTAAGGGGGAAAACAGACCTGACTCCTAATGAAGCATTATGCCCTTGAGAACTTGCTTTTCCTCTGCCTCCGCCTCCTTTCTCCAATCTCTCTATACTTCTATGAAGTTGTTAGCAGCCTGCACCCTTCCTCCTGGGCCACATGAAGCTGTTAGCGGCCAGCACTAGCAAAGAGTAATGCAATGTGAAGAGTATGAAATATTATGCCACACTACTGCATAATTGGCTCTTAGCCCAAGGGAGCTCTTGCGGAAAAATGAGCAATGCGTTGAGCCTAATGGAGCTACCCGCCAGTGGTGGTGGAGGTGGAGGGATAGAGTGATGAGAGACTGCCAGGTCCCGTATCTCGACGTAATCCTGCATTAGGCAAACTGCAATCTTATGATCTTAGACGTTAAAAGACTTGGTATTATAAGACTTGGCATGATAAGGTCCTACCTTCCCAGCAGAAGTACAAACAGCTCTAGAAGAAGCAAATGGAGGCTGCCAGAAGGACTGAAATAAGAGGTGGAGAGGAGGAGGAGGGTATTGATGTTGGGATGGTGAGTAAATCTTGTGGGAAGAATACTTTAATCCAAGACAAGCTGCCTTCAATAAACTGCTGCAGAGGATTGAGACTCCCTTGTGGCTCCCAAAACTGAGGCCTTGCGTGTGGAGGTTGACCTCTCTTCCTCTGACTGTATCTTCTAATTCATTCCTGCCCCCAGTGTTCCTTCCATCCTCCATATTTCTTTCTGTTTGCTCCTGTTGAGGCATGCTTGGTAAACTGGGTGGGGGCACATCTGTCTAGGCAAATTACAGTGATTGGCATGACAGTGGGGTTGCATGTTGAAACACAGCTGTAGCCTATCTTCTGTCTTTGACCCCTACCCTTTGTTTAGGGTCAGAGGTCAGGCACCACACCCTCCCTTGGCAAATCTTGTGCCTCCCCCTAACCGGACGTTAAAGTTCCTGTCCAGATGCTACACTTCCTGCCTTTTGCCTTTTGCCCCTCACCTCTTTGGTCTTTACAACCACTGAAAATCTTGGAAAGTTTGAGGGTTTTTTTTTTGTTTTTTTCCCCCATGTCTTTTATGAGGGAAAAATAGGGATACTGTATATTTCTAAATAATATAGTGCTATTGTCTTGTATACAGTAGCATAAGTATTTAAATCAATAAATTCCTAGAAAGTGCTCAGCACTCAACAGGTTTTCAGCAGCCGTGTAATGGCACAACTGACACAACTGCATTTGTCCCTTAATGAGGAAAAAAATCCATAGTTATCTGATGCTTTAATTAGTTGTTCGTACATTTTTACATGTAAGAGGAAAATCACAGCGTGGAAAAACATACAGCGTTGAAACAAGTGGCAGGTGCGTCTATCTCTCTGGTTCATGAACTAGACAGATTAATCCTATGGGACAACATTCATTCATTCATTGCAATATAACCAGAGGAGGCTCCTGTTCCACTTACAACAGGAGGAGCCCTCTGGGTATATTACCAGTGCAATGCATGGGCAGGCAGAGAGCTCTGGATTAAATCAAAAAACATTAACTGCAAGCAGCCTGGCAGCCGCATCCTGCTGCACGTAAAAGACTGACCTGGCCATCTTGTCCTCATCACAAAGACTACTCCTGTCTTATTCAATCTCCTTCTCTGTTATTGGCAACCAGCAGAAGTGATCGCGTTTACAAGGCAGTAGCAAACAAATATCTGTGTTTTTTTACAAGGCAGGAGATTCTAATATGTAAAGGAGAAAAAAAAGCAGGCTTATCTGTGTCTGTGGTTGACTGCCACCCACCAACTCCAGTGAGGATGTTCTGCAGTGAAGTGCTTGAAGTGGCGCAGTGAATATCTGGATTTGACTGAGAGGAGCTCTTGTGCACTAGTGAAGGATTAAATGCAATTGACTTTACACCCCAGAAAACAATGGCAAGGCAGCTCTCGGGGGTTCAAATGTGCTCTTCCAGTTAAGTCACTCCTAAAGAAATTCAAATCCTCTGTAGCTATTACGACTCTCAGGGAGCTCACCTTTTAACAAGGTGAATCACTGCTGAGAGCATCCATCTGATAACTATGAGGGAAATGGGGAAAAGATAACTGTATATAAATTATGCAAACGTGTGATGTCACCGGGTTGTCGGAAATACTAATGCTCAAAACTGTTTGAGAAAACATAGACACTTGAGCTTACCCATAGGAAGGGGACAGGTTTGATTTACAAAGCCTCTGGAGAAAGGCTCTTACAGTATGTGGTCATGTTTTCTGTAGCTTTCAACTCAATCTGTTTGATTGTCCAGATGTGTAAAGAGTGAACCTGGGTCAATCTAGAGGCAGTAGTATGTGATTTGAGCTATATAGGGTCTACCCACAGGAAATCTGTGTCAATCAGAGAGGTAGATGACAAGTGATGGTGTTTGCTCCTTGACCCGTGATGGCCTGCTGTTGAGTGTCATTCTGTTTAGTGAGTGGAGTTGAAAGGAGGATCTCGCCGCACAGTGTTCCGCACAGATCCCTGGGAGAATAGTTACAATACGCAAAGACAAAACAATCCTGTCAGCTTGGCGCTCACATCTTGCCCCAACTTGGAATTAATTTTAATGCCTCAGTGTTTGTAAGGAACAAAGGCACCAAAGACAAAAGGAATAAATTAGCATGTTTTCTTCTGTTGCATGCCTTTTATTACAGCCCACACAATTTCTGAATTTCTCACTTGATTTGATATTTAGAGACGACGTGCCTAAATCAATAAGCTTTGATTGTTTCATTCATGCTCGTGTGCTTCCGTGAACTTGGCAGGTTTGTCCGTTTGCAAGAAGGACGTGCATCTGTGCTAGTGTGTCTGTGTGCTGCTGCATCTCCATCAGCCTCCTGCAGACAGAACTAAAGCAGTCATTTGTTTGTTATCTCTGTATTCGTCTTCATCCTGGCTCACACTGAGCCATGCTTGTGGTGGGTACATGCTGATGCCTCTGCCTGCCTGTCACATATGTACCTTTGGAAAGCCTGGAAGCCAAGGCTCAGACAAAGTCAACTCATACCTGGAGAGATGAGTATTTTTGGAGTTGCTTTGGTATTTTTAAACCATGCATTCTTATACAGAAAACGCTATACATGTGTTGAGACAAGTAATACATAAAGACTAAGATGTTTGCACAGACCGAAGGAGCTGCGTCTTCTTTGTGTACTAATGATAGCAAATCTGTGCAAACTGTATTTCTGAGAAGCCAGAAATGTACCAAATTGTTAATGGACATGTATAGACAATTGTGACAGAGTTAAGAATTGTGCAGCCAGTCACATGTACTATCCTAGTGAAGGCATGTATTTTTTGGGTATGTGCACTCATGTATGTATAACTGTGCTATTTCCCCAGAGGGAGTCAAAAAGCTGAAGTGCGTCTTCCACATCATGCTGTCATGTATACAGATTTACTTCCTGAAGTCTAAAGAGACAACACACTCAAAGCAGAAAACAAGAAGGAGGCGGTGATGACGGAAGTAAGCCAGACAAAGTACTAGAGACAGGCAGGGAGGAGGAGAGAGCGGAGAGACAGTGGGCATAAAAAAAGAGACAAAGAGAAACAGCAAGTGTATAGAGAAAGGGAGGGGTAATACTAAAAATTTGAAACTGTCAGGTGATGCAAGTTTGTCACTGAGGGAGAAAGAAACAAAGAGACTGCGACATGAAGTTGACAAGTGAAGAGAGTGGGAGACCCAGACAAAGAATAATAGATATGCATAGGAGTGGCATGTTCTCCCTGTCCTACTCTAAACGAACATAAATCATTTGAAGGCTAACTAGATCATTTAACTGTTGCCTTTAAGTTTTAGTATTAACAGACCAGTGCTCAAGAGCTTTCAAAATCATTTTTATGTCACAAAACCAGTGTAGCCAATCTGATGCTCATGTCACACGCTTTCTATTTTCAGAAGCTAAGTCGCGTATCTGCAAAGTCACCGTCACAGGGCTGCTGCTTATATACATGTTACATACAGGGTACAGTAGTATTTCAGTAGTAGTAGTACACTAAGTGCTCAGATCATTATGCTAATATGCTCACCATAAAAATGCTAGCATTTGCTTAAGATCAAATTCATCATTAGAAATACTATTAGTTGCAGAGAAATTTTATTATAAACAGAAGAATTAGACAAATTAGACAAGCTGTAAGTGCAGGGATGGTTGGAAAACAAGCAAGATCGTGGCAGTCGAGGTGCAAAATTGCGCAATCTTTCTCAATGTTGTCAAGATACTTTACAAATGTCAACTTAATGGTGGCACAAGAGGAAAATCATGTGATATATATTTGTGCATGAAGACCTGTACTGCACTGTGGAGCTAGTTGTTGAGATGTTTTATTCTGGACTGGTTGTTTTAGACTGATCCCCCAACCAGCATAGGTCTAGGAACGTGAATTCAACCTTTCAAAAATAGTGAGAGAGCAAATACTAGAGAGAGATGAGAATAAGATAGATTGAGAATTGCTAATTAGCATAGTTTGCCTTCCAGGAATAAGTAAGTAGATTTACCATGGGATGACATAACAACAGTTAGGTAGAACCTGTGATTCGGTCCTGCCTCGCTGTGTAACACTGGTAATACCTCACTGATGTAAGTGCTGGTCCATTGCAGAGCCACTGTGTGGAAGGTGGCATTGATCCTATGTGTGGCGCAATTGCAATTACAGCTCGTAAGGACGGAGGTGAAAGCTCATTAATAGAAGATGAATGGAACAGCAGCCTGGAAAGGTGCCCGACTACCTACATGAATCACAAAATAGCTCTAACAACTAACTCATGCAGCTCCGCAGTGAACAAACAAAAAGACGAGCGGTAGATCAGCACACTGACAAGGCAACAGCAAGTACAGATGAGATTAGTCATTTGCTGTTGCTGTCGATTGAACTGCAGTAATAGAAATTCCCTTTGGATGACAGTCAAGCACACAGAAGCTGGAATCTCTTCTTGACACGCAGTGCGGAGGACTTAATGTGAAGCAGTGACAGGCTGCTTGGCCGACACTGTCGGATGCACAGGGTCCCACAGCCATGTGGGAGTAGAGCTATTTTTTTGCAGGGTGTGTTTCTGAGCTGCTTGCTCTGTGGCTATTGTTCCTGAGCTGAGATAAGACTGGTGCTGGATTAGAGGAGAGTGCACCCAGAGTTCAGGTTATGTATGGCTGCTAAAAGGGGAAGACAGCATGGGAACAGGATTGGTTCTGGGTAGGGGAGAGGAGCAGAGAGAGGGACTGAGGAAAGAATTGAGAAGTGAAGTCTCAGAAAATTAAAGGAAAGGAATGGCCATGACAGTCAGCAATTCTTGTCCCGTTGCCTAATCTGCCTGTGTGGTCGCACAGTAAGGGGGACAGGGGGGTCTGACGACACATGGACATGGCTGTGATGAATAGCCACTTCGTGCCTACAGCCCAATGGGGGTCAATAGCCCATTAATGGTGACAGGCCGCCAGCAACAGAAGGCAAAGTCCCATTTGCACCCCCACTGCCCCACTCCCTCTACCTCGAACCGGCTCACATTCCCCCAGGAAATGTCAAGATTGCTCATTCTATCTTCTCTTTTGGAAACAGAGACAAACTGAGAAAGGGATGACACGGGGGAAGAAAAGACCCATGTCAGGGGGCTCTGTAGCAAAAGCTTTGGGATAATTAGACAAGGGTGAAACAAAGGTCATATACGGTGTGTAAGAAAAGCTATTTACATTTGAACTTTTTAAATGCCTGAACTAGCAAAATGTGGGACAAGTGTCCTGGTTAGCAATACTTTTCAACATAACTGTGTATTGTCAGTAGCTCCTCGTGGGAACTGAACATGTGATGTTTCAGTATAAACGCAGCATCATCTGCCTGCTTGGATCTCCAACCGCTTTCTTAACAGCCCACTGCAAAGCTCAGAGTGAAACAGAGGTGTAAAAATCCAGGTACAAGAAGAATCATATACTTGTACATCTTTCCACTCTTTCTCCGACAATTTTCCTTACGGGGTGATAAGCCGCTAATCTCTCCCTGCAGCAAAACAATACACACAGAAGCCGCAGCAGAGAAATCTGTGGGAAACTCAGTTCTATCACCTCCAAGCTGAGCTGACAGTCATTGTACTCTCCTTGGACTGTCTCTCATTAGTTGCGATGGATGCATGCTGAAACGCCAACATGTTTTACTCACAAACTGGGTTACAAACAGAGGACAGAAGCAAATCGTTTCGTGTGGCAACATTACACAACCTGAACTGTATATGACCTCAGTTATACTATTAGTAGCGTGCTGGCAAGTCAAAACTGTAGAGGCTGGCACAAATACATCTCATGAGCACTTATAAAATAAGGATGAATACACATGTCATGGCTCATTATGAGGCATATTAAGCATAAACAGAGAGTGAGAAGGATAAGGAAAATAAAAAATAGCATAACTAGTTCAACAGAGGAGCATAAATATGAATTAAAGATATACCGTATGTATAAAAAATGGTTGTATCTTCCGGGTAAAAGTGAGGGAGATAGGGAGGGAGACGCTGGAACGCTTGGTATTGATTTGTTCCCTTTATCCGAGATGGCTAATTCTGCTGGAGCAGCATTGTGATCTGTTTACCAATCCTTCCAGTCCAGAGGACGTGCATGTCCTCTGGGAAACATGCATTAACAGGATTCTGGCAATGCAAATAGTTACACAGCAGTGACCTTGGTCTCTCTCCGTGTGTGCTGTTTTGATCTTCAAGTGAGCACCAGCTCTTGGTAGGTGCTCCGCACATGACTATACGTTGAGAGTGTAAATACAGTTCAGGTGGATTACCACAGTAAGCTGCTAAGAGTGTTTACATGACTGTGTGTGATCTGATCCCCGTCACCTGGCGTGATGAGGATGAAAAAAGCCCAACATGACCTCAGACAGATTAAACAATGGGGAACGTTAACATGCTTTCGTATGACAGGAAAGGTCAATCCTCACTGGGCTCGTTAATAAAGGTGAACATAGAGAACATGTTATTCAGAACATTGACATGTTTTTGTTAAAATGTATCCTTAGTGAGTTTCTACAGACTGGATTCCCTATTGGGAAGCTACATTGTGGATTTTGTCAAAATAAATTTGCGTTTTTTTAAATGAACTTTTCATTTGAGGGCAGCAGTGATTTAGTTTTTAAGCAGTCAAACATTTCTCTGGTGCCAAATATTTTCTCCCTGTTGGCCATAGTATAGCTGAGTTTTTTTGAGGTCTGCATGAGAAAATGTGAAACAAATGGCTCATTCGGTTTGATGTTTTATGATCTTATGTACATAAATATTTGTTTAAATATAAAAACAAATATATATGTTCCTTTAGTTCTTCCACTCAGATCCCTGTTTCTGTGTACGTGTAGTATACTCAATGAGCAGCACAGGACTGCTCTGTACTCCGTGGTGTTGGTGGTGTGTGTGTGTGTGTATGTTAGTATGTCTGCTGTCTGTCCTCTTCAGCTTCCATCAGATCAGGCATCAGAGAGCCTGGAGAGAAGCTTCTAGAGTCCAGCGACTCTCAGCTCTGTCCGATCTGATTTAATCTGACAAAGCAGACAGACCCGCGCAGAATAGGGCACATTAAATATGATCCAGCTGTTATGCCCTATCTTTACTACATGAATAAATAATAACAGAGAGATTGAGAATGAGGTAATGAGAGATAATCTGAAGGCAATTATACAAGCGAATGTGTAAATTAACGTGCAGACATTTTCAACAGAAAAGTTCCCATCTATCTTATCTATGTGATTATTTCTAATTATTTAAGTCTTTGCAATTAAATCACAATAAAGTACTATAATGATACGATATCTGATTGTGATGCTAGTTTACTGTTTAAGAAAAGGAATCGGTACTCATGTGTCCTCATATAACCCGTCCTCATTTTCATCTATGTTTCACCCACATGCCAACCAGTTGGCAGAAATATACTAACCAAGTTCCACACAGGTGCAGTTGAGCGCAGACATGTCCAGTTTGGACTGGAAGCATAAAGACGGGGAAGCAGGTGGTCATTTGCATTACTTTCTTGTGCACCATTGTTGCCCAGAGGAAGTGGCAGAGATGAAAAACTTTTATGTTTTACTAAGCAGGATTTTTGCATCTTTTAGAAGCAGTTTACAGCAATATTACAATTAAAAAGCAAAGTATGGAATTTGCATAAAAGTTCAACATGTCAACATTCATCACTTTTACTTGGGATTGAGTGACCATAAAGGTGTTATAAATATTGCAGCAGGCATGTGACAAACATTGTTTTTATAAGAAGCTGTTGTTTTATTACACTGTCTTACCCCCGACATTTCATAGGTCTCATAAGCTATTTGATTGATGTGTCTCAGAGCATCAACATTAGAATTCTAGATCCTTTGGTGGCATTTGAGTCAATATTTGACAACACTGCATTGGGATGGTTTAACATTTTTACAAGGGTTGTGTTTCTGAAATTTCATTAGCTTTTCACCTAGCTCACTTTTAATCAAAGACTTTTAAAATTCATAGGGGGAGCTTACATATCAATACTGCGGAGCACCTGCCCCTAAGGAGTAAACAAGACAAAACACAACAGCTAGTGAAAAAAGAGGCGACGTCAGTGCTTGAAGAGACAGGAATACATTTCAGCACTGCTGCGAATTGATTGTTGTTTGGCCAACTGAGGCTGATTTACTGGTTGACAACAAAACAGTGCGTTCTGTGACATGCAACAAAGACAATAAAAAACAAAACACGTTTCTCACTAGGCAACGTGAGCGCATGTAACAAAGCTCGAACATCAGTTCGGTCTCACTCCAAACAAACTTCGTAATTCAAATCTTCTTCAAATTTGCTTTATTCACAGTCTACAAAGAGCTTTCCCATAAAGACAAGCTCATTTTCCTTAATGAGTCAAACACGCAACAAAAACTACAGAAGACTAAACAATGAATGCAAATCGACCCCGAGGGTACACTGCAGAAAATGAGCTAATAGATTACCCAAGAAAAAACAAGCTTCAATGTAAACCTTGACTAAGCTAGTTTTTTCAGTGGCTAATGAGAAAACCCTCTCACATCTGCCAACGTCCTGCTCTTCTTACAGGGACTACATACGGAGGTTCATATACTGCAGTAACACGACAGGATTATGGGCTGCTGATTGATGGTGTGTTGGAGTTAGCTTTAGAGATTTTTTGGTTCATTCCTCAATGACCTCACGTTGTAGGACTGTTATGCCAATATAAGCTAGTAATGGGAGTGATTTGCATTAGAATATTTAACATCAAAAGTGTTTGTTTTGAGAGTGGTCCTCTTTTAATAATAACATCACAGTAAAATCTTAGTTATAATATTGTCATAAGATACATTTATCATAAGACAAATATACTACAGTAAATGTGTACAAAAAATAACAATACTCATGAAGGAAAGTTAAATATAGCTGTACTCAAACCCCCTGAACAAGGATTACACAGCCAATGTTGTCTGCTGTGCAAGGCTCCATGCCTGAGTTTTATGATGACTCTATGATGGCTGGGCCCCAGACATGTGGCTGCAGCGTACCACGTGGGCTTCTCCACCAGCCTCGCCAGCAACAACAGCAGCACGACCAGTCCCTGGTGCCAAACATCCCTCAGCATGACCAGTGGTGTTTATGGAAGTAAAAAACACCAACAGTTTTATTTTTCTACTTCACCTGACTGAAATTGGGTTTGTCGCATGGCAATGTCCCATAGAGTATCTTAAAAGTCAATGGTAACCCCATAAAAACACTCTGGCCAATAAAAATGGATGATGTTAAGTGAGTAATCTTTGCCTCATCCCCATTCCAGCTCCAATAACATGCTGATGCTATTGTGGGAAAACACATAACGCACAACAGAAGGATGGTGCTGAGCTATGGATCATACCACTGACAATGCAGGAAAAACTGATGCGTTAGTGAAAGTCATGAGCATTGTTTGTTTCTCAATTTACTGTTGCCGAAAATGTAGGTACATTATGCATTGGTAAAATCTATTCTAGGTGAGGAAGTCAGTGAGGGTGGTGAACATGCAGTGCTGATGTACCCAGATAAGTTTCATTCTCCAACTGCATCCGCTCATTCCCTTAGGACTGTAATCAACCTCACTGTGGTTTGGCCATCTTCTTCAACCCCAGCAGGAATTCCTTCTCTAGTGCCAAAATCCCTCTCACAAAATGTAGATGCAAGCAAAACACAAAGCACCCAACCGCTGAGCAGGATGAAGCTCATTCTGTCACTAGGGCACGGAGTGTGTTATCACAGGGTTGTGAGCAGCTGCCGAGCAGTTTCGTAAAAGAATGCCAATGTTGATTTAAGCCGTCTCCCTCTATATGTCATGGTATTTGGAAGAAGCACCACACCGCCCATTTTCTGCCACAATAATTCACACATTGGAGAGTACACACACTCATACACACAGTGAATAACACATTCTAAAAAACCCACTTTGTTGAGTAACACTAAGGTCTAAAATACAACTTTAGGGCTCATGAGGTTGCATATCTGTCGTTAGCTTGGTTTTCAGCTGGTGAGAGAACCAGCAAATGGAAGGCTTCTGGATTCCTCTCCTCCTCCAGCTGTGTGGGCGAATACACTCTCATACAAGAAAGGTCAGTTACACACAAATATGAGGCCTGTAGTTACATGTACACATTGGATGGCACAGATGACTGGCACATGCAAGTACAATACACAAGGCGATCACTAGAGGCCGAAAACCATGCACATGCCCATAAAACGTAAGTCACGCTGCCGCAATAGTACACCCTCCTGCCCCCTCCCACAGTGTGCCAAGGGTGGGCTGACAGGACCTATTCCACTCAGAGCTGCTAACACATTCTTGCACCTGCTGCCTCCCTCCCAACTGCTGCTCATCCGCTCCCTTCGGGCAGCACACACACTGGATTCCACACTGGTGAGGTGGCTAAATGTTGAACAGCCATAATCTCTCTGCTATGCACAGTTGTGCTGTTAACCTCTGACAAGTGTAATTCTAACTCAGCCTTTCTGTTTTCTGTAATGAATAAAACGTAGTATTACAGAGAAGGCGTCTGTAAGGTACTGGCAGAAAATTAGGCAGATGAAGAAATTTTAGTAGGTATGTGGTAGCAATCCCCAGCAGACTGGAAGAGACTTTATGCTGAGCGGGAATTTGGAGTCTACTGAATGTCGACACAATGTTGGCTGTACATGTATGTGTGTGAAATGTGAGACAGACGAAGGCATAGAGACAAACCGACAAACATGCAGGCAGAATGTTCCAGCAGTGTATGAGACAGTCTACTGAACATATGGAGGAGACAGAGGCTCCAGTGCTGTGGGTGTGGAGATGAAAGACTGAGAAGTCTGACCTCTTTTAAACTTCCTGCTGAGACATAGGAAGCTACCAGAATCCTGTCAGGAAGAGGAGGGGACAATTTCTTCTGGCTCAAAATCTCCAGAACTTGTCAGTCTTTCATTCACATACTGAAGCCAAAAAACAAACAAACAAACAAACAAAAAAAAGAAGTCTACCGACATTCCCGCCCCTTTCTGTGCTTACACGTCTGCATGATTCATCACCTGTTATGCTCATTTGCTCAAAGGTTGTTCTCTGCTAAATCTACACTGTAAAAACTGTTGCTTAGATTCAACTCAAAAAAATTAAGGCAATAGTTTCCAACTACTTTTTGTTAGTTTAGTGAACTTCTTGTTTTTTTGATTTGGTAAAAATCAGTATTATTTACTTGAAATAATTAGTTAGCATTTGCATAACTTTAATAAGGAAAGAGAGGTGTTCGTTTCCAACATTTATTCCTCTATAACAGCTGCAATATACAAACAATTGGGTGCACTAAGTTTCTATAATCAATTTTAATGTTGTAAACATTTTAACATTAAAAATTACATACACTTTTAACGTCATCTTTAAACCATAAACATAACATGTTTTTTATTACAATAAAACATTTGACATAAAATAAAATAAAGTGCCTCTGGCCTCAACGTTTGATATAACAACAACTTCAGCACATCAAGTGCCAAGAAGCTGGAGACTTATCTAGAAAATGAAGTCGTCTGTGCTTGACTAACATACTGTTCTAAGTTAAACTGCCCACCGAATCAGAGTGATGAAGCAAAGAAAAATAAAAAAAAGCATATTACATAAATCCTGACAATCTTTCAACACATAACATATAAATTTAAAATAAAACAGGGAAGCAGGATCACAGCATTTGACATCAAAGAACTGACTTCAGCTTTAAGCATAAGTTCCCAGTACAGTATATCTTAGTACGTATTAAAACATTTTACCATAAAATGGCCTTTGGGCCTTTGATTGTTTTAATATTGATGACGTGGCATACAGCTCAAGAAAACCAAAAATTCCTGTCTCAAAAAATTATAACTAACTATAACTAATTATAACTTTTCATATCATGAAAAGGTTCTCTAAACGAGCTCTTAACCTAATCATCTGAATCAACTAGTTAACTCCAAACACCTGCAG
>JAUMHF010000017.1:17298922-17322272 GCA_032359275.1 Microctenopoma steveboyesi
TTATGTGTGAGAGGGTGTGCTTTTATAACTTGTGTTTTGTGTATGTATTGTATGTATTTGTTATGTTTATTGGACTATGAGTCTGTAAATAAAATTCATATCATATCTAATCATTTACCAAAACGTACAAATACTGGACAGGGAAGACAGGTGGTTCAAATGAGGAGTTAGGGAAGCTCTACATGTGCAAATCAACAACCCCTCACTCAGGAACAATCATCCACCTCTCTTGCTGCCCTTTCATCCATCCCCAGGAAAATCAGGTCCAATTCACACGTCCACCAGGTTGGCCACCCTTGACGACTTACTTAATGGGTGCAAGAGGAGCTGCCAGGGCTTGAACTGTACATCTACCACTGCCTTTGTTTCACTTAACGAGCCCATTCAAGTCAGATGTGAGGTGAAACTAACCTGGAGGATACATTTATGACCACTCACCAACTTACCTCAGACTGAAAAAGTACTGTGGATGCTGCCTAAAGAAAGTCCAGTTGCCATGACTAAACCTCCTGACAACCTCACCCGGATGAATGAGAATCTTCACAGACCGTCAGATTGCTGAACGTGTACCATGTCTCAAATACACCTGCTAATTCCATTTGACATCATCCCTTCACACATGCATTCAAGTTCAAATGAACATGAGTATCTCAAAAAAGGTTATATGCAAATCACCTGTATTTGTTTGTTTTTTTTTACGACGTTTCACCTTCCATTCCAGAGGGCTTTTTCAAGTCTGACTGACTGATGTGAGGAGCAGGTTTATAAACCCTGTGGAACCCTCAGGTTGGTGATTGGTGGTCACCTGTGTGTTGTCCTTCCCTCTGGCTTTCCCGTATGTTAATGTGACCACCTGAGCCAGAGTGTGAACAACTTTGAACCTTCCTGGGTATCATTGAGAGAACAACATTGTAAGTGGGTGATAGATTATGCCTGTGGTCACCACCCCTGTTGAACAAGGGTCGTTCAATCTTGCAGTAAACTGCTTCTTTCACACCTCGTTTAAACCAATCAGCTTCCTGGTCTAGGATTCTGACTTGATTGTCCTCAAACGAGTGGCCTTTGTCTTTGACAATAGGTGTGTGTGGTTACAATCTAAATTTGCTACCAGGTCTTTAGGGTCTGTCACTTAGCATAATTGCAAAACAGCATAACCAAGGAAAGTACAAAAGGTGGCCTAGTAGCTCAATGGGTTAAGCGTCAGACTGGGACGCAGAAGGTCGCAAGTTCAAATGACTCCTAGTCCATCCCCTACCAGGTGTGTCCCTGAGCCAGACGCACAGCACTAGCTCCCTGTAAGTCGATTGGATAAAAGTGTCTGCCAACAAAAGTAAAGTAAAAGGTGTAAAAAGAAAATGGAGATAATTGCTGGTAATTGAAAATTAGCTGGTTGGATTTCCTGGCAGCAACAAGATGCTGTGATCCTCATGTGAGCAGGTAAGTGTTTTACTAAGCCTCGCACGGCACCTGGGATTCTACACTGTAGGCAGGTCTGCAGAACAATAATGACCGAATAAATAGAAATGTTTTTGGTGGGATGAACAACTGACCTTTCACTAACCTCCTCCCCTGACAGTGTAGGGCAGACATGCTGAATGAGTATTAATGAACATGTAACAGGGACAAGAAATAGATTGAACTATATTAATTTATGTCACAGTAAATGCAAATGTTAGCATTTTCAGCTGATTAACTTTCTGTCTAATGTTGTTTTGTTTACAAAGGCACATTGGGTTACAGGATATTAGAGTACACTCAAAAATGGGAAATCCCTGACTGCATGGGAGCAGGTCCTATTACTTTATATCAGAACTTATAGTAATGTTATATATAATAGTAATTTATTTCTATTTCATTTTAGTTTTTTATCTGTACAACACTTTGGTCAGCTGTCATGCTGTTTTTAAATTTGCTTTAGAAATAAATTTGGTATATGGTATGTTATCCATTTTGTGCTCCAATGTAGTATTTTCATATTTAAGACCCTTTTAGTTAGCATCAGCCTTAATTATATAGCTAGCAAAGAATAGAATAGAATGTGCTAGGTTTGCTATTTCAGACATTCATATCAAATCAGAGGTCAACATCATGTTTTTTACTTGGTCCTGTCGTGTATGTTTGAGTTAAATAAGTGGAAAAAAATGCAGTGTAGTTCTGTAGCCTGACCTTCACCCGACTTGACTCTAGGTATATTTCCTTATCATAATACTCAGTGAAGCTGAACCGATACTGTCCTGTGGTCTATCTGTTTATTTTACAAGCACTTGAGCAATGCAGAAGTGGTATAGACAAACTTTGCAAGATAGGACAGCCCTGCTGAATGCCTGGTTCCCCCGAGAATTAAATTCCGTGTTAGGAAAGGAGGCATTCTGGTTGCTTCGTTTCCATAGAAGACTGATAAGGATTTGTCATGTGGTGCAAGTGTAGCAGCCTCTCAACGAATTTCAATTTAAGAAACTTTGGAAACTACAGATGATGTAGAGTTTTTTCCCAAGCTGAGATGTAGCCTATGTATTTACACATTTTAAATAAAATTATTAACATCTTACATTTAGTTAAAACAAGAAGAGAAAAAAACTAAACAAATATTTGGGTTGAGCCTTAGAAAATTCCATTACTAATAGGAGTAAGTTAGTTCTGACACTGTTAAGCAAGTGACAAACAATCGCTCGTCTTTATTTATAACATCTGCAGTGCTTGTTTCATATTAATATTACTGTTATGTCAATGTCCATGAGGAAGCGCCACCCTAACTACGTTTATCTAGCACAGGGATCAGTAGGCTGCTTCTCTACAACAGGGACAATCAGATATAAATATGAAAATGTAAGGTCAGGTCAGGGCCACGGATGGATAAACTCTATGAATATAAATCAGCTATGAAGGGGAGCTGCCAATCCTGAAGCAGTGATTTGGCTGCTACACATTCAAGCAGATGGGACATGGATAAAGCAACTCCATGTGTCATTTAAGTCTAATAAAAGCAGCACTGTACCCTGAACTACTGACCCCTGCTTCCAAGTCATCAGATTAGCACAGGAATTAACACAGAGAAACAATTCAGACAATAATGCAAACTTCCGCCTTATTTTCTAAGGCATGGTCAGATTTGACAGGGAATTGGCCAGTGAAGTGTTTTCACCACTTGCATGTTGCTGTCCTTTAAGTCATGCACAGACGTTGCATTTTCTAAAATGAACAAGAGTAAAACACAAGGGACACAGTACCAACTATGTGCTTTACCAATTCTAGCAATGCATGGCAGTAAATAATAGGTAATCTGTATATTTTTCACCTTGTGGGTAAGAGCTGCATCATTTAAGCCTAACACCAGTGAAGCCATTATCTCAGTAATAAAATAAGCATCTACTCTAAGTGCCATTGCACTTAGACACATGCACAGGAACTTCAGTTTCTGTCAGTGATTGATTAAGGTCAGATACAAAAAACTGCAAGAAATCAAATGACAGATACAATTAATCACTCTAACTATTGTAAACAATATCTTAATTTCTGTTGTACCTGAAGTTACCCAGTGATTACCAAGTGGAAAACCTTAGTCTGGGTCTAGAACTACAGAGGTATGCAACTGGACTAGAAAGTGCTTATAATAAAAATAATAATAAGCCTTATTTTAACAAGAGGGAGCAACAGCAAACAAGTACATTTAGTATTGGTAAACATTTAATCCCGAGGCTGGAAAGCTGGCCGAGGTAACTATGTTACGGTTAGGAAGAAAAAAAAACATACATCACTTTCCCCAGAGCCAGTAAATCATAACACAGTATGTGAAATTATTCAAATAATTAAATACATTTATCAAGCAGTACCGTGTCACACTTTCATATTAGCATGAACGTGAACTTTACATCGAAAACTTACACACGTTGAAGAAAGGCGGTATATGGTAAAAATGCTTGAGCTGTCTAATCTTGGGTGTGTTATTTGCACTACAAACTGTTTTTAATTCCCATTCAGTTATGAATACCCTGGCAGCAGCAACAGCTTTCTACTGATTACACTGTAGCTTAAGAAGAAACATCAAGGAATAAGCAAAAAGTAATTTATCAGCAAAATGACTTTTCTATGTACATGGAAATGTATGACAGTTTTGAGCCATTCAGTAATCATAAATGTAAATGCATACAATGCTGACTCAGACACTGGTGAATTCACTCTACTTAATGAGTTTCCACACCACAATGGTCTACATGTTTTGCTGTAGAGAAAATGTCTCTACAGCAAAACATGCATGAAGGACTACTATGTAAACACAAGCACTTTAACCCATGCCTGACACAATATTACAGAAAACATTGTTGTATCGTTGCACATCATTTGTTAAAGAGGTTTTTTTTCACATTATCACCTCTTTAGATTATTTATTGATATCAACTATGAGTTAAGTAGAGGCATAAAAAAACCATTTTAAAAACTTTTCATTTTCTAGGCCCCTGAAACACATCTTCTTTGACCTGCTGCTGCACAGGTGGGTGGCATTTTAGCACAGCTCTATTCAGAGAGTGACTCTGCCAAACGGGCTCTCTGCCCCTCATTGCAGGTGATGGTTTGAAATTTAGAGGAAACTTAAAGCCATTTGCGCAGTCAATATGAATGTCCATATCTGCGATGTGAGTACATAACAGTAACTAGTATTATATGTGTGAAAATGTCTCGCTCTCAAAAGACCAAAGCCATTTTATGAATCAGGAATAAAACACACGCACACATAGGTTTTCTGCAAGGAAAGCATTCAGGTCTCGCTCTTTGAAACCCCAGTTCTCTGATTTAACACTTTCCAGGGCCCACCTTAGTTCGCTTAAGCTATTTTAATTATGCATCAACTACTGATCAAAGTCAATTAATAGGCAGAGCACACTTTTGACTCTGTGGCTCCTAACCTTGTAAGGTCTTACTATTCTACTAAATAAATGATCAGTCAAAGAGATCTTGTGTTTGCATAGTTTCATCTGTAGCTTGGAAGATCTTCTGTGTAGGCACGAGTATACACTTCTGGTATTGTATGATATTTAATACATCTGCAGCCTTGGCAAAACCAGGAAAACAATGATAATTATCAGCTGATCCGACCCCACTTGTAGACAAGCAATCTATTGGTAAATGTCTACAGCATGCTAATGAAGGCACTAAGATCAGTGAGGAAGAGGAGGAGGATGAGCCATACTTTATTAGAGAAATAGCTTTTCTCTGGACAGAGAAGTTTACTAAGCTCAACTAAGAAAAAACAGAAAGATGGTTAAAGACAGTTCAGAGGCAGGCGGAGAAGTCAGACGACTCCTCTGTCGTTTTGTTTTAACAACATGACCTATTTCTTTCACTCATTGCCTTGTACATTTCAACTTCTTTTCTCCTGGTATGTTTCCGTTCTTTCACAGAATGGAGGCCTGAAAAGGAATGGGAGTTTTCAGTCCGGATCTCCTTTTCAATTAAACTCCCTCAGTTGCCAGGAGGAAGAGCAGTGCAGCTCTTTTGCAATACTCCTCAAAACAGAGAGAGCGAGAGAGAGACAGAGACAGAAAATGAAGGGAGGGAAGAGAGAGTGCAAGGAAAGGGGCACAGTAGGGACAATGCTCAAAATTGTCTGGCACAGTCTGACCTAGTTAGTGGCTTTCCTTTGTCAGGATATAGAGAGTGTGGGTAGGAGGGAAACAGGGCTCTTCCGTGTCCATTCACATTCTTACTCCACGATCATTCCACACGCCAATACACAATCTCTTAATCATGCCAGGCAGCAGGTAAACATACAGTCAGCACCTGACATCAGATTCATTACAGAAGTTGCACTTTACGTCGAGTGGGCTACAGAGATAGAAAAATAGGGGCCAGGTTTGAACTGCGGAGAAACATTGATAAATATAGGGGTGATAACAAAACTCCCCAGGGAGCACTGAGGCTAGAATGAGAAATGGAGAAAAAAGGCTAGCTGCAAGGTTTTCAAAAAGTAAAACTGCTGCGGTTGCTTTGCATAAACCCCCAACCTCTCTATCCAGAGCCCCAACCAGCCCCTGACATTATCCTCAGAGTGCACAACTACCGCTGAAACTACTAGGTCAGACTCATCTGAGAAAGGCCGCAGGCTGCTCATACTGGGATTTTCTGCACGACACACCACTGCTCCAAGTAACCCCAGAGAGTCCAATTACTGGAACTGTAATCACACTGCATGATCAACAATTTAGGAAAGCTGCTCACCCTGAAGTGAAAACATAGATTAAGATTTACACGTGTGTACAAATGCAAACATGCATTTGTAGAATGGTTTACCTGCGTCATCATAGAACTTCCTTTTAATGTCAAAAACTGGAAAACCTTTTTTCATTAGTCTTGCATAAATATAAGGAAAGTCTTAATGTCGTGCCTCTAATCAGCATCTTCATGTTTATTTGATGCTCTTCAATATAGCTTTGGTATTGTGATCATGTACAGTCTGCTCAGTACAGAAAGGGAAGGGTCTATTGTTGTTATGATGGACCTGCGGACGCCACACTGCCTTCCTCCAGTCAGGAAACGACTCACAATACAAGTATTGAGTCTTTACTGCTCAAGGGTTTTATTGTACTTAAAACCACCTCTTAAGATTGAGGAAGCACTGGGTACTAAGCAGAAGCTGAAGAGGTTATGGGTCTCTCCAGATAACTGGGAAGAATCGCCATAGAATCATTAAACATCTATGCACTGGTGGATCATACTATGTGATTTTCCTGGATTATTTTTACATTCTGTCTCTTATTGTTGAAGTGTACCTATGATGAAAAATAAAGACCTCTTTCATCCTTCTAAGTGGGACAACTTGCACAATCAGTGGCTGCCAAAGACTTTCTTGCCCCACTGTATGAGTTTGCTTTAGTGAAAACCTGGCTAAACGTGAAAAGAAGAAACAGGACACAGTAGCAAACAGCTAACAAGCTCTCTTGAATCTTGAATGTTGAATAAAATGTGCAGTGAGTGTATATGCATGCATTTCCTGAACACATAAAACCTGATCAAAAGCAGTATTGGCTAGAAGCGGAGTGCTTTGGCCAAACCCTTTAGTTGTGTTTCCAAAAACCACACAACAAGAATTTCATTGTCCTTTTCTCTTCTTGCTTTATGTGTAATCCCATTAGCCCGATTCATTCCTTGACACTTTGAGAAGAGAATCTGAGCTAAAACACTGCCTGACCAATTAACAACCCAATGAAAAAAACAGTCTACACCTTCACCCTCTCATTCAGCCAGAAGCTCTTTGATGAACACTTATAGCATAACCACAGATGTTGGTTGATACTTGCACTCTCAAAAAAGGTTTATCCAATAGCAACTGGACTTAGTAGGTTTCTTGACAACGTTTCGCCCTTCTATCCAGAGGGCTTTCTCAAGTCTCGAAGAAGTCTCAAGACTTATAAAGATTGGCACTGAAACCTAGTTTTAAATAATATTGACAGATGTTATCATTTATATGTTCAATTTATTCTGTTTACTAAATCATAATCAGGAAGGCAGCCATGAAACACAAGGGCAGTGAGAGAGAGGGGAAGAGCCAAGTGTCTTCAATTTGTTTGTGGGTGCTGATGAGCTAGTTTGAGAGGACATGCAAAAGCTTTCCTGCAGGGCAGCAGTCTGCTCTGAATGGGCCAGCTGTTCTCTGTTCATCCTTGTGTCCCAGTGTCCACTGAGCAGCCAGCCTCTGCCAAAAGGGAGGACAGACACAGCCTCACTACAGCACACCCAGTGAAAAAGCCTGTTTTTATGAGGAGTTCCATTCAGAGGTGATCAACAGGCTCCAGGATAACTGGGGGGACCATATGCTCTAATCAGGACAAAGCTTCTGCGAGTGAATCTGTCTTTCTCAACAGGACATAGCTCACCTCCATTCAACCCCATGATGGGACCAGCCTGACCACGCACGACTAGCCCGCAGGTGGCCTTGAGCCCCTTCGGGGGTGTTGATGGGCTTGGTTTCCCTGCCTTGATGCCCTGCTAGTGGCCTGCTGACAGTGACATGTGGGCCTGTTGACAGAACACCGGGGGGTGCACAGAGGAGGACAGTGAAGCAATGTAGCCAGTAGTGGTTGACTGATTTTTTTTTTACTTTGGAACAGGGAAGCAGATTTCCTACAGGCCTACATGACACCGATATGTTGTTGTTTTTCCCCCCTGCATAAGATAACGTACAAATTATATTCTGAGCCTAAATCAGCACTCAGCGAATTAGAAATTCTATCAGGTGATCTACACTCTGTGCTGTCCTTATCCTTCTCAGCACTGCTGCTGAGAAGAGTGGAAGAGCACATGCTGAGATGAGAGGAAGAAAGTTCTCCTGAATGCTGTCTGCTTAGAGAAAAAGCTCAGCCTCAATCACTGAGAAGGGACGCAGGGAGCAGAGGCTGCAGTGGCAACACCATAACCCTAACCCTAACCCTAACCCTAACCGTATCTCTAGTTCCACTAATCTAACACACTACTCTTCTTTAGTGATGAATAAATGCATCCTGAAGAGTCACTCGGACTGGTGCATCCAAATAATTTTTCATATTCATTTTACTAATTTCCAGTAATGAGTATAGAAATAATCGTAGTATAGACTATAAATGTGTCTGCAGAAATCTTTTAATAATTGGCCAGTATGAGCGCCAGTGAGTTAAAAAATATCTAACATTGTCCAATTAATTGTTCAACCAATGGTAGCCAGGCATGTGTGGATAGCAATGAAAAAAAAGGGTAGCAAAGGGTCAACCCCAAGATAATAGATACCTCTTCTTTGTTTGACAGCAAACGCAAGACACGTGCATACTAACAGAGCATAAAAATATAACGGAGCAATTGAGTGTAGTCAGTTAATCATTCACTCCAGCAACTGACTCCTCAATTTCTGAGAGTGGCAGACGTTGAATATTTTCACTCTGCTGGGAATGAATCCACTCTGGCAGAATACAAAAAGTCAAGAGGTTCAAACTGAAGCATCACCCTAAGAGGCTCTGAAGGAAAGCCTAATGGTTTTCAAATTAACCTTGGTTGCTTATCTCAATAAAATGAGTGTGATAAAAAAAAGAACATATGCTCAAATCACAGAGATACTCTGGGCTCATCATGAATATTAACATGGTCCCAATCACCCCATCCCATCAGTGGAAGAAGCAAATCAGGTACTGAATTGTCCTGAGTAAACAAGTCACTGATGATATTCACAAATTAATAATCATTGAATGCCATGGTGTGATTAGTTGTATTAATCTATGATAGAATCAGTTTCTTTATCAGAAGGAAATTGCACACCTATTATATTTAAAATGTACTTAAAAGGATTTACAGGACATTTTATCTTCACAAAAATATCCTCACACTGACCAGAGACAGGGGTGGTCTCTATGCCCAAAACACCTGTACGTTGATTTGACATTATTATTTTTTTTTATTCTACTTGGGAGATATTGGAAATTTTCAAAGATTTGAAAGACACAGACAAACACACAAAGACACAAAGACAGGGGAGAGACACGCTGCCTACAGAGACACTGAGCGCCAAAGACGCTGCCCTAGCTAGAGAGGGACTATGTACAGTACATCACCCACAGTCACGCACACACAAAGGTGCAACACACAGAGCAGCAGCATCACCACTGCCTTGTTTAAGCAAGGCAGCAGGTTATTCTCTTGGTCTGCCACATCTGATTGGCTGTAATGGGGTTTGAGGCCTGATAATCAGGTTACTGCACAGAACATCAGCAAGAAGAGGTTTCATGCATCTGTGTGTATATACGAGACAAACCAAAAACAGACACTCATATCCTGTCAGTACTTATTACTGGATGAAGCGGTGATGTGCCTGCATATGCGAAAAAAAAGGCCATATGTGTGTTGACATGTAGACATGGTGTCAGCCATCTTGTTTGTTGTCATTACTTAAAATATACTCATGTGTATGCAATGGAAATTGATGCTCGGGCACTGTGGTCTCTTGGTCTGCAAAAGTGACTGTAAAGCTGGATACTACCTACAGTAGTACCACAGCTGGCCTCACTTACAGCTGACACACACACACACACACACTGGACTGACAGGTGAATTCCTCTACATGCAATATTCTCTGTGTGTATTTTTATCTTATCACAGATCACACACACTGGTCCACTGTGCTTGCTCACGTAGGATTGTTCTGTTTTCTATTAATATTCTGCATTATGTTTATTTTGTGTGTATGTCCTGTTACTATTTAAGGGTGTATTATTTTCACAGAGGAAAGAAGAAGTAATGTCCTGACTCCACTTGAGTTGCATCAGATGACTAGACAAAAAATACTCACCTATAAAAAAAATCAAAAAGGTCACTGTCCTCCTTGGTCGTATATCCACTGTAAAATCAATAGTGGTTGTGTATTCTTAAGGAATGGACCCCCACTGCAATCAAAAATCCAAACCGTCCACCACAAAGGCTTCAGGCTCAGGTCAGCCAGCTTGTGCTTCATCCCCTGTGGCGATCCACAGGGAACAGAGGTCACCTTCCTGCAAAGTTTCTCTAAGGCACAATACCTCCACACGTCCTGATATTTTCTTTTCTTCCATCACAGTGGCCCCATAAACTTTCTTTTCACACCGGCCACCATGTCCTTCTAATCATGACAATGGCTGGATCCAAAAATGTTAATATCCGAATGCTAATTTGTTGGAGGAGTATTTTGTGGAGTTACTTGGAACGAGACATCCCTCCCAGTCACGGCAGTGAACGTGGAACCTCTTTAAACCACAACGAGACAAAAGCTGAGTGCCGACTATGTCGTTTAAAACTGGTGTGCCACGGCGGCATCACTGGCATGAATAGAAATGATGCAGCATTTCAGAGACACGGCCATCCACGCTGGCCCAAAGCCGTGGTGGAAGCAAAACATTAATTCCTACGTTAAACACCGCCTTTGTGTACTGGTGTTACTGGGCCACTTAAACCCTGGAGCCAATCTTGTCTTATTGAATATATTTAGTTTTCTCTGCATGAGGACATTCATTTATTTTTACTTGGTCTTGTTCTGTGTAAAACTGAATAGACTTTCTAACAATTTGCTGCACAATGTCACTAATGAACCGTCATTCTGTGAGCAACTTCTAACTGTGGTGCATCATTTGAATTTAGCATTCTCTCACATACGCTAGTATTAATGTTAACACATCACCACTGTTACTCAAAAAGTGAAGGTTTCATTAGCCATCACAATTCACCTTTATTACTATAGTAGTATGTATTTAATGTGTAATACGCTAACTCAACTTGAGCATAAAATCATTTTACACAATCAATGTGACACAAGTGTGAAATTCCTGCTAAAAGTTTGGCATTATGACATCAGGCCAAAAGGAAACTAATCAAACAGCAAAAATGTTTGTGGGCACCAGCATATTAAAATATTCAAAGTTAGGAGATGTAAGCTCTGCACTATGACAAAGGTCACACAGGATAGGCTTGGTGTGAGGTCCAGTGAGAGACCTAGAGGAGCCAGACACTGGGCTCCAGTCTGGCTCAGGCTTTTCTTAATCACCAGAGAGTCAATACTGTGCACGACTCAATTACCCAGGGAGGAGAACTCAAGGCGCCACGTGATCTAGGAGTTTTCCTTATTCAGGCCACCAATCTTTCTGACAGGCAAATCATAAGCAACTTATTGGATTCGCTGGAGAAGGAGATCTTTACATTAATAATTCACTCTGTCCACGGCTTCATCTCATCTCCCTCAGCACCACAGAGATTGAGACCACACCGATGCACACAGAAGGCGAGAAAATGTGATGCCCGAATGGAAATGAGCCTCTCTCTTACTGAACTCTCTCACTCTCTGCTTCTTTGCTCTGCATTTGTTTCTCCATTCGTTTCCTTCTCTCCGCCTCCTCTTCTTACTCATTCTAGTTGACTGGTGACAGCACTTCTGAGCTGCTCTCAGAAATTCTCTGTTGCCCACACTCACAGTTCTTACTGGTGACACAGGTGAAAACCAAAACAGTAGATAAATGATCTTAAGAATAGTTTTGGACATTCATATCAAAAGTTTTAGGCCAAAATGTAAAGATGTAAAAATTATTTTTAAAAAATAGAACAGTGCTGAAAAAAAAACATTTTACCAGTCGTTCCTGTTCCTATCTTTACTGACCCCTGTCCTACTGATGCTGAAACAAGTGGAATGTTTCTCCTCTTGCCAAATTATCTTTCTCCCCCCCATCATCATCTTCTTGCCTCCATCACATTTTGCCAGTGGTCTCCTGGTGGTGATGGAGAGCCTAGTCTCCCCCTGTGACCCGCAGTCCCTAATGAGCCTCCTCAGTCACACACCATATCAAATTAACGGGATGAACCAACCTATTACAACCAAAACCCGCCAGCCGGGCCCCAGGCAGACCCACTGCCATACCTCACTGCACCAACAACCGCAGTCCAGGATTGATAAAACATGATGCAAACAAAGAAAATAGGGTGAGAGACAAAGGAAGAGGTGGGTAAAGAAACACAGTGTGGGCTGAATTAACCTGAATTATCAGTCTTCTCCATCACTTATTATCCTTTTGATGTAATAGGCAATCAACGGAAAAGGTCACAGACTGACTCTCAAAACCTCTCTACAATCCTGAAGTGCTAAACTATTATTACAGATACACTGAAAACTTGCTTATTTTCTGTTGAATTGCCTGCTGCAAAATGATAAATTTGAACAAGTTTACATTCTTCTCTTTTGGCAGTAGACGCATCCAAAAAACGTCTGGACTGGCTCAGGCTGAAAATATGCCACTTGGATTGGAATGTATGCACAGGAGACTGTGTTGTGCTGTAACCATCCATCTGGCTAATTGGATCTCAAATCTTGGAAAACGCACTCGACATGCTCTGATAAGGTTATAATCTCCCTTGTGCCTTTATGGTGCTATTTCACGATTTTAATTAATTAGCTGCTGCATGGCATCACTTTATAACTGGTAGAATTCACCTTGCATGTGTGTGCACGGATGCCCTCTTGAATTTACAGCTGAATGATACAGCACTAACAGATATTTGACACATTATTCATTGTTCAACGCTGCAATTGTTGTATACAGGTGGAAAAAAAACAAAGGGTAAATGTTTAAATCAAGCTGCAATAATAGTTAGATTAACCTGCAAGGAGCAGTAATGCTCTGTGTATCTCTGAGACAAACCCAGAGAAGGTCATTCCTGAATAAATGTCACCAATAAATTGGCTCCCAGAGAGAAAAAAAGACCCCTGGGTTATTTTACAAGAAAACATCACTCCTACAAAAGAGCTTAGTCTATGGTCGATCATAGTGAAAACAGGAATGTCCCAGACTACTGCCTCCTGGCTAGACTGAGAGAAAGAAGCAGAGACACAGCAAGGAACAGACAGGCACCGAGAACGAGACATACTGTAGGGTGCAGAAAGGAAAAAAGGAAACTCGATGTATAGAAGACCGATGGAGACAGCAGAAAGTGGACGGAGGAAGCCAAAAATGACAAATGAAGATATGATAAACACAGACACTATGAAACAAGAGAAATGTTAAGAGGCTCCACACCACAGATAGGAAGACAAAAGAAAATCTAGCTCTGTGTGGAGGTGCAGTTCTGGTTTAAGATGACGGCTTCATCTCCGTGCACTCGCTCTTCAGACCCTCCTCATCCAACCCTCTTGTCAAGAGCCTTCTTCAGCTACATTACTCACAAAGAAAAAGCAGTTTTCGGGGTAGTCTCCTCGGACCGTGCAGCACTATAGTTCACACAGACAAACACCAACACTCACAGGCATAGACACCAACTACATTTCAAAGCACGATAGTAACGTAGATGCATATTTAGCTGCAAATGTCATTATTTGATTGTTGTTAACAATTCACTGGTTAAAATGTTTAATGGGATAAGTCTGAAATATCGGAGTGCGAACATACTCACAGTCATACTACTGTTACTCTGGATGTCAGTCTTATCTTGCTTTCTTTCCTGTGCGCTTAATGTGAGGAAGGATATCAGCTGAGAGTTATGATTGAAAAGCCTTGTCAATAACACACAAGGACAAGGTGAATACAGAGTTACTGATCCTGGTATGTTGAAGCTGCAGATGAGCATCTCCTAAAATCTAAGGTCTGCTTCGGTATTTACTCTGAGCACATTATTCAGTAGTAGTATTACAGCCCAGGACTGGTTTCTGTAAATTCTGGTGTTTCTGTGTGTGTCTTTATTTTAAGTGTCCATCTGTTCTTTCTGTGTCCTTCAACAGCTGCAGAGTGCTAGCCGCCCACTCACACCTAAAAGGCTCTGTCGCACCGGAGTGTCAAAAGGACTGATTTCCTGTCCAGTTTGACCGCAGCCACAGCAAAAAACACAGGTCTGCATCAGACTGGTCCCAGCCATCTCTGTGTATTGCTACTGTGTATCACACACCCCATCTGTCACCTGCCAGAAAAAAAACAGACCAATATTCCCTCTTAAGTAACTATCTGCAAACAAAGCTACAGCCTGACGCTCCATCACCACTTCAGTGCGATGCAAACATGACATATCAAATGACCCTGATGTACAAGTCTGTCTGTGTGCAGAACAGCTGTATAGCTCTATGTGTGTGTGTGTGTGTGTGTTTGTGTATTTCAACAAAGCTCATGCATGCATGCTCCAGGTCCCAGGTAGCCAACAGCAGGTATGAATTCTGTCCTGTGCTCCACTGCAGTGGCCCAGACACGGATTAATAGTGTCATTAATCTTACCTTTAAAATGAATGACTACAGCATCTCCAACCTGCCCCCCCCCCAGCACTGCAGTACCCACTCTGCAGTAATGGATGGAGAGTAGGTGTGCCATCCTATCCATACTTGGCTTGCCAGCGCCTGGCACAGCAGGATATCAGAGGACAGCAGGAATGCTTCAGCAGGCACAGACTACTTTCTCTCAGTCTTGCTGCTAGTCCTGTGTCTGCATCCATGTGTGTCATGTGCACCCAGCTAGTTTTTCAGAATCACAAAGAAAACACAGAGGATTTTTGCTAAGAGGGAATGTGAAGGAGATTGTCAACTTTCCTTCAAGGATTGCCCAGCTTCATGTGGCATTATGATCAATATGCATTCCCTCACTCACTGCGACTCGTGGTCTCTCCTTTAATGATCGCCCAGAAATGCTGTGTTTGTGAGAAGCGGTGGGAGATGATTTGGTTGAATGAAAGTAGAATAAGAAATAAATCATTCATTGCTGATCAAATGCAGGTAAGGCGGAAGAGAAAACAAAAATGTTTGACAGTTTTCTACCAGTTGGAACTTGCCAAATGCAGCTTGTCGTTTTGGTAACACCACACTTTGGGCACCTGCCAACTTTAGAGAAAGAATATTTAGTAGTTCTGGTTCCATACCGTGTTTCTCTACACCGGATTTGCATTGTGGTAATGACACTCCCTCCTTAATGTTTATTACAAAAAATTGCTCGTCTCCATCAAGCAGCTGTTACAAATGTGATGTTGGGTGTATGACAGTTGCTAAATGATGGTGAAATCCTAAGTTAACCAATCTTACATCGTCAACAGCAGGTCCCAGTAATGAACGAGAACAGGTAACGATTCCTTCTCACCAGCACTGCCAATCTGGTGGAAACGTCCAATATATCGACGTCTGTCCAGCGGCAAAGCATGAGTTTGTGGGAGTAGTTTGACCTGTGTGGCATTCATCACTAAGTGAGGGGGTGGGAGGTTATCAGGCTGGAGCTAGAGATTTCTCACTTTATCAATAAGTTGTCAGTCTTCTTGCTCTTCCTCATCTCCCTCCTACACCATACGCTTCACCAAATGCCAAATGACCCTCTAAGCCACAGAGGCTGCTGGCCATTTTCCAGTGGGTCCTACACACACACACACACAAGCAGAGTCATAACTCTTTGGGCCGTATGTCACTGTAAAGGTTTAGGAAATACACCAAACTATTTTTAAAACATCAGTTTAGTTAGAAAGCTGTTTTTTCTTTGAGCATGTGCTGTTTTTACAGCACAATACAGTTACACCGCTCAGTACAAGCTTGTTTTTCTTGTTCCGGCCACTGAGCATCACATAAAAATCACAGCTCTTTTCCGCAGCTCTTTAAAAACCTTTTTCAGTTTTCAGTTCCTCCCAGAGAAACATTTAATAGGGTGTGATTTTCTGCTGAGTCACAGATAACCAGGGAAAAACAAAGACACTGCCAAACCACACTCATGTATCTTTTAATTAGACTAATTATTTAGAAGATATGATGCTTCATACATGTATAATATTTTTACTTCAGCTTTTATACCATGTCTCCTGATGCCTCGTCACACTGAAGCAGGGGAACTCATCTAAGTAAGGAACCAGAAGTTTGTATCCATCCCACATTTTGAACCTGCCATACATAAAAATTAAAGGTATTTCAGGCTTTTGTTGACAAGACCATTCTAAGGTAAACTAATATGGGACCAACAACAGCACCAAGTCAAAAAAGAAAAGACCAGTTCACACCAGCTATGGCATTTTGGAGCACCAACTTTGCCTTCGTCAGTACCACCCTGTCAGATCAGTACGTAATAAATGTCAGTCATTCCTCATGGGATCGTGTAGATGTGACATAAGTGGGTAGCTCACTGACAAAATCTGGCAACCACTGAATGGTGCATAGATGTAATGACTACTCTGGGAACAGGGTGGGAGAGAACACTGATTCAAATTTCCTGTAGAAGGGAAAGTTATGTGGTGAATGAAGAATCTAAAAGAACAAAGACTATTGCAGCTATTAAACTTAGATATTTTAGATGTGATTTCAAGCTTTGAGTGCCTGGCCACTTTTGTTAATGTACTGTTGGAGCCTGCTGTGAACTAAAGTATCTAAATACTCGGTGGGTCACTGCCCCTGACAACTTTTTAAATACTTCCTGCTGAACACAGTGATTCTTGCATGGAAAGTAGCAACTTCCTACATCATGTGGTCATATCCTGTCTGTTGTAGCTTGTTGGCTCCATGGATTCATTATTTACCATCGCAGCTTGTTGCTATTGTTGAATGTTTATAACTATTATATTTTATCTCACTATGTTTCTGTAGTTTTTACATCATGAAATAATCCCATAAATAAATAATTAGTCTATCGCATAGTCAATAATACATATAAGGTATAGCAAAGGGTGGTGTCAGAGTGTGCTTAAAGTGTTGGGTCTTTTTTTTATGACATCTGTGAGTTGGCTGAATGGTCAAAATACCTCTAAACCGCTAAATCTGTGAGGTGTGTGAGGAAGGAGAAAGGTGTTAATTATTTACTTTCCCCATCCAGTTTTCAGCGACTTGCCTTCCTTCTTATTTGTAGCTGCTCATAAACAATTGTGGTAATGATGCATAAATGAGTGGCTGAAGTCATTCTTAAGTAGTTCTACAAATGCCCCAAGCAGATGTGACGGACAGGAAAACAAAACCAGGGATCAGAGCATATCTCTCGTTATTACTTGGCACATAACAGCAAGCTAAAACATATCCATTACTGATGGTACAGTATTCCAGAAATGCTAAATAAAAGGAAAACTGCTGCCAACTGCCATGGCTGCTACATGTTCCGGATATTCCTCAAGTTACAGCTTGGGGCAATAAAATAGGGTTAGAGGCCAAGAAATGCGCCGCCACATGTACCTGCCATTGCCTGAGGTGAGTTTTCACTCTTTTGAGTGGGAAGGAGATGGAAACCATTCAGCACACTGGGCCTCAATTCTTTTCTCTTAAATTGTTCTCATAAACTAAGCGACAGCTGCTGCAATATTAATTTGTTCCTACAGTCTCTGCCTCTTGGTCTCTCCTCTGTCAGTTCCTTTTCTTTTTCTGTGTCAGTCAGTGTCTCCTAAGTCTTCACAATCAGAAACAGCTTTATTCGCCAAGTCTGTTGCACATATAAGGACTTAGCTTCTGGTTGTTTGTAGCTTTTCTAGGACCGTACAGACAAAAAACAAGTACATGAAAAACAATACATTAAAGACAAATTATGAAAAGTGTGTGCAGTTTTTGTCCATATAGCAGCAGCAGTCAGTTGTTGTTGTTGTCAGTCATTATACACAGTTTTGTTTTAGTCTCATCTCACCACTCTCGGTTTCATTTCTCTTCCTCTCCAATGTCCCATTCAGGCCTCCGCCAGGCTGGTAACATCCCTGGCATTAATACTGAATAGCTAACAGGGGGCTTAGCCTCACACTATGATGAGTAATTGAAATAATCAACTCCATTGCTAATGACTCATCTCCTTGGCACTGAATACTAGTCTCCACATCATTGGGAGTGTGGAGCAGGAGGTGCCAGTGCCGGGAGACATTTCCCAGCACATTTCTCAGACAGCGAGTGAAAGAGAGAGAAATAGTGAACACACATCTACCATGAGTCAACCATTATGGAAAACATGACGGTTATTCCCTTTGGGCTTTCTGGCCAATAAATGAAAGAGCGTGACCCAGAAGATTGGATGAGGACAAATTGAGGTTACAACTATGACACAGTTTGTAATAATTTTACCACTGGAATTAGGTATTTCACACAGGATGAGTATTTCTCTGACAACCCACCGCCACCCACCCTAAAGACACACACTCACACACGCTTTAGGTGCAGTGGTGTGGCTACAGCTTGAGGTCTGGTGAGCGGACTGGACTGGAGTGTGTTTGTTTGGGAGAGCTCAGTCATGCAAGCTGTTTGCACAACAGGCCTCCTCTGCACTGTGGGAAAACTCTCACATGGTCGTCTGCCTGCCTGGCTGACTGACTGGCTGGGGAGTTCATTGAGAAATGGCATGACACAGAGAGCCCTGCAGTACCGGCCCAGCCTCTTTTACTTGTCAGTGTAACAAGTCTCAACAGCTACAACGACGTGTAAGGAAACGGAGTCAAATGAAGAAGATGAAGTAACATTGCAAATGTTGATTTTAGCTTTTCTTCCGGCAGCTCCCCTTGTTATTAGATGGCGGTGCTTGTGTTGAGGTATGCAGGGAATGACCATGCTGGCAGCTGAAGAGGTGCGTGTGTGTTTTGGGCTGGTCAGTTGGGACATATCAGCTTGTTTAGTTTTTTACTTCTAAAAATATGACAAAATACATAATACAAAGGTATGTACAAGCGTCAAGTCTGTTGTGAACTTGCACACACTTTAATTGCACCAGCTGTCAAGCTCAACACACACGTTCAACAGGCTTACAATGACACAAAAATAGCGCACATGCAACGGCTGACGCGCATAGACATGACAAACATTCAGGGCATCCTGAAAACACACATGCAGGAAACGTAGTAACGATTGAGTCTCCGCTGACATGTCCCCAGAAAACTGCAGGTGGTGCAGTGAGCCCCAGCCGGCAGCAAGTGTGAAGCAGCTTAGGTGGGGGTGGTGCTGGCTTTTCAGGTTAAGGAAGTCGTGACATGCCCTTCCAGCAGGCCCATAAATCAGCAGGCTGAACCTCACTAAGGATGACTCTTGGGAGAGAAAGTCATAGAGAGCACAGCACATACATACACACAAAGGCACTGGTGCCAGTCATTTCAGCTCACACACAAAGGCACATGCACAAGCATGAGACAAACACAGACTCTGCGGGAGCACACGCTACGCAGCGCTACGTAAGTGGTTGTGGCACTTTTCGCCTTGGGGCCTTACATGCTACACCTTCCATTATGTGGCCAAGTGTGTGTGTTTGTGCAACTAGGGTTAGTGCAATCAAAGAATTAAAATGATATCCAGTTCCTAATTATACAGTCTAATTATACACTGCTTAAAACACGTGCCCTGTTGGAATTTATTTCAACAAGCAGTTAAACAACATTCAAACTCCTACATGGATGACCTGTCCTTTGGGAGTTATACACAAAGCAGTAACCCTATTTTGCATGATGTAGGAATAAAACAACTGGTGTTGTTGTTTTGCACATAAATGTTTTAGATCATCAGTCAAATTTTAAAGATAATTTGAGTGAATTAAAAGGGCAGTTTTTAAATGATGATTTCATTTATCAAGTTAAAGAAAGAAATTAGTGCATCAACTAATGTAAAAAAAAAGTCTGACCAAAAATCTTAGGGGAATCACGTTATTGTGTAAAGAGAAACATTCAAACATGGGACTGGCTGTTTATGGCTAGCGGCTTTTCTTGTGCAACAAGCTTTTAGTTCTACAGAAAACTATATTCCTGTAACTTTGAGATCCCATTGCTTTCAGTGAATACTTGCTTTTGTTCACTGGTGAGGTTGAGATGGCTCATTACATCTTTTACCAGCATGATGTCACATGCTTGTACAGAAAGTCATTGTCAAGTGCAACATCGCTGCAGAAACTGAACAAACTGCAGATAGTCTAAACCACACACACACACTTCAGTCCTACAAAACAGTTTCACAGTTCAATCTGAGTGATGGGTACATACGATGATAAATAGGTTATGGTAAATCTATGGACTCGCCTGTGGAACATCTTAGTCACAGAGGGATACCGCCTGATCACTACCAAATCCCTGCTAATTGTACAAGTGATTACTCAACACTGAAGATACTAATCTCAGGTTTTTAGTTTCAAGCCTGCTTCTGCATTGGTCAAAAAACAACATTCAATGAGCTGACATGCACAACATCTAAACATAAAAATGTTAATATGTGAAAAACGTGCAGTATGTTTAATCTATTGTGTATCTTCAGAAACTGTCTGAATTTTCTAGGTTGAGACCGTTAAAAATTTGCCAAGCCATAAATAGAAATCCCTGTTGTGTTGGCATGTTTGGGATTTTTGCATGTTTGTACCCATTTATGAATAAGAGCTGAGAGGGGGGGTGAGGCTTTTAGATGCTTTGACATCAGTCAGAAAACAGAAGAAACCTTAAGTATTGGTAACAGTTAAGGTCCGCTATGAGTTGTTAAAAACATTCTTGCCTGGAGAGTGAAAAAGAAAATAGATTATAAAAATAAACTGCATCACATCGAGACAGAGAAGGATGCAAGCCTCTCGCTTCACGAGCAGTTAGGTACTTTCTCTGCTTCACCGCACCAGCCCATGCAATGGGCCCGCTCTCCTTTTTAATGCAACTAACTTCTGCCTTTCTGAATGAGAGTTATATTGCTTCTCTATAGGCACAGTCAGAATGTTGTCGTTGCTGCATACATAGATCACACCTGCACAGTTAGAAGAAGCATTATGTCATTGAGATACAGCACCCACCGATTCCCAACTACATCCTAATATTATTCCCTTTCCCCTTTTAAAAGAATTACAGTCCTAACTGTGCACTGGTATGTTTGAATTAAGTGCATTACTTCATGTTTTTGAAAGTATCCATCCGTCACCAGAGAATAAATCCATGGATCATTATGAATTTTAAAAATAACGACAACAGAGCCAAAGAAAATCACTAACTGCTCCACTTAACACGACACCCTGCCAGCTCAGTCTAAACAGCAGAGAAAGCAAGAAGTGGCAATCAATAGATATGATGGATAAAAGCAGGAAGCCTGAAAACACCAGCGCCACAAGCTACAAAATATAAGCCATCAGAAACAAAATGAAGACTTTATCGGTTCCAATAAACAATAGCTGCCAACATAGTTTTATTTTCTCAGTTCAGTCCAATACAGAACAGTGTCAAATCTAATATAAGAAGCACAGAAAGACTTGGAATATGTTCAAGATTCAAGTGATACCACAGTGATACCCTGTTCTGTTTTTTTTCTCTTTTTACAGCATCCTTCACCTGAGAGAGGCGATAAATCTTGAGTTTTTGTACTCGGCTGAGGCAATGACTGGGCCAGAGGTCAAACCAGTAAGACAGATGAAAACAAGAGATTGTCTGGAGGCCCATTAAAAGAAAATTGCCGAGGAGGGACAGAGACATTCATGTCCTGCCTTTGTGGGAGCAATGGGAGCAAGTGTGTGTGGGTGCAGGAGGGTGAGAGGTACTAGTATCATGGATGATATAATATGACTGTGTCACTATATCAAGGGCTAAATGCTGATATCGTGTAGTCATCCCATATTCCGGAAAAAGGTTTCACAGCAACACAAATAGTTTTAACATTCTGTTCTTGGGTACTAAGGTCTGTTTAGGAGAAGAAAACAACTGCCACATGTTTGTTTTCTCAAAATGTCTTCCCTTTCTGCACATTCTTTGTTCTTTGTCATTGCACTGCTCACTTAGCCACAGAATGAATGTGCAATCTGACAAAGCTGTGTGGAGAATGTGGTTAGGCGGAATACTTATGTTAGCACACAGCTATTGTTAAAAAAAAAACGGCCTTCCTGGAAATCCCAGCAAGTGGTAGTCTCCGTGTCACAGAAAGCACTTCTCCCTCTGTTGGTCTATTACCTTTTTAATAAATTAGCCTCTGCTTATTAAAATATTTTGTGAAACGGGTCATTTTTGCTCTGTTGCACCTGTCATGTAACATGCCATGAGGCCATCAGAGCCTCTTGGAACCATATGGCAAAATGCCACTGCTTAATATTTAGTACTCCACTAAAGCACACAACATAAAGACAGAGCACAGAAACGATTCAGTTACTCGTCACTTGACCTGAGTTTACTGAAGAAAGAAAGATTTGATCTACCTGCCATCATCTTCTGGGCCTCGTACGGCTCCATGTAGCCATCATTCTCGGTTGTCACTTTTTCCATGGTGGTCTGAGTGCCACCAGCCTGCTCAGCATCAAAAGGGTCCGCATAATCTTCAACGATAATGAGCTGCAGGAGGTAAAAGAAAGGAAAGTCAGATGAAGGGACGGGAGAAAGTGAAACAGCGATATGAGTTTCATCTAGCTGCTCTGTTGAGCACTACAATGGTTATGGTGTCAGGAGAGTTGCATGACAGATGACTGCTGTGGCCTGAGACAGGACCTAGTGATATCCACTGAGGCAGGTCCGGAAATAAAGGGAGAAACACATAAATAACAATCCACCTCTGTGTGCCACAGCACACCACCACAACGCCTCAGCTTTTAGCCTTACAGCACACTCTCTGCTACCGCTGGTCTGCCTAATTATATGATAGCCCAGTGACAGGCCTACATTTCAAAAGTAGAGGAACGAAGACCACAACTGCTCAACTTTCTTAAGAGAAACAATTTGGCAGATTTATGCGGAGCTGGCAGTGAGCCACGGCTAATTGCAGTCTTGCTCTTTTGCTGAGTATTTTGTGCAGCGGATGGCAATTAGGGGCATGTCCTGAGAAACAGAAATACAGCTCAAACCTTTAGGGAGTAGGGCAACAGTCCACCGCTACAGTGCCTTTGGGGGATGTTTGTTTCCTTGAAATGTTTGATTCATCTACTTTACTTTACTTTACTTTACTTTGCTTGGCAGACGCTTTTATCCAAAGCGACTTACAAGGAGCTAGCGCTGTGT
>JAUMHF010000017.1:17322372-17336883 GCA_032359275.1 Microctenopoma steveboyesi
GTCAGACGGGATTCGAACCTGCGACCTTCTACTTCCCAGTCTGACGCTTAACCCATTGAGCTACCAGGCCACATCTACCGAAGATCTTCCCTTTGAAAGACAATGAACTCCCACCTGAGCCACGTTTTCTCTTGGATCTAATGAGGAGGTGTGAGTTTGGGCCAGCTGTCAGAAAACAGCCTTTTTCTGCTGCACCTCCTGACCATCTAGTCCTGCCAGAGAACAGCACTGCGTGTTCTGTAACTTGTTGTTCTGTAAGAAACCACTAAAAAACAGGGAAATGCTCGTGTATTCACCTAATTGACCATTTAAACACATACATGACTGACACTACACCCTGTGAGTCATGGTTTTACCGAAAGGGATTTAGTCTCATCATCAGTAAGCTCATCACTCATCTGGTGGATGAGGCTGGGCGGGGCCACCTGGAGGTGGACCATGTCTCATACCCACCACGCTATGCCTCCACCTAGCCAAGAACAACCACTGTCCGTCTTTGCCACAGAGAGAGAACACTTCCCAGAAGTATACCCCATATGCAGGCCACCAGTGAGAGCACCACAGAGACACACACACACACACACACACACAGACACCTGCCAAGTATCAGGGAAGCAAACAAAATTTACATACTGTACATCCCCTTTGCAGCTCCGGAATATTATTTCTGATAAGAAAACACAGTAATGATTGAGGTCAAGGTGGCATTTAACACGGTTATGTATTTAAAAAAAAAGTCTTGACAAGTTTCCAAAACTTAAATGCTTGAAAGTTCACTAAGGATAATTTGTAAGCCGCTTAACGGCAGAGAAATGCTGGAAGGTATATTCCTGAACAGATCATCTCGGCTATACATGGATTAGGAAATAATAGCAAAGGAAGTAAGTAGCATAAATGTGTTTCATAGTAGCTACTGTGTGTTAAGTCTGCCTTCTTCAATATTCCCCTGCCATCTGTTTTAGGGAAAATAACTAGGACTTTTTTCTGCCACAACATAATTATGGGTTCCTCAAATGTTTTGCTTCTGTGAATTCAAGCTAAGGGGAAAAATCCAAAACAAACATTGTCCTGGTGTGTTTTTGTGCCACCATAAATATACATATTTCCCTCACAAGCTTCATTAAAATCCTGCCATTCTGATAAGCAACATCTTTGCGGGGCCCAGGAAACCCAAAACCCCATACACAGTCTCAGTGCCATTACCGTCTCACACCTTGTTGCAGGGAAACTCAGCCACCAATAATCATAGCTTGTGCCAAACCTACCTCAGATACCGTCTTTGAAAATAGAGCTCTAACCTAAAATAAGTAACTCACAGAAAAGAAACATATGAATAACCTAAATGAAACAGACGGAGGCCAGTGCCCATCAGACTGTGGTCCACATATTCCAGCAGAGTGGCTCGAGGTTTGAGACCAAATCCCACAAATGTTAGAAAACACTACAAATACGGCAGCTTACTATCTGTTCAGCAGCATTACATGACATTTACTGTAGCAAAAGATCTCTTTAAACACTTTGAATATGTCCCACTTTCTGCTTCATCATGAGCCAAAGGATGTTTGGGCATGTTTCAGGAAATGCTGCCAATCGCTTACTGAGTTACAGTATGTGGGGAGTCTCACCAAACACATTACATCATCTTTTGCCTTTCCTGTTGACATAAAGTCAAGCGAATACAGGGTGGTGTATGTGATAAAACCTTCTGATAAAATCAAAAAGGCTGATGTATTTGGATCAAGTTAATTAAATGTGATTTCAAATAAATAAATAAGAAAGCTTGGTTTTATTGACCCTACACTACACTTTGCTTGTTGTGTGACTCCAGTCAAGAACGTATTAACTTTACAGATGAATATCTGTGAAGGTTCTCAGTCATCCAGGTCATGGTTATCTCAAAAAGGTTTAATGCAAAGCAACTGGACTTGTTTGGTTCCTGTTTAAACAGGGGTGGCAGCCTCAGACACAATCTATCACCCGCTTACAAAGCTGTTATCTCAGCGATACCCAGGAAGTTCCACAGTCGTTCACACTCTGGCTCAGGTGGTCACATTAACATACGTGAAAGCCAGAGGGGAGGACGACCTACAGGTGACCTCCAATCACCAACCTGAGGGTTCCACAGGGTTTATAAACCTGCTCCTCACATCAGTCAGTCAGACTCTAGAAAGCCCTCTAGGAAGGTGAGACGTTGTCAAGAAACAATCTCAAAAACGTTGCTTTTGAGATTTACAGATGAAAATACATCTCTCTAGGAAACTTAATCTTACTCTGACATATGTGCTTCCCAAACATTTTTACCTTCCTGAACAATCAAAATTAGGCTCAGCCAGGGTCTGAAAGCCCTGCTGGTACTGAAGGCAAAACAGAAATCTGCAATCAGTCACAAGTGGGTTGTTCTGCCCGTTTATTGTGAAATGTGTTCGGCAGAGGCTGCGCCAGCTGCTTGATATTCCTTTTGCATAACGTAAATATGTTATGATAATATGTATTTACAGCAGACTATAAAGCATTGACAATGTGAAAAAGGGTGAAAGAAAAATACAGAACACATCTACAGTTATATTCCTTTGTTCCTTCATCCACATATCCAGTAGAACCAGACTATATGTATGTGGATCATACATATAAATCAGTTTGTGAATTTCCTAAGAGGCTTGTCATCGAAGAGCTAACACTTACCTGGCACATGTTCTTTTTCACGACAGTGGGAACAGTGAACTTTTCTTTCTTTGTTAACCTGATGACAAACCAGATTTCTGCCCACCTACAGCTGAATAAACATGAAGCCATAAGAGAGTGGTCAAGACGCACAGGATGTCCGTTTTTGATGTTTCACTTTCATTTTGAACAAAGAGGTCGATGTGTTGCTAAATGTTGTCACAAACTCCACCCAATGTTACACTGATATTTTTACAAACCATTAACACGTACAGTGGGTGACGTACTGTCACCCATTAACAGGCAACAGCAATATTATGTGTGGCCTACACAGAGCGTGCCAAAGCATCTAGAGATCTGAACCGTCAACTGCTTGGATCAACAGAATGCCTCATGCTGCCCCTGCAGCCCAGCTCATGTTTAGGTGGAGGAGGTGGTTATTATTTCCAAATAGTTTCAATGTGTCCTCCTGGTTCCACTGCACTAATGACTACTCGACAGCAGGAGGAGCATGGGGATGTAAGGAGAGGGGTGCTAGAGAGCGACGGAGCTGCCTGGGGACACACCATCTGTCTTGTGGCATGCCAGAGTGTGTCAGGACCGCAGCCAAGTCACACTTGTCATCGAAGTAAAATTCCCCCTAAGCGCAAGACTGCAGTACCTCGATATATTAGGTCTTTACTAAGCATGTGATGTAAGTCTACATGGATCTCACAAAGTCACCTCACAGGCTTAGCCCATGTCCTGTGGTAGCTGGGTGATCTGCAGCACAGAGAGAGAAAACTCACTCAATTACGTTAATTCCCCAGCTTGAATCCCAGGTTGGCCACATCTTATACCTGCCAGAGAACTGCCAGCTCACAACAGAGAAAGCAACTTCTTGATATGCACTGTGGCTCTCTCCAAATATGTGGGAACAGGGAGAACATTAGAGAAGGAGGGAGACTATAACAGGCACCTGCCACTTTGGCTCAATGTTCAACGATGCTGGAGCTTCTAGGATTACAATATGATTGGGCCCCATTGTTCCATTAAAAGCGAGAAAATACAGGCTACACTTCTCCTCCTGAATTCTTAATGGACGGAGAATGTCAGATAATCAAGAGCAAAAGAATACAAAATTGAGAAATAGCATTAGCTGAAATTTGAGCACATAGATGGAAATCTAATAATAGTAATTAGAAAACAGGCTCCTGCATTACAGTTTTCTGGCAATCTAGGCAAATATCATGTCCAGTGTCGGGACCAACAACAAAAAGCAAATGCAACATAAGAGCAGACTGATGATTTCACTAGGCGACAATCCGATAAACACTGTTGGACATATGCAAACTGACTAAACACCTGCTAAATGAGTGCAGACAGGACTGTGATATTAATTGCATGGCTGGTCCAGGAAGGACTGAATGCGTCAGGGTGTAGTCAAGGTTGAAGCTCCTCTGCGACTGCCAGAAAAGTCAGCGCGCTGTAGAATGAGAAGGGAGGGAGGAAAAAAAGGACTGACGTGTGTGATTTATGTCTCACGCCACGAGGGATTTCAGCCACTGATAACCTAATACAACTCAGTGCTTAGCAGCCCAATTGTACAAAGGCACTTTAGAAGGTATATTTTTGCTGCTATTGCGCTTTTGTTCTCTGTGTAACAAAAATAAATAAATAAATAAAACATACCACTATAAGCCATTTTTAAGACGAGATGAAGGGAGGGGAAAGCATAACGTATGACTACCCCTCATGGATGGAAAAACATTCATTTGATCATGTGAAAGCAAAACACAGAAGAAAGTAGCCGTGTTGATACTGCCTGCACCTCGTCTTTGTCTACAAACGCAGGAGGAAGGATTTGTATGCACTATGCAGTAATTCTAAGATATCTTGGACACAATTTTCTAAAAGTAACATACAGGCAAAAATTCCCCCAATGCAATTTTATTTAAGCAAAAATGATCACAGCGTCTCTGTTGACATAATGCAGTTACTATCAATAAGGTACTTTCATGTTTCTAAGAAGCGAGTGTAAATCTGGTTACAATTCATTGAAGGCACCTTGTGAAGACTGAGCCCTGCTGGGTTCTATATCTCCCAAACAGATTAGGCTGATGGAAAACCGGCTTCACCTCTAAAGGAGAAACTAGGCAGGAGTACACTTCCTACCATACAGACCTGACATTTATGAAACTTTATTGAAATGTTTCCTAGGAAACACGGTTGCTGCTTGAGCATTCTGCCTCTGAGAGCTTGGACGAGTAATGCGCCTCCACTAAAGGCCTACTTAGGAGTCTGCAGAGGTAGCTAATCAAATTAGTACAACTGCTATAAAGACACAATCAGTCACAAGTTACTGCAGTCCGCACACTTTACACTTGTGGGAACACGAATTAGAAAAAAATTCTGTTTTTAACTTTTTAATGAAAGTTCATTTGCTTTTGGTCTAAATGAAAAATCAGGCAAACCCACCTCTCCGGAACACGTACAACCTGATCGACAGCTGAAAAACTTCTGTATTGCTTTCTTACCACTCAGCTGCAGAAGTGCACATCCTCAATGGTTAAAGATTGCACTTAGCATTCCTCTTTGTGCTCAGCCATCAGTTTCGCATGTGTCTCCCTTTGAGACATCTGCTCTGTTCAAAGAACAGCTCACTTTTGGCTGCCGACTTATTTACTACACACACCATCTTAAGATTCAGACCACATTAAATTTTGGTTCTTCAGATCTCTGCACACTTGCCCATGTGAGGAGGCTTTCATACCGCAGCTGGGGTAAAGCCAGTTCTTTGGGCATAAGGGATTTAGCCTGTTGTTGATCATGGTTTGCATGGGAATGCTTCCAGATGCAGCAACAGTGACACTCATACCCTGCACCGCAACGAAGGGAGAAAAACATCAACAGTGAATAAATGAAACATGTTATATATACCTAGGAGTCCCCATCACCATTCTGACTATGGGTTGTACATTTGGTAAAATCAGGTACGTGTGTTTATGGTTTGCATGTAAGATATGCATATTAAAGTAAAATGTTATCAGTGCTCATTCACATCAGACCTCAGTCTGTACAAATTGATACTTATGAGCTCCCAGGCAATCACAAAAGGTCTAGAAACTTAAGCACGAGTTAAAAAAAAACGTCAGATCTGTGGTGAGTTATAAATAGGGCCGTCTTCTGTCACCACAGTTTTGTTTTTATCTGCTTCTAGCAGCACATCATATCATCATAAGGTTTTCATATCAGTGTAAATAAACACCTGCTGTGATCAAACTACTGATGGGGATACAGTTGATTAATCATCTGTCATATAGTCATTACAGCATCATGGAAACACAAGAGAACCTACACAGTTGTAAATACAATTTAGATCACTAAAAATATCATGCTTTCTGGGAACAGCACTTGGGGAGAAAACTATATGCCCCACAGGTCCATTCGTTCTGTTCTTCTACTACCAACTTCCAAATCTACTCAAGGTGCTGCTGCTCTGGCTTCACGGTCTAATGTGTAACCTTGCCATTCCATAAATTCTTACTAACACTACCCTTGTCTCGTAGTGAATGAATGCATATTTCTTTAGCACCCAAGGCAGTGAAGCACAAAAACGATCCCAACTTGTTGCTAAGGACCTCGTTCATTGAAACCCACTCCACACAGACACTTAAGACCTCCAGTGGAGAAAGGATAGGAGGTCGTGCGTTGCAACCGGCGAAGGTGCTCTTAATATGCGACAGATATTCAAGATTAACTACTTGACGATATGCTTGACAAAATCCAATTTCCTTGTTCTGCCCCATCCCTGTGTGATAGATTTATTGGCAGTGTCTCTGCATTCAGTTAGTGGTGCAGCACAAGACCCGAGAATAATTCAGGTGCTACAATGTTGGCATTTTACAAACCATGATAATCCTGCTGTGAATGAGCGACTTGTCCTCAACATGGCTACACTTACTTCCACCAACTGCACAGTTACAAGCTTTTCTGAAACACTGTTTTTCAATTTGAAAATGAGGAAGTGTGCAAGTGAAAAATTTTGTTTTTTTTTGCTAAGGAGAGACCCATAGGTCTACTGACACAGTCGGTGCACATGCAGTTAACTCTTATTTAATTTCATTTGCATCTAACAGGCAATATTGTTTATTGTGGCTCTGTGAGATAAAAACTGACACAACTAGAAAACTGTGGCTTTATGAATTAACATGAGGCGATCCACTGGGACAGAAGCTTTCAATCTGGGAGCATGGAGAAAAACAAACTGCAGTCGGGCCATAAACAAAGCTTCAGAAGATGATGTGAGGACGCCTTGATTGAGGCTGGAAGCTCTGTGGCCTGAGACAGCCTGTGTGTGGGAAGGATTCACTGAGGTCCCTACATGTCGTCTATCCTGACAATAGAGCGGGTGCAAAGGGTGGAGTCCCATACCGCTGCCATTGCTATGTGGCTTCCCACCTCTCTAAGCAGGACAGCAAAAGGCAAGGGAGGCTATATCCAGAGGAGTGAGACACAATCACCAGGCATCTGCCACAAACAGCTATTTACCCCTAACATTTGTCACTATTTCCGGCATCTAGACTGCTTAAACTGAAACCTCCCAGAACATTAACCGTGATTATATTTTAGCAAGCAAGCAGCAGCTAGAATGCCCAGCCTACACACACAAGGGCGAGCACAGACTTGTCAAGTTAAAAAGGGAATGTCACCAAGTTGTAAACACTTCCTGTCAGGAAGGGAGCACTTCCTTAATCCTGGAGCAACCAAGCCATTCCTTATTTTTCCCCAAACAACTGCAGCGAGTGTCTCTCCCTCTCTGCCTTCATTCTTATCACAGTAACAGCTAATTTTAACTGAAAAATAAAAGTGTCAAATGTGACCCATTGTGAGTAAATTATAGATCTGAGCAGTATTACAACAAACTGCATAATTTGGGAGTCTCATTTCTCATTCACGGGAGGCATGAAATCAAAGTCTGGAGTCCCGCTAGGAAGAAGTGGAAGTGTTCAGCTTTCTGGTGGGCACTCAGATCACAGAGCAGCTCTGTTTGCAAGACGGAAGTCTGGTTGCCTCCTGCAGTGTGACACAAAGACAACAGTCTGCACTCGCGCACAGAGAGATAAAAGGGCAAATCAGCACTCTATGACCTCTACTTCACACTGTATTTTAATGCAAAGAGAACAATTTCATTACAGCTGGAGTTTGCATAGTTTGTGTTGAAGAACAGGCAAAATGATATCACTAAAAAGCAAATGCGTTATGCCGATACATCCTTTTGTGCCTCAGATGGAAGCAAACTTAGGGCTCAATTTGTTTTCTTTTAATCAGTTTGTGACGATCTGCCTACCCACCAGGACTCCCTCCTTCTACACACACCGTCATTAAACAAAACAGAGCCATGTGTCTCCAGCTCCCTAGCGGCCAGATATGCAGCACTAGTCTGCAAGTTAATTGTGACCTGATGGAATCATGTGACTGATGTTTGGTGGCAAAACTAGAAAAAGAAAATCGAGCAACAAACTTAACAGACTCCACTGGGGCTCTTTACACTGGGAAGCAGACTCCCAGATGGAGGGAAAGAAGAAAGTAAGCAAACGATGGCTAAAGGCCATTTCAAGGATTTATAACTCTTCGCGCGCATGCTCTATAGGATGGTTTATACAACTTAACATAAGTAGTCAATGGTGCTGTTAATTGTAACAGGATTTGTGAATCCACCAAAGTTAAATCTTAAAAAGGCTAAAAATGTCAGTCTCACTTGAATAGCCACTACATTATGTCTTCCAGCGTATCCTGAGTTCCAGTATGAGCGATCCGGTTTTAGTGGATGCTGAGGTTAAACACGCAGACTGACCAGCTCTCTAGTCCTTCCTTCCTTTCAAAGTGCCCTTCCAGGATTCTTGTTCAGGTCACAGGACGCATTGTCTTTCTTCTCCTCATGGACAGTACAGAGTAGGGAAACTTAATGCGTATAAAATGTTTTTGTCACAATAAATAAATGATTTGCTGATGATCTGATTGTGGGTAATTAAAAAACCTTTGTTTTTAATTAGCCAGGGTGACTTTGACAAAATACTTGACATGCTTTAAATAGTTCAGGAAATGCATGACATTCTTTGACACCTCAGGTCACACTGGAAGCTCATAGTCATGCCTGGCATTCGACGCCAACAATATCAGCGGCTAGATTTCACTGTTGTGTGTCATGGTAGTCATAGCAACGCACTGCCTACGTTGCACAATTTATCGTAATTATCAAAATAATTATCTACTTACTTAAAGATGTGAGTCATAATCTGCCCAGTGCTGACGATAACACATTTGTCACTACTGAGCATGATTAAGAAAAACAACAGCTGCAAATTCCAAGATGTGCACAACACAGATTTTACACCAATCTGCTGATTATTTCAGCCTGGATAGCACACAGTCAGAGTACTGGAAGATTACTTAAGATCATTCTGTATTATATATACCTATAATGACTATATTTTATTTTCACTATGCATTTATTCTGCTGGGAGTATTTGAATGTGACACATTTTTCTTTAACTAATCTTTCATCTCTGTGGGAAACTATTACATTACAAGGCTTTTGCTCAGGCAAAGGGCACAAATAAACAGGTTCGTGGATGTGTACAGCAACACGAGCACATCCCCCACCCCTGTGGCATTCAGTCAGGTCTGCTATCAGACTCACCAGACTCCATCTGATACAGAAAGGTAGAGAACTGCACTTAAAAGCTGTGCTATAACAAAACATGATGCGCTCTGATGTTTTCATCCATTTTCTGGCTCCCTGAAGAAAACCACTCTCACAGATCCAGGTGATATTGACGGTTGTGCTTGACATTTCTCCCATCACTGGTAGAGATGAGTGTGAAAGGCCGGTGGGATGCATTTCTGAAACTCTACTGATGTCTGGATTGCCAAGGTGAAAGGCCGAGTGAAGATATTCAGCATGCCGGGAAATGAATCTGAGCTGAGGCATGCACGGTAGACTATGCAATCTACATGCCTGAGAAAGTGTTGTCATCTTGGAAGGTGTGTCCAGCGAAGACTTAATTCCACTATTTCACATCATCTCAAGTTCTGTGCGATTCTTTAAGTATGCAAAAAACAAAAGGAAGGATCACACAACAATACATTTATATGTGACATATTCTTTGTATAAAATACAATGTCTAATATTGTGACTTCTGAATCACATTGTATTGTAAGATTGTTAAAGCTGGTCTACTCCTGAATATGTTATTACTTTAATCAGGATATTGGGAACATTTTCAAAATATCTGATAATATATTTATATATATTTTATAATAATAATAATAATAAAGCAAAAGGTGCAGAAAATGTTTAATTAGCTTTATTTAAGTTTATTAAGTTTACTGACATGTGCTCAGTCATTTTAAGATGTGTTGCTAACGAACGGGCAAACGCACATACACAGAGAATCTAAAACATAAATTCTTAGGGGTATAACAATGGTTTGATGAGCCAGCTCTTGTATTGGAAGGAAAATAAGTACACAGCAAATCTGTCGATCCAGATGCTCCTGCTGGCTGCACAAGTTCTCTCTAGGACTCTGAGCCAACTACATGTTTCTATACATAGACATGCAAGCTGGTTCACAGGATCACTGAGTCCAAAAGACCCCGGCCCTGGAGCCAAAGTTAGTCTTGAAAAGCAATTTCCCAGGTGCACAGTCAGATACTGATGCTGATGGGCTTAACTTCAGAAGGATGCCGCAGTCTGTCAGCTCCACGCTACTGTTTTTGTTTACACGTTTCCAAGTGGAGCCCATCAACACTTTCGGGCGTCCTTGAGGGAAGTTAGGTTAGTGCTGAGTAGAGCGATGAGCGGGGAGATGAGGCCTTTAATTAGCTCCAAGGCAGGAGGATAATTGATCATCTCTCTCAACTCACTCTACCATGAAGGGCTTGGCAACATTAAAAAGAAGTGATATCACTACGTCTTGAAAACTCTTAACTATGAGACCACTATGACAATCTATCAAAATGCAGAAGACTGCAACTCCAGAGTGAGAATAAAAATCCACTGAATAAAATGACACCTCTTAAATAATGACTGGTACAAAGCAACACTGGATACTGGGGAAATAAGATGTGACACTTAAATGTAGCATGTACATGATATTTTGCAGAACAACTATACAAAAAAATGTCCTTGCTTTGCCTGAATAGCCAGAATAGAACCGGCCTGTGGAAAATTCACTTGACACTGCTATTGGCATCTCAGGCATTAGGTAAACAGTGATATAATTAGCATTCATGAGTCAAGTAATTAAAACATCAATATAACCAAACAGTGCTGTTAAGAGTTGCTCAGTCTCTAGCAGTCAGTTAAGTCTGCTCAGTTAAAAAGACAACTGATTCTGTGAAGCTAACGTACACATTCAATATCACACTAAGGTGTCATCTGTGCGTGAATATGTTTTTCTTTCATAAAAAACTGCCTGAGAAAAGTAGCTAGAACCAAAAGCATCCCTGAACCGAGAACGAATATTGTGAGCTCAATGCACTTTCAACCTTTCAACACTAGCCCTGAAGGGAGAGTGTGTTAAACAAACTGCAAACAGTGTGTCCTCCCACAGAGACTGTTGAAACAGGCACCAATACATAAGCAGAATTCTCACCTGGACACTGCCTCGAACAAGGATTTTCAAACAATTATCATAAAACCCACAGCTTCAGGACAAACTTTAATCCTCACAAAAGTTTTAACATAAAGTGTTAGCTCCCTTTGGAGCAATGCTGAGGAGCACAGGGACTGCGGGTTCCATTTCAGCTTTTTGGTACAACAGCTACAGAAATTTAAAAGAAAGGTTTTTATCTTGATTTCATCACACGTGCCTCTCCAGTCCTGCATGATTTTCACTTAACCCTCAGCACCTAAAAAGAAACGCCTCTCTTGACATTTTCTTTAAGCCCGCCAGCTGTCATCACTGATTCAGATTACCCATGATATCAGCCATGCTGCTAGATGTGAGGTATTTAAACCATACTATGCAATCCTCTGCCTTTCTGCTAAAGCCATATGGTGAAAGAGGAGGGGCAGAGGCAACTGCAGTCCTAGCTGAGCGAGATCTAAATAAGCGTCACTTAAAAAGAGACAACTGTAATTTGTTTAATCAGTTTAAACAGCTGCAGTGTCTGAGTGAAAATTGTAAATTCTGGTGTCCTGCTTGTTTTACTGATAACAGATAGTGCCGCGGTGAATATTAATCCTGTAAACCAAGTTCATTAGAGCCGCTCAAAACAGTGGCTGTCAGTTTAGGAGGACAAACAGAAGAGATACGACACTAGTTTATGGGCTTGGCCACTGACATGTGTGTTGAGAGCATCAGTAAAGTGACAGATGGAAGTAACAGTTGTGTTCTGTGCGATCAAACCCAGGATGAAAAGTGCAGCGTTTCCTCACGGTGTTTGTGACACGTTTCAGACATAAATATAATAAGTGTTCAACTATGTGTGAGATTGCCACGCTTCATAAAACGACAGGTGCACTTGCTAAAATGAGGAGGAGGAGGAAGTGAGGTGGCAGTGAAATCAAAATGACCACAAATATTTTGGAACAAAAGCACAGCTGAGACTGAAAAAAGGAAACGCCGGCGCACGCCGAGGCTCACACGACCGTGCTTTCTTCTCCGTACACGAGCTGTACAGACAATGAAACATTCCTCAGTGGTATGACACTCATCACACAGTCGGCCCTAACCCCACTGACACTGAACATCTCAGGTTTCTCTCACATGAACCTGTTGTGTGTGAATTCCTGAGAAGCCTGACATGACAGTGTGCACCAAGGCACAACATGCATCCACCAGTGTTCCTCCAAGATCATGCACAGGGCCAAAAACTGAGACTTCTGAAAGGAGCAAGGATGTGAGGTTTGTGTTGTTAAAGAGAGAGCAGTGCCAAGAAAGCCTCACATTAAAGTCATATATCCATAAACTCATCACGAGTAATTCCCCCATAGGCAGCCATATCACTGCACAAGAGCACATTCACTTAATTGATCTGTCCACTTAAATAGGATTAGATTAAAGTTAAATTAGACCCACTTTGCATGAGTCTAAATCACATTGTAGCTTAGAATAGTTGAACAATAGATGAACATTTCCCTCCGAGCGGCTACAGACACCGGTTTTTCAGTGGTAAAAACGTGTTTGCGCTCAGATATGGAGCTGTGTGTCAACAGCAGGCGTGGACGGCTCCACTCCCTGCAGCGCAGGTTAGTGATTAGACGGAGGTGGATGTCGCAACGCGCGCGGACAGTCGCTGTGCGGATGTGGTAACAAGTTCTGCCGGTTCTAGCGATTCTCTCCTTACTGGAGTAGGTCAAGCGCTTCAGAACAGACCACGTTTTAGCTGGAAACAACGGGAAAACAAAGGGAACGAAATGTTTGTTTATTTTCTTAGATGTAAATCCTACATGGCAATGTCTCAGGTGGAAATGTCTAGTTAATCAGCCAACTAGCGAGAGGCGCCGCTTTCACCAAACTACGTTGTTGTGAGTACACGAAACTTCAGAAGCAAAGTTGCTCGACACTTCCCCGACTAAACGTCACCCACCTTCTCCTTGTTGTCGTGGTCCGAGGGAGGAGAAGTAGGAGATTTAACGCTCCCTGGAGCAGCAGCAGCCTGGGTGACCGTGACCCCGCCGCTCGGAGCCGGGCTGCTCTTTTCGATTGTTTCCACCTTGATAAGTCGGTGCTTTGGTGACACATACTTTATATCCGGCGACCCCACGGTGTTCAAGCTCGGGCCGAAAGCAATATTTCCACTTGGAGTGTACGGGTCCTCGAAGTCCAGCTCTTTTTGTAGTTTGTAGGCTGCGAGGATGTCCGGCTGAGCGGGGCTCGGGAAGGTGGCCCCGGAGCTCGTTTGCTGGTAGCCAGGCGCAACGGGCACCACGGTGTGACAGTGTCTGTAGTCCGGTTTGGGAGGCGCCGGCGGGGGTGCTTTGGTAGTTTTGAATAGGTGCTCCTTGAACCACTTGGCCATGCTGCCAGTGCATCGCTCACAAGTCAATGAACGGAGTTTGTGTCCACCTTTTCCTGCCAGCGGAGCGCGAGCCTGTTCGCCAGAGAGGGATCCTCGGGTCACGCGCGGCCAGCCGACCGGGTTTCGGAGCGTGTCGCCAGTCTCGTGCGACACTCTGGCAGTCGGGAGAGAAGCGCGTGAGCCGGGGAAGAGAAGAGCCACAGGCACTTTCTGATCTGCCCTGCTGCAACTCTGTCACACTCTCTCTCTCTCTCTCTCTCTCTCTCACACACACACACATTCACAAACACACACACACACACAAACGTACACGCTGCTGTGGCTCTGACTGCTCGGCTGCTATCCACGTCACGTCAGGTCTCCAGACTACGCAACATGGGAGCGCTTGTGCAAGAGGAACACACGCCCCCACATGCACTCACTCACTCACACACACACACACACACACGCACACAAGCAACTTGCCCTCCCTACCTGAGAACATTCACTGCCACCTACCGGACATGTGCGACTCCACTGACAACTGCACCAGTCGCTGCTCCAAGGCCGAAACCACAGAACCCCCCCACCCCCGCCCCCGGTCTCGAACTCCCTCAGATGAGGACTCTTGACAAGCTCTAGCGTGAAGCAATGGAAGAATAAGAGGACGTTTTATGTCAGTATAGCAACTAGTCTGACAAAAAAATGTTTCCATCCCCTGAACTCTAAATTATAATTTAAAACTACAAAGTTCCTGGGGAAACTTCGAAGGTGCCTGCCGCCATGCGCTGATGCAGACCCAACTGCCCAATGCTGAACCTTAGACCAATCTCCCCGACCTGAAAGCAGGATTTACTTGTT
>JAUMHF010000017.1:17345049-17355790 GCA_032359275.1 Microctenopoma steveboyesi
ACTCTTGTCCTGTGGTATGAGCATTAGTCAGGCGATCTCAATAGCCCTGCTCAATTAAGCACCAAGAATCACATCCTTTTCATGAGGTGGGAGGCTTAGAAACTGTAAAGAAGGATATTATTTTATTTTAAAAAGCACTGAGAAACTGCTGAAGATGACCCCAAGCTCTGTAGAGCACAAGCAAAAAAGATTTACCTGCTCGGGAAATGTCAAAATGATGTAATGATATTCAACACATCCAGAAGGGAGACTTATAGTATACCTTACTGCAGCTCATCCTCACTCTGAGCTTACAATGGTCTAATTTGCATACGGTTTTGGAGTGGAGCAGGAAAGCAGCATCAAACCCTGTTATCCAGATGCACTAAACTGTTTCAGGCAGTTGACCTAGACAATCTAGAGCACATTTCCTCAGCTACCATGGCTCAATGACAGGATGAAGAAGACCGTTTGTGTTAGAGTCTCTAAATACAAAAATGCCAAATGTGCTGAAGAGGGAAGACATTAACGACCCTCTACACAATGCGCCCCAAATCACTTAGTAGAGATGTTTAGTTTGTTAATACCGTGTTGTGTTAGTTTTGACAGAAACAGTGAGATTTTGATAACATTCATTTAATTTCAATGATACGTCAGAGATTTCATGAACAACTTACTCAAGTCAACATCACAGGAGTAATGTACACCGTATAATTTGTTCAGACCAAAACGATATTGGAAACCAACATCACTGAGCCATGAGGGACTGTTTTCAAAATTACACTGAGAGTGAAACTGAAAAATTAAACTAGCTCGTCCCAGTAGCATGACTTTTATTATGACAACTCATAATTTGATTCAGAAGCGTATATGACACCCATGTGCCTGTTTGCACTCCCGACATGTATGGGCATGCTCATGATTAGTCAGTGGATATATCCTATGGGATCATTGCCTTAGACCTGGATCAGGGCATTTGTAAATTATCATTTGCACATGTCCTGAGTACACAAGCTTGAAGTCTGAAAAAAAAAACTGCATAGACACGTAGGTCTATGCAGTCCTCCAAGGCAACAAGGCAGCAAGGCAGGCAAAGGACTTGAGAAAAATCAGTCAGGAAAGGTACAGAGGATTTGTCTGTGACTACCAGACAAACCAATTTATTCTGATGGGTTGTCTTGTTTTTTACTCTGCATTATACCTGTCGTTAGGTTCATTTACAGCAAAGCAGGCGATTAATTCTTAATCACGTTTGCTTGGTGTTATACTGTGATAATTAGGTGTCTCCTAATTATTTTCAAGCCACATAGTTCTTAACAATATTTCTAAAGTCGAATGGTGGCTGACTGACTGATAGTGGAGCCACAGCTTTCCAGGTACATTTTTTGACCAAGGCACAAAATAAGTGGAAGATTTGCACACTTAAGTTCACTTACACTACAAGTAGAGTTATGCTGGTGTTGGTTGCAGCTATACAAAGCATCCTGACCTCTTGCTAAACAACATTTAAATTCACACTGATGTCTGTTGTAGTCATTGGGTTGGGAATTGATCCAGCAATCTGGGTTTGTTTCTCTCATAGGTGGCTTATTTTAAAATGTGCATTTATGGCTATTCTCTGTTGGGAAAATGTATGACATCCAGCATGTACCTTCACCTCCCTGGTGACCACTGTTCCACTGATTAAATCAGTGAGTCTATTAACCCAATGATGAAGCACACAGCAAACAAAACATATTTCCTACTGAAAGACCCAGGCTTGTTTTTCCTATAGGAAACAGCCACCTTTGCAATAACCAGCAGTAGTTTATTAGATGTATCTTTATGTGCTGTGAAAGCTGAGATAGCTCTAGGCAGTTGTCTTCCCCTTCCCTTTTTCTCTCACTATCATCTTGAAGCAGCAGTAATTCCAGACCTGTTAGGCTGATAGCAGCTGTGTAAAAAACTCACTTTTACAATGTAACTTAGCCATGTGGAAGTATAAAACCATTTCACTAGAGTATGTTTCATATGAATAGTGATAATTAACTGAAATTTATCAGCATTAACATTAGTGAACATAATGAACAGGACAAGCAGCTGTTCATTATGTTCACTTGAAAATCACTTAAAAAATCACCATGTGCAATACTATAAAAATATATTTTTTTAATCACTTAAATCCCATTTTTGCCCATGAATTATCTGCATTAGTTCCCACTACTGGTAGTGTCTTAACAGAATACCCGTATCTTACTCTATGAGCAACCAAAATTTGCAATGGTATAGTAAACCTCTGGCAGCACACCTGGCTGTATACATAATATACAATATAAATAACAATGTTATATTCACAAATTCATAAAGAAAAACTTAAAAGAGATATTTCACCCAAAAGATTGTATGCTGTTAAATGTTACACCTAGCTGAGCATACCTGGTACTGTCCTACACCTGACTCTATCACACCTCAGTGCTGCCAATCTCATATTGATGACATAATCAGATTTCATAAGGGGGTAATAGTCTCATCGTGACTCATTAAGAATCAGTTTGTTTACCAATTTGTAACTAGTAGTAGTAAAGTGAAATGGTTAAATTAACATTTTCGATGAAAAGCCATGTTGGTGTCTTGAATAAAGCTAAGGTTGCTGCTTTTTGAAATAGGAAATGAAAGGTGTTGTGGACATCTCTACCCTTTGGCAGATGTAGTGACTCATACTGATTCCTATGAGACAGTGGGACATTAGGACATCATTTAACCAAACAAGGCCAAGTGCACAAAGAACTGGCAGCTATTTTGCAGTCCTTGACCAGCTTTAGTATGACAGGAATTGAGTTCTAAATAGAGCAGTGTGCACCTTTTCTATTTCCCTTAGGATACCATCTATGTGGCAGCTCCTCCCCTGGGAGAACAGTCTGTTTCTTCAAGGCAAGGAAGTTCTGGAAACAGAGATAGACAGAGAGAAATCTGGGTTTAGTTTGCTAAAAATAACAAATATGTACAGTATCCTCCCAGGTAATCCACTGCTGCATGGTCATGACCCAGGAACACTAACTATTCAGTTTACAAGATATAATTTGTATTACTTGTTTCACTGAAACTGCTCTTTTTTGTTTCATAATTAAGATGTAGGTCATTCTTTTCCTAAAAGAAATGAACTGCTGCCACTACAATTAGCCCTGGAGACAGAAAATTGACTTGACAATAATTTATATAGTAGAAGACTGAAACAGCCAGTGCATACATTAACCTATATGAAACTACCCATTCTTTTCCTGCAGAACTCATCAGAACATGGAAGCCATGTTCCATCTGAGCAAGCATAATTAACACCCGGTGATAAAACTCAGCCCCGGGGGAGCTGTCCACTCACAATATATTTAATTGAACTAAATTATATAAAAGAATAAACTGTGAGTTATATCAAGCTGCCTTGACCAGAGGGTTCAACCATAAACTATTATACGAGGTACAGTTGTTTTCTTTGGAGCATTTATTAAATGAATTGGTTCCAGGCACTGAAAATTACTCAGACATTGGTGTCCAATCTCCATAACAATACCCTTTGTGTGCACTGTATGCCTGGAAATGCATGCATACCTTCCTACTAGTTGATGTGTGTTCATTCATGAACTTTTGTACATCTCATCATGCTAATAACCCACTCCAGACAGGCTGTACTTACCAATCTGCCCTGGCCAGATCAGACATTTGACAAAGCATCAGAGAGGTCAGGACTTCTGTGGACAGGTCACTGGGTTTCTGATCCACTTACTTCATCAGCATGCACATGTGCACTTAAATGCATGCAAATTAAAGCAAACAACCTATATGGAGGCAAATAGGACTGACACATAAATAGGACTGACACATAAAATTCCACATTCATCGACAACATTTAAACAAAACAAAGCACTGTGAGAGAATATCCCAACTTGTTTGCTTGACTTTAGAACATGGAAAATTTTTATTTTAGATTTGTACAACAAATTAAATTTGTGAATGACATGAGGCAAATGACAGAAACATGCATGAATCAGTGGGCTGATATTCAGTAAAAAAGAATAAAATTCTCCAAAGCTATTTTAGGAGAGTCTTATCTGACTCATTTATATTCACAGTGAGATTTAATGCTGTCGTGGAATGCAGCTGGCAACATTTTCAAGAATGACATACTGAGTTAGTGGTTAGAGGGCCAATGGTGTGTTAAAGGCCACTTTGATATGTGGCTGCAATATTTCACCTGTGACCTTTTGATGACAGTAAAGCCTGAGAGCTTCCTTCCAGCCTAGAAATAAACTTCTGTTAAGTCCCAGCCAATGTCCAACATTGACTGAGAACCTTCACAGATGTCCAACATTACAGGCCATTTTATAAAATCAACTATCCTTGTAGGGAGGCAACATATAATCATTTCCATTTATAATAAACATTTGATTGTTTTTTAGCTATACAAGCAGCATTGCTCTATGAAATGCATTGTTGGTCTGTTGACTGGTTGATTAGTTGCTCCACAACCATTTTGGTCAAATTTAAATTCCCTGAATGGTACATGTGTATTTGCACACTTACATGTGTTGTAGGATGAAAAGTGCACACTTAGAAAAAAGCATTATCTTTACAATGATGTCAGAGATGCTCTTTGAGGCACTTAGCTTCGCAACCAGATCAATAGTCTAGCTTTGGGATTATTTACACTGTCCACATCTCATTTTAGAATTATGTCCCTCTCATCACTCACAGTTAAAAGTATGTTTCTGTAGCTGGCAGCTGAATAGAGCAGTTGTTTTAGTCAAACAACGATTTTCATGAACCTTATTAGGTATAGTGGATGTCTATTAGAGTATTGATTTTTCAGTCATTCTGGTTGAGATCATCAGCTAAAGGGGGTGGCACATAGAAGTGAACATAGACCTGAATCTGCAGGGAATTTATTGACTATAGAAGAGAATAAGAAGTGTACTCTCACAGTTAGAGCCCAGATCTGTTAAATCTAAAAGGGGTCAAAGAAGATTATTACCACCGATCACATTTCCTTCAAATAATTCAACAGAAAGAGCAAACTCACATGCATGCAAACCTTGTGGAAGGCACCAGAATTATATAGTATAACATTATATAATATAATATAATAATATAACATAGACCAAAGTGGTTTACTGAAAACAAGCCATACACATCATGGTGAAACAATGTGCTACTTAAGGACACTGATTCACCAGCATACATACATATATATATATATATCCCATAATTAATCATACTATTGGCAAATTATGATTTAAAGTTACTTTTATTCAACCAGTAAGTTATTTTTTTGAAAGGAAATTACATAAGTGTCTCCGAAAATATGATACGATGATGTACAAGAGGCATTATTGAGGAAAAAAAACATTTCTCAGCTTTTATTTATATTTTAGCAAAAAATGTCATGTACAAAATCATTATATATATATATATATATATATATATATTATAATTATTTATAGATATATATAAGATATAGATATCTCGTTTGCTGCTCTTCTCTCTACAACAGCAAATTCCATTGATTATTTTAGTACCTCATACCTGCAGAGGCCAAGCCGTGAGCAGTGATGGTAAGATCTTGTAACATTGCATCTTTGATTCCTCAACCTTTGTCACAGTCCTGCCAAATCTCCTGATGTGCATTGCCTCCATGCCTTCCCACCTTTCTCTCCCCCGCCACTGATGAGAGAGGAATACAAATGCCTGCAGTCCCTGAAGCCCAACACAACCACCCCACCCCTCTTCCCCTCTATTGTATCCCTTCTCCCACACCCCTTTGCATTGCTTCCCTCCATCCCTGACTGCTCCCCTCCAAGGACAGCCAGAGACAAAATGAGATAAGAATGATTTCACCCGACACAACATGGCAGCGCTGACACGGCCATCTGAGGCAGCAGCATACGGTGGAGCCACACTGAGATTGAGACTTTGAATGCATATATTTGACTTCCTGTCAAATGTGTGATGTGAGTGTGTGATTTCATTGCAACACAGTGATGTGTTGCAATGAAAAACCATCCATATTTGTCGCTCTTTGTCAGTGACAGGAACGTAAGCGGCAACACTTGTCATGTTGCAGGCATGACCTAGGTTAAAAAGTCAGAGCCTGCAATATTAATGATGAATGGGAAGCAACCTATGCTCAACAGTCTGCAAAGATTCGGCTGACACATTTTATGTTTTTTTGAAAACTCACATATGATTTGTCACTAGATGCTTGTTGTTGAAGGTCTCATTGCTGTGTTTTTCTTTCATTCGAAAAGAGAGGCAACTTGTGTTTTATGCACATGCCAAAAGTATTAGCGATTATTTATTGCTAATGGCAATAGCCAAGCAATGTAAGTATTTAACATAAAGCTTGTTGTATCATTCGACTCGCTCCAATGCTAACTATCCTAATGACTAAATCAGTTAATTAAGATTTAGCATTAGCACAAGACAGATAGATAGACATGGTTAAAATCAGGTGAACCTCAGCGTCCTTAATTTGTATTTACACCTGCATGCCAGTTTTGACAGGGAATGTATGGGTTTTATGAACATCATCTATAAGGTTATTTAGCTCCAGGAGGACAAAGGGAGGGAGGTGATTAAAAAGCAGAATGGAATGTCACACCTAATAGATACAGAGTCGGTCACAGGGAATAGGAAAAGAGAGCTGGAAGAGGAAATGGCAGGAAAGGACAGAGGAGACAAAATAGAAGAAAAAAGGGTCTATTTAACTCCATGTGTCTGTGCGTGCACGTGTATACTGCAAGCATGCCCACAGAGAGGGCCTAAAGAGAAATTGGAGAGTCTGTCTGGCTGAAGGCTTTCTTGGCTCCCCAATTTCAGGTGTAATTACCCAGACATAAAATGAGAAGTAAGTGGACAAGACAGAGCCCCCTTGAGTCCTCTTTCCTTAGATACAGCATCCCGTCCTCCCTACTTTTTAGTACAATACTGCAACTACATCTTTGAGTACAGTGTATGTTCTGCTGAACATTTTGTTTGTGGGTTACCCTTATTGAAGATTTGGCTTTGCCCTGCAAGAATAAAGATGTAGCATGTTGCTGAAGTTGATCTTTTATACAGTATTTGTGTAACTGTGTTAATTTGGTTTTATTACACAGAATCTGTTATGAGCCCCTAACTGTTCTTGTCGTACTTGACTGTTACCTCCAAGCCTGTATTTGTCCTTGCTGTCTGTCAGCCCCTTCTGATGTCTTTTTGTCTTTTCTTATTCTGTAGTGGACCCCTTATAAATTTTGGGTCCACCACAGCCGCCTCTCCCCTTTTCTACAATCCCCCTGTGGGAGAGGTTAGTGTCATACTGTTCCATCTTGTTATTCGTATTTGTTTTGTATTTTAGTTATTTATTGACATCATTATGCCTGTCACTATCTTTTTACCTTGAGCATTTTTGTTGTCTGTGTACTGGTGTTGCTAGCATTAGCTTAGCTTTGGTGGATTGAGCTAACCTACATGTACAAAGTTCCATAAAATTCATTTACTTAAGAGGTTTTTTTGTCCATTTCTCATGTCAGGTATGTCCAAATGTGTTTAATTCTGTATTTTCTTTCAAATATTTTAATATTAATGTGCCCTTTTCTAAAATCTGGAGCTGGAGCGGCCGGTTACTTTACTTGTTATCTTATAATTAGAATAACAGAGATAATCTCAAAAGAAACCCCAGTGTAACCATCCATCCATAAAAACAATGCAGAAATTCCACTGGTTATATTTGCAGACAACAACAATGTCTGAGGTAACTGAAGTTCAAGACTGATTAACCTTGCACATTATCTCCACAAACCTTGGTGATCTTTCTTGCTAGCTGAAACACATAGAACATGCAATTGTGCTGTTTTTACAGCACCTGTTCTACCTTCTGAGTTGGGTTATGGGCATCGGATTTGGGATCCAGAGTAACAAATGTCTGTGGGACAGATTGCAAGAGAGTGTGGCAACCGGAAGCTGCCCAGTCCTCCCACACTCTTCTACATTTGGCTACTGATCTTCAGTCACTGTTCACTGAAACCTTTCCAGCTTGCACATGTACACAGAAACAGCTCAACCCAGGATTTATAGGCACCCTACGCTTTATATGTAAGATACATTTTTGGCACTTGAGCATGTTTCTTGGTTGTATCTTTTGGAGCCACAGGTGGTAGTGTCATAATGGAACCTGGTCGACTTAACTTCTGGCAGCTGTCTTCTTGGTGGCTCTCTGGACAAATTCCATATTTTTAATAGCTGCAGCAAAATCTTATATGGCCAGTATCTGCATCATACTACCCCAAAAAGTTTTACTGGTACATTTTGTGTACCTATTTTGATACAGTTGATGTTTGAAAGAGGGTGAATCTGGGGTATCAAACAGGTATCATAGTAATTTTGAGAAGAGAGAAAACAAATAAATAGTTCATGATTTGTACACTTGCAAACTGGAGTACAAATTTGACTATACACTGCAATATTGGAAGAAGCCAACTCTGGGGTTTTTACTACAGAATCAGCTGTAAGAACTTTCTCATACTAGAGAAATTAACACAACGACTTTCAGCACATGTATATTTTTGCAGAGTTACAGCATATACAATAAGGCAACTATGACATATCTGAACCAAACTTGGATCCGAAATGTTTGATGGATACACACTTAAAATACCTTACAGTGGTACAAAACATAAGGCAAAAAAAAGTTCCCTAACAGTTTGTAATATTTTTATACCAGTGGCACAGCCTCATCTGTCTCACATGAAAAAGAAGAAGACAAAAATCACATAAAATAATTTTAGAAAAACATTGACATAAAACAGAACCACCTTCAATACAAAGTATAGTAGAGCCAAATTTTTGTGCCCCAAACCTGCTCAGAAGACTGGCGTTACATCAAATAACTCTAACAGGAAATGCTTGTGTGTTTTTTACCGTCACTGGGAGGGGGAGTTTTTTCTCACGAAGGAAGCCAATGCTGAATCTAAATACTGAACTCCACAGGAATATATTGTATTAAATTATTTCTGGACCACATGAGATGGACAGAAAAAATAAAAAAGTAACAGAAGACAGAGGGAGAAATTACACTTGGTCTTTCCTGGCTAACTGTCGGTTCTGACACCAGAGCTTTGGCTTGTTTCTGTAGCTGCTTGACTACATGTTCTCAGTTGAAGGAGAGACGGATGAAATTTACCTAAAAAATAAAAGATTCAGAACACAGATACCCCGTAGTAGCGCAGACATAGGTCTAGTAGCTGTCCAAACAACAATTTCCCCAAGGGATCATTAAGTATTCATTATTATTATTATCTTTATTTGGCAAATCTATGTTATCTGGCAAATACAAGTCAAGCTCTATGGTGACGGGCAGTAAGCATAAAGCCTACTAGAGGATGTGGGGCCCTTAGGCCATCTTCATGAAGTCTGTTTCCAATTTTATGGTCAGAGACATTGCCATGCCAGTGGCTCGGCAGTGGTTTTCATCACACTGTGACATTTAACACACACTGGGGTGTTTTGCAGCATCAGCTGGGATGGGAGCCAGCACATCCAGACCATGGTTCTGTGCTTGAAAACAGAAAGTGAGATAAGATGCTTTTTGTCTCATAATACTTTTCATTTTGCCTGCTTTTTTATTTTTTTTGTGCAGGTAACAATATTGCAGATGACAAACATAGATTTTTTTTTTACTTCTATGTTTTCAAACACACCTCTAGTTCTTGTTAAATACAAATAGTATTTTATACTATGGACACACACACACACACACACACACACATATATATATATATATATATATATACACTTTTTGTAACAAGACACACAACAGGCCTTAGGTTGATGTAGTTGCTTGCAAGGGTCACCCGGTTTCTCTCAGTATTGAAGAAATAAACAAAATTATAGATAAGATGGTATATTATTCTAAATGTGTCTATATAGGAAATGTGGTTCAATCATTTGCACAGTGGATAAAACAGTGAAGTCACATTGAAGGTTGGTTTGGCTTCAGTGTAAACAAACATGTCACACTATGTTTAACTATATCACACTATATAACACTTTACCATCAAGGAAAACGAGTGAATTCTGGTAGTGATCTTGATTGGGGCAGCAGGTTCAGTTACATACGTGTAGTTGTTGCTTCCATCAACTTCCAACCCTCTTGCAATTTCTTGCACTGTCTATATTTTACACACACACATATTTAAACTCACAGATGTGTCAGTGTCAGCAGAAACCAGTTTTATAATCAATTTGGACTCGGGGGTGGAGTGGGCTGATGTTCCTTACAGCAAAGTGACTGTTGCTCATATAGTGCAAGCAGGGCAATCAATTTTAGCAGCCTGACCACTGGAGAACTGGGTGTTGTGAAAGATATGAGCTGAGCTAGAGTTCAGGCAGGGAGCACCAGTTTTCACCCTTCTCTTAGAGAGGACTTCACTTCATACCACATCTCCCCAGGCAGATTTTCACTTTGACTTTGCCCCTTATTTATGTCTCACTGCTGATGAACCATTGCTGAGATGGTCGTGATTTTAAAAAGAAAGTCCCACAGTTACAATCACTCCATGGTCCTGCTGGAACAAAGAGATAGATTTATATCACTGCAGTAAAACTAATCTTTACTTAAAAATGTATTTTCAGTTGTGACAAAGTGGGTGAGAGCTCACCACATTTGTCCCCAGTCCCCAGAGACAAAAGGAGGAAGTCTTGAACACCTTCCTGTTTTATAACCTTGGTGACATCATCATAAGGTCATTGGAAGAGT
>JAUMHF010000017.1:17355890-17374248 GCA_032359275.1 Microctenopoma steveboyesi
ACTTTTCTTTGGGAAACCTGTGGAACTTCTCTGAGTCTGCCTCTTACCTATCACCGCTCAGGCTAACCTACCTCACATCAGTGTTCTCATAATGGTCTGAACTCTAAAAAAGAAATGACAACTAAAGTTGTGACTTTAACAGTTGAATGAATATACAGTATAACACCCTTTCAAACATCTTGGCCAGGACAACATTTGGAATTGTAAATGTTGTATAGGGAAGAAAAATGAGAAATAAAAGAAACATGAATAAATGCAGTATTGCATTTCAGAGCAGTGTCTAATATCCTTTCTAATAAAGTTTTGAACTCTAATAGGATATGCCAATTCGATGTAGATTCGTCAGTCATTTATATTCCTTTGAGGTGCTTTGGTTTTATTGGCAATCTCTTAAATGTGATTTTCTGAAACTGTAGGCTGCTTTAGTGGGGGCATCAGGTTTTTAATCTGGCTTAAAAGCCCATTAAAACCCATGATTCAGTTGGCACGATAAGGAACTGTGGGGACATCGTCGCCTTTCCCCCTTTAAGAACTGTGTAATTACTTCTCTCATGTTTTATATAGATTAATGAGAACACAATTTTCTGGGAATCATTCCTGAGCTATATCTCATCCATAGAGATGAGGACAAATGTCGCTTGCGTGGAATGAAATCTTTGTCTATAGGATCTTGAAGTTATTTTTTGACTGCATTGCCGTAGAAACGTTATAGGTTTCAAGACATGAGGAATCCTGATTAGAGCCACAAAAATATTCATTTGAACATGTACCCATGAACATGAAGAGTACTGCTGTACATTGTGGATTTTTGGAATCCACATGTGAACATAAAGAGTACTGCTGTACCTTGTGGATAATCAGAAGCACACAGAGGAGTCTTTCCCTAATTTTATTCAGTTTTGTTTACACGGTGCATTAGAATATTGATGTACTTCAAAGCAGCAGCCTGTCTAGCGCTTCCTACCACTGCTGGTTAGAGCTGTTGTAAAACATACAAATCCATGCCAGCGAGCCAAAGCACACCTGTTGAAATCCACTGGCCAAAATCCGCCTCTTCAAACAGCACCCACAGAAAAAGTCGTCTGCTTCTTTTATTCAGCAGCAACCACGCTCAGTACACCACTCTGGCCCACGCACACCTGTTCAAAGTGCTGCTGCCCTCTTCTTGTCATCTGATTTGTGATTCATATCAAATGAATGCATGGCTAATATAGAAGGTATTGGCTCGCTATTTGATTCTGAATTATTATCTGGTTGTGCACACAGCCTGAAAATCATGACCACTATCTGTGTAAGGGTGTAGATGGACTGAGAGATACTCATCTCCCTATTAAACTACATATATCTATTATACCATCTGTTTTCTCAGTGCTGCTGGAACAGGCAGTCCAGCATGTGTCATCATAAATCTAAACATTTCTCGTAGTAACCAAACTGAATAATAATGGTTTGACCAACAAACAGAGTGTAAAACATGAATTTAATGAATCACTAACATGTAGTTCTTGAACTCTGAATGACTTCATAACACATACTGATGAGTTACTTGCTGATAAGAAGTGTATTAATGAAAAAAGAAAGTTTCATTCTGAATCAGATGCTGTATGGCACAAAAGTTTTGTGCACCCCCAAGCAAAACGGTGCATCATACTGTGTAGGCATGGCCTACATTACCATTTTTGTTTTCAGGTCCTCGGGTAAAGTTCAGTGTCAGCTTACCAAACTGACAAGCAGCTACTGTACTGAGTTTTTAATGGGAATCTCCAGGCCCTAGCTCCCAGCTACATCTCCTTAATGGCAAACCAAAAACAGCCAAATACTTTTCAAATCAAAGTAAATGTATATCTTCAGTATAACTCCCCTTTTTCTTTCAGTCTCATTGTCCTATTTTTTGTCGCCCATCCTTTATCTAATGCCCTAAACATCATCCTCTGTTTTGTATTTTTCTCCTCTGTCTCTGTCCGTCTACTGTTTTCCTCTCTATCTGTGTTACAGCCTCACTGATGTAAACTGACATGTGAAATATCGCTAATTAGAAGGTCTGGCACTATTTAATCCCATCTGACAAAAAAATCCATTTTCCCCTCCTTCCCTCTTTCTATGTAGCATTTATCAAGTCAGAAACAAAATTGTTGCTTGAGGTATGTATGGATCAATTGTAAACAAGTCATGAGCTTCCTATTTCCAAAGGTGAATGACAGTAAAGTTTCTACAGTGCTTTTGAGACTCGAGACACATTTGTCTTGACATTTAAGATTGATTGCCAAGTAGTGAGATTATTATTTTTTTCATGTGGCGTAAAAAATAAGCCACTTAATTGGTATTTTTTTTACATTTTGTTGTGACTCAATAGACTCTTTGGGTGAGGAAGGAGCAGCTACTTAAAGGTGCCCTGAGGAGTTTTCTTGTAAACAGTTTTTTGTTCACATTTTCTATTACTCACTAAAACCCAATATGTTAATTGCATTTCCTTGATCTTCTTGTGTTAAAACCTGCATTGTTTACAGCCACTTTACTTATTTGTTCCAGCGGGACTGCTGCCTTTCTTTAGGTTACTGAAATAGTGTATTGTGTTGCCAGTATGATTCCAGCGGTGTATTTGTGCCCTTGTGTGGGTAAATAAGAACAAAATTTGTTGCCATATAGCAGCAGTGGGCAAAAATACCACATATTTGAGCATGGGCTAGAACAATTCAAAAGTTCAATTGCAAATAAGTATCTGCAAGATGACTGGTCTTTCCATTATAAAGATCAGAGAGGACAACAATCAGAAAGAGGAAAGCTCAGTGTGTGAGCAGCCAGTTTAAATGACATTATTGTACCCATGGCTGTCAGCAAAGAATCGTATGATTGGGTTTGAAATAGAACCTAAACCAAATATCTACATAAAGTGAAGAAACCTCCATAAACTAGCTTGTACGTGTCAGGGCTGAATAAAGAACTGGAGATACCCTAAAGGTGCTCCTTTTTCTTTATCTATGGCAAAACAGAATCCAATCTGCTGTTTCCTGCTTCCAAAACATACTCAGATTGTATGTTTTCTGATACTCCTTAGAAGAGAAACATATTAATTACTCTTCTGTCTTTATACATTCTGTATATCTTGTAACAGCAATTCATGATCAAAACAACAAACATTTTCAGCAGTATTATTAATTTGCTATATTAATTCTGGTGCTATATTTCTAATGTCTATGCATTATCACTGTCATTGACGCGTACCACCTGAAAAACCTGGGGAAAATGTTGAACTATTCCTTTAGCACATAAATGTTTATCCATTTGACCTCAACTCGGAAGGTAATTCCCTTGTGACTGAGGGGAAAATTCATTCTTGTAATCATGGCCAAGTCGCTTCCAAGCTCCTCTTAGCATGTCATTTTCTCATCCAGTGCCATATAATCCTTCTATCTCTACAGTGCGGGCCAGGGCAGTGAATTAATAATACTCTCTGAAGGCTGCAGCTCAAACCTCTCTCAAAAATGAGGTCTGACAAAGTCTTCACTCTAATTGTATAAGCATTGCCACTTTCCGTCCGCTTCCAGGCACATCAGTGGAAGTGATGCTTGCAAGAGCTGCCCTCTTGGCCCTGGCGCTGCTGTCATATCTCTGCCCTGCCAGCTACCCCCTCAGAGGGAAATCAAATATACTTAATGGAGAGAGGAAACATTACGACTGTAATCGAACCTGCAATGAGATAAGTGTGTCGCCAATCATCACCTTCTTGCATATCGTCACTGTGGTGGAAAAACCTTTTACCGTTACTCCACTATCAGCTGTCTTCATAATTTTGCTTGAATGGTAGAATGACATCGGGCTTCATGTAGTCTATGTCCCCAACGACCTTGAGGCACATGAAACCTATTGAAGACCCATAATAGAATATCACTAATACGCCACAGGCAAGGCCGAATTTCATAAAAAATACCATTTTAAATTACAAGCTTTAAGGTAAAAATTGCTCACAGATGATCACTCGGAAACACGCAATCAGTTCGAGCCACACATGTCCACAGCCACACGGCCAGTGGATCAAGTTCTCCTTTGATTGAGGTCAGCGTTCTTAAGAGCAGAGGCTTAGTGGTACTCGACTCACCACAATCCTGCTCCTGTTTCATGGGAAATAGGCCGACCTCAGAGGGCAACCTCAAGGTGAAAGACACGACAAGTGTTAGGGACTACGGGAGGCCTGAGGTTTCTGAGAGATGCTGACGGATTCTGGATGTAAAGCTGCAAAGTAACGCCTTTGAAAAACTGTTTTCTTTATTTATCAAATGAGTGGAGCCTCATTTTCTGTTTTGTGTAATTGGGAATCTTTCTGAAACTTTCAAAGCAAGATAGTTACAGTAGTCAACTCTATGTGAGAACCGGTCCAGCTGACATTTGTTTCCTCATCTTGAATGGAAACTTAAAAGTAGGTCACCATCAATCAGAAGAAGAAGAAGAAGAATCCAAATACAGTTTTGCAGGAATATTCCTGTTTCTTAAATTAAACATCATTGCACAGTTTCATATTATATATATTATATATATTCAAGTATAGGAGGGATTTTATATTTGAGAGATGACTGAGTTGACCAATTACACCTACTCTGTCAGACTTTATTTATATCTTTGTCATAAAACGTGGTGTTTCTTATTGGGACTGAAGACCGTAGCTGCTGAGGTCCCAGTGCAAAGCTCTGCCTCTCTGTGACTGTCTCACCCTCAGACAAGGCAATGTGGTGTTGAACCAACAGCCTTCTCTGCTCATCATGGTGCTACAGTAATATATTAACAATAAGTAATGAAGAAATTCATCAGAAGAGACTTTGCATATAGATAGCCTACTTAAGCCGGAAGCGACCATTAACATAACTTACGGGGAGTGGTGGATAATTAGAGTGGCTCTCCTGCTTTCCCTCTCTTTCTGTGACTAATAGAAAGACCATGGTGACAGAAGGAGGACGCAGTCCATACGGGACTGTGGTTCATCTTAGTGTTGCTAAACTTTCGTACAAGGGAGGAGACTCTGTAGGACTGCAGACCTGTAGTTAAAGAACTGCATAAAACAAGAGGGGAGAGTTTGATTGCAGGACTTTTTAATGTTTTGTCAGGTACATCTTAGTGTATTTGGATGTCGTAGGTCTCCATTGATTACTGCTTTGGGATCAGATCAAGGCTACACATTAAAACCTGTCAAAGCTAGGATTTCTTTTATTTAAGATGGAACTTGCTTTAAGCGATTTGTCGTACCTATGGGTGGGTGACCTTTCCAATAAAGACGGTGCTCGTCTGGTTTGATTCTAGACCAAACATCCTGCAGCTGTGACTATTTCCACCCATGGACTTTTTGGAATTCTAGATACGTGTGGCCCTACAAATCCCAGTCTTATTGATGAAGTGCTTATCCCTACTAGATCCCTGCCAGCACTCATGTAATTATACAAATCTCTGAGAAGGGGTCATTGAATACAGGCTATATTAAATACCAACGATATTTAGACCCCATCCATCAAACACTCTGTCTTTATTCTTTTTGGCTGGATGTATCTCATGCACATCAATCAGAGCAGGGGTGTACTTTCTGTTCTAGGTGGAGGAATTGCAGCAGACAGGAGAGATATACTGTGTTTCTGATTGGTAGTACTTATGAAAACCTTGCCTATTGTATAATTAATTTGCAAGCATGCTCACAATTTGTGAAAAATCCACAGAGCAGTTTTACTCATGACCTTTCCAATCTGCTGTTTCCTGCTCCCAAAAAGCTCTGGCAATAGTGACTTCTGTTGTCCTGGTTAAGGATGTTAATGCTGTAAAATTGATGTTTTGACACTTGCTCCTGCTAACATATGTCTCTCATGTATTTTGACCATGGTTTTTAGAGAAAAATAGAGAGATGACCAATAGCTAACGCAGCTTGACTTAAGTTTAGATGGTGCTTCAAGTTAAATTGTGCATTAATGCACAATGTGTAAAATGTGCTGAGGCATTATTATTAAGATGCATGAAAACTTTCTTAATGGCACCACCAGCAGTGTCAAGTGATTGTTAAACAGCTGGAGATATCTCTGCTATTTTTTATAATGTTCTATATTAATAGCAAAATAATACATTTTCCCATGAATGCCATAATCACAAAAAACCTGCAGGTGTTCTTTGGGACATTAGCCTGGAGGAGAAAAATGCTGTTGCTGGCATTCTACTATCACATCATTCACAAAGAAAGAAAGAAATGGGCTCAAACTGTGTCAAAGGTGCAACTCAACAAATGATATTGGATTATTCGAGCCAGGATTAATGTTTTCCATTAATCTTTACAGATGCTCGCACCGTCTCACCACTGTAACCGAAGAACATTCTTTGGCAGCTTTTCATTAGACAGCACTACCATGGTATGAGTGATATGTTGGTGCAGCCCAGTGATTTGAAAAGTGTCATGTCAAGGACCTGGAAATTGATTCAAGGACGTTACCGCGTGCTACTACTCGTGCATAACTGCTGCTTTGCTGTCCTCTAAAGGTCTGCTTGGGGCTGCCAATCAGGCATGCTAGAGCAAAAGTGAGATGTCAGGTTGTGAAAATGAAGACAATATTAATCTATAGCGTTTATCTGTACCCTGCATAGCTTTTGACACCTACTGTGTATTGATATTGATGCACTAACAACATGAATGCAATGTGAAAACTATGTGACAAGGCTACGCAGTAGTTGTTGTGAAATACTGTCATGGAGCTGAGCTGTAACCTGAAGCCACAGCTCCCCTCAGCTCTACAGAGCTTTATAGCAACTCATGTTGCACCTGTTTCCACGTTTTATGTGCGATCAATCTTCCCTCCTAATTCTCACCATGTGAAATAACTCAGTCTAGAAGATAAACTGTTTATCTATGAAAACAATTACTCTTCCGCATAATAGTAATTTGATCCACTTTGATAATAGCACTTCAGAACATTTAACCTATCAGTCTGTTTTTTGCTTACAGGCATTTATTAGCATAATTCTGCATTCTGCCTGAAAGGAGGACTATCTTACATTAAGGTACATTCATCTAAAGCAGCTAATTACATTTATTCAAGTCGTGGATTTACTGTATGTTCATTTTGTATTTTGACTTCAATACATTAGAGGCAAATGTATTTTTACTCTACTAATTTATTTGATGGCAATACTAGTTATTTGTTTTAACTAGATTCATAATATAGTATAATCAAACAAATGCATTGATCCTTCGGATGAAATCCAAAACAATTGTAAATTACATCCAAACATATGCTCATCAAAATAGCATATAAGGTATTAAAATAAGCTAAATCCACCAGTTCCAGTATTAATGTAATGAAGATTGAATGTGTCAGTAATCATAATCTAATAAAGTACAATTCATAGATGTGAAATGAGGAAATGAGCCATTCTGTGTCAAGACAACCTTTAAATCTTTTTTTTCTTTTCTTCTGCTGGTTTATACTTTAACGTGAGTAACAAATATGTCAACAGAATATTTCTACACTGTAGTAATGATCATTTTTCTTAGCATCCATGTTGCAGCCCATAGCTGTGTTTGAGGAGAGAAGCAGAGGCCCTAGCTGGATGATGGCAGTGACATTTCTCTTGTTGAGGACAAGACATACAGGAGAAAGGAAAAAAGCAAAGGTTGTCGGCAGGGTTCCTTCCCTCCTCTCACAGCTGACGATGGATGGTTGCAGCACTCCCCTCGCTGCTGGCCTCTGATAAGCCCTCTTTCTAAGGGCCAAGGTGGAGGGCCCTCTTAATGGAATTGCTCTCATCCTGGTAGCAGTGGTCTATCGACTGCTCTCTCCAGTGAAAGAGGACCCCCCTTTGTGAACCGAATGAACCGCAAGATTGATGAGACTTTGCTGTGTGAAATCAGCCCAACCTCATCTCCTATCTGGCCCGGAGGCTCCACACGACGTCTGTTTAGGGGGGTATACTTCATATGTATGTGAAAATGACATAGCTTTACTGGTTTGTTGGAATAGCAATGCAACGCCAACACACTACTGTGCGTCACATTCAAGTGAAGCAGCCTGGAGACTCCATGTAACTGATGACACAAAAAGGCAACACAATGTATGTCTCTGTCTTAGTGTTTCTGTATTACTGTCCTCTAAAGATATAAGACAAAGAGAAAAAGAGAAAAATATGAAAAAATGTTTTTGTGACAGTGCAATAAAAGATGACACTTTTACATTCACTTTCAACCAGAGAGAAATGTATCAGAAATTAATTCATACACTGGCAAATGGATGTTTTTTTTCATAAATGTTTGCTGTGCAAAGGTAGAAATGCAGGATTCCTTTATCTGCAGGGAGCAGTGTCTGTCTTACAACAGGTATCATGTGAGAGTTCAGGAGGCAGACGACGGGCTGATAAGATACTTATCACCGCAGAGACTCTACAACCTTATCTCTCTCATAAAGGCTCTTACCTTTTGGCTCTCACACAGCCAGACAATGATCCATTCTCAACAGGAATTTGAGCTCTGCGTGGAGGAACCCATTTGTTTTCTTGATTTAATTTCAGGTTTCATTAACCTGGGAACTGTGTGAACTGTTGTTCACACTTCATGTTAATTGCTTTATTTCTAAAACATTTGGAGTGTAAATAGGATTAAAACACTTCGTCTTAAGTCACATTTAACAAAGGAAAGCTGTTTCTGAGTTCGTTAGCATTACTCCTCAAGATGCGCTATACTTTCGTGCCAATAACATTTCAAATATTACTTTATGGAAAAAAGCCCATCCTGTTAATTCAATTACCCCCAATAATAGAGAGTCTTTTGTCTTTTCTGTTCACCCCTGTCTCTTCTACGATGGTGCATCCATTCAGCCAACGCAGGGATCCCATTCATCAGGTTTGTGAGTGCCCTCGTGTCCGATTATCCGTCACCAGCTTCCTCGTGTATCCGACATCTCCTGCTGCTTCTCAAAATAGAATAGGGGATTATGATGAGGGGGGCATTTTGACCTGATCCCAGGAGGTCCATCATCCCCTTTATTCCTCTCTCAGACCTTCTCCGTTCTCCACCCCTTCCATCCCCCCTCCATCCTTCTAACATCCTCCTTCTCCACTTTTCCTCGAGCATCTTCACCTGATGGAGCCATCAAGGGAAATCATTGTCCAGAAGATGTGCCATGTGCTTCGGGGGTGTCTCCATCAGTCACAAGCAGACACATTAGTCTAGACATAAACACACTGGGGCAGAAAGACCAAATATTAACTGTTTCTTTAACGTACTTTACAGTTTAGCAAAGCAAATAACAGACTCACTTGTGGTTGTAATTTACCTGCTTTTATCTGTCTGTTGATATACATTTCTCACATAGCATGAAAACAGTTGTATTTAATATCATTAAGTATCACTCTGTACAGTACTATGAAGAACCGTGTAAACAGTGCGTGATAATACAATTATTGTTATTAATCACACCTTTACTTTAACATGTCAAAATTTCTCTTCCAAAAACTCAGAGTTCTGTGAAAGTGATCAAGTCGTAAATGGTTAACTCATATAAACTGTCACAGCTTGAGGTTTTGAAAAGGTCAGAATGTTATTTCTGTGACTTAAAAACTCCCACAGAGCTGCTGGGGACTGATGAAACTAAGACTAAATTATTCCCAGCACTACATATGGCCAACGTGAAAAGGAGGGAGCATCATGATTTAGGGCTGCTTCTCTGTTTCGTGTTCAATAAAGAGCAACCTAAAACAACAACAAAATGAGAGAGTTCCCAGTGGCCACTTAACAATGAACTATCTTTGCAATATTATATGTTATATAAATATAATATATTATATTTCACATACATTTTCTTTTAATGTGATTGAAAAACCTTCCAAATGGGATAATTGTGGGAAATTCTCACTTTGTGCATTTATGCTGCATTTAACAACTGAATACCAACTTACAAATCACTTGAGGAGGACAAACTCAAGGCCACCTGGAATGTGATTATTACAGTAGAATTAAAACTCTAAATAAAAAATAAATTGACTGGATGGAGACAAATAACCAAACATTTCTTGAAGGCTGACCATGGTGGCACCGGTAAACTACAGCGTGGTTCAGGTGGTTTTAGTTCAGTAAAGTGTTATTGTCATTTGTTAAAATGTGAAAGGATACTGTGCACCTTTAAAGAGCTAGTTCAATGGGTTAAGCATTACACTGGGATGCAGAAGGTGGCAGATTCAAATCCCAGCTCAGACTCCGAGCCCCATGCCAGGTGTGTCCATGAGAAAGACACTCAGACACTAGCTCCTTGTAAGTCGCATTGTTTAAGTAGAGATACTGTGGAGAGCTGTAAGGCTGTGCTTGATTACTGCCCACGTATCCACCGCAACAGAAAACAAAAAGAATTATTATTATCCCGCTTAACCAAATACAATGAACATATAATAAAATACCTGTGCATTTATCATTCTGAGCCCTGTAAAGCTCCACAAGCGCACAAGTCACGGACATATCAGTTTTCTTCTGATACAGAAAATGACAATATGCTGGATTGAAATCTCGTTCATCTCGTCACTGTGGTCACTGTTTCTAATACAAAAGATTTTTGCATCTATGTTTACCCTGTTAAATTAGATATTTTCATTAAGATCTTCCAACTCAAGTAGAAAGTGCTGCTTCGTTAGACAGTTTTAAATCGATGCTCGCACAATAATTCAGTTCCATCTCTACTTTACAGTGGGGGGGTGGGGGTGGGGGCTGCAGAAGGGAATCACAGTAAGATGGATGGTTCATTTCACTGAGATCATTGCTTTTCCTATTGATCGCCCAGTGCAGGTCTAGCCTGGGTCCAGACATGGTGCTGAACAGACATATACAGTGCTACAGGAGCATAACTCCTCCACACACAAGCAGATGTTCATTCAATGAGCAGTCTCAGGGAAGCAAGCTGAGGGATCAACGTTGCCTTTCAAGTGAACTAATTCCTATCGCAACCACATACCTGTTTTTCTTATAGTGGTAACTTGCATTCATGTTGTATATTTCTTGTGCATGGCTTCTTTGTCAAACAACGATTTACTCTTTATGAAAGACATAACAGTGACAAACTTCACTGCTTTGACAATTTGTGCACAAGGTTTGCTTGACACTATCTCATACCAGACCGCTGGTTTTGTTGTCCCTTTTTGTTCAGTCTGGAGGAAACTTTCTGCTACAGTGCCCACACAGTATTGAGTAAGCATCTGGAATGAGTCATAGCCCCTTTAATGGAAATCCATTTAGCTTGGTCTAAAGTATAAGTCTGCGCAGGGAAGCATATCGTCACGCTGAACTGAACCTCTGGCTATTTTTCAGCACAGGGAGGACAAGTAGACAACATTCAAGGTGAAGCGAACTACACAATCAACAAAAAACATAAGATTTGATCATCCTGGGACCAAAGCATGAAAAGAAGTTGAGGTGTTAGCAGATGATTTAATCTACTGTATATTACAGTCTTTCTGTCAGGTCCATGCAAAGTGTGGTGCAAGACATAATTGTTTTTTTATTTTTATGTAGACATGCATCAAGTCTTGGGTGATTGAAACTCCAAAAGTGTATCTGATCTGAATAAAAAGCAGCCATCAAGGCTGCAGAATATGGAGAAGAATGCGGATCCATGATTCATTAATATTTACATATACTTCAAGCTAGGGAGAATTGGATTTTGAGGCTGGCCTTTTACTGTAATGTATGCATTCTGGCTCTTGATTGTGACATTGCTGCAGCCTGAGAGGCAAACTGTGAATACATTTGAAGTGAATCTTTTAATGGAGACATGAAAGAAGGCCCGTGAAGGTCAGTCTCTCCATGGTGCTGCAATCGACTGTGCTGTTTGGCCTACCTAAAATTAAATAAGACTCACTTCCCTTCCCAAGTAAACTCCTCTGTGCCAGTGTGGTGTTCTCTCTGTATCAGGTGATTGTCCGCCTACCCAGAATAAAGGTAATGTAAAGTAACACACAACGGTTTATAAATAAGATTTAATAAGCTTTATTTCTATAGAAAATGTCTGGATTGTCTGTTATCATGTAAGGTTGATTCACTGTTCTGTACCAACAGTGACAAATTTCTGCTTGCACAGTAACGTATCTGCGGGGACGACACCTGGCTTGTTGCTCTCCAGATGCTCTGCCCTAACATCGGGTCATTCAGAGTCACAGTGGGGTTGGCTTTTTGGCCACTGGTTCAGTCATCATTACTGCAGCTCTGTGCCTGTGTTCTCAATTTACTCTAACAAGGCTCACACAGGCCACTATAAAAGTGTAGCTGTCTATTAATATCAGGAAGCACCTGCTGTCTGAAAAAGCATCTGCTGTTGTTAGTCTGCTGCATTGTTTGGTGTGAGCTGAGGAGTCGGTGTGAGTAAATTAATTAAATGAATCTAGAAAAACAAGAGAAGACTGCAGGACGTTGTAGCCAGATACAGACTAATGAGATGGAAAACTGCAGTTTTCTTAACACAAGGAATTTTGGGAATTGTGATGACTTACAACGAGCTAGCGCTGGGTGTCTGGCTCAAGGACACACCTGGAAGGGAATGGACTACTTTACTGTACTTTACTTTACTTTACTTTGCTTGGCAGACGATTTTTTCCAAAGCGACTTACAAGGAGCTGGGTGTCTGGCTCAGAGACACACCTGGTGGGGAATGGATTAGGAGTCAGACGGGGTTCGAACCGACAACCTTCTGCATCCCAGTCTGATGCCTAACCCATTGAGCCACCAGGCCACAGACTAGGAGTCAGACAGTTTCAAACATTTCTGCGTCCCAGTCTGACTGGAGAAAACTTTTCCTTTTATATTGTATATGTCAAACTGACCTTTTTCACACATGAGCTACATTTTAGGTTTGAACTTTGGTTCAAAATTGGCTTCTTTGGTCTTTATGCGAAATATGCAGGATATCATTCTTATTTTGTAACTCTCAGTGTGAAAGTCAATAAAAATACTTGAAACATGCCAAAGTATTTCACAGCAGAGCTGCATAATTTGTTAATGTCCTGGGATCTTTAACAATTGAAAAAATATATATCGTCAGATCAGTTACCTATAATATCACATCTGACCTATTTTACACCACTAATGGAAGATAACACAGTGAAAGTGATGGACACAGCTGTGAAGCCACAGGCTATCAATCCACTCCTGCTGATATTGAATGCAGTCCACCATGTTGCTGTGCTCTGGCCCTGGGTGAAGGAGGAAAAGTCAGCTATTTCTTACTGTCTCACTGTGGGCACAAGCAACTTAATCGTTGAGATGCAAAACCTCTTTCCTTCAGGCCCAGAGTCTTGTCGGCCTCCTCACAGTGTTGTGTCTGGGGAGAGCGAGAAGCTGGACACTCTGGGTGAAGCTGGATACATAAAATGCTAGATGTACTTTATAAATAAAGTGGTTTAATAGATAAATTACAAAATTCTTCTCTTCTCTCCTTACAACAACCTGCTGTTTAATTTGAATTAGAAATTTGCTTCTGATTTTCAACATCATGAAAAAGTACATTGTGGCTTTTGGTTGGAGTGATTTCTGATATCTATGCCTAACTTATTGTGTCATCTGGGCAGTATGATTGACCATAGCCTCCATAGGTCCCCCTGTTATCTACTACAGCTCACTCTCTCCTCATTACAACTGATAGAGATACTGATTCTGCTATATATCATAAACCTAATGTCACTTGCTCACCAGCACCATAACATCAGACTCCAACATACTGATGGGAGAATATAAACCATCCATACCAGACTGTATCCTAACAGTGGTAGTCATCTCACTACAATAAATTATTTTTTTCCTTAATTCAGCCTTAAAGAAACAAGCTGCTGAGCTACAGCTCCAGCTGCAGACTGATGTTATAAACAGACAGAAGTACAACTCTAAGCTATTTCACATAAGAGTGCTCTCCTACCATCTTGTGGTGACTCCTTGCACATGCACAGAGAAAGTGTATAATTAAAAAAAAAAAAAAAAATATATATATATATATATATATATATATATATATAACATATAAGGATCAAATGTGTTCATGCAACTGCTGCAGTCAGTAGTTAGTATCACCTGGAAGTTGCCATAAATCACTGGCATCAAAAACAAAGTGGTTTAAAACTGGACACTCTCCACTACTGAACACTCAAATCTACAGACTTTACACATCCTCCCATCTGTGAGTAAAATGTGTTATGGAAATTGTTATTTTGTGATACTTAACATGTGCTAAAGTTTGTGTTCCTAATGTCTCTGGATATTGTGAGACTGTATCTGTTTTGCTTTACTGTCTGGGACAGCAGATAGGACAAAGACGACCATGAGCCAGGTGCCTCTGACTCTGACCATGAGGACAGATAGCGTAGCTAGGGAGTACAGTTGATAAATAGCTGTGTAACATGTCTGTAAAGATTCTTATTCATCCAGGTGAAGTTGTCAGTAGGTTTAGTCATGGCAACTGGACTTCTTTCTTTTGGTAGAGACTTAACCCTCTCATGAGAGTATTGCTGTATAACTTAGTCGTATTTCCTCCATTGTGCTTTCTTATTTCCTTATGCTTTTATAATTAAACTCTTAAAAAAACATCATGACAGAAATTCTGTTTCTTTCTACAACAGTTGTCGTCACGAACAGCACCAGGCTCGAGGTTTGGACTCCTAAGGACAACAGTCAGTGTACACATTGAACATAGAGGATTCCTCCCTGTGGCTTGGGAAGCTGTCCTCCAAGGGAGCCCACTCGCAGACCTCATCTGGACAGACATCAGCAGAAATGTTAATAAATAAACCGGTTTACCTGTTTTCTCTGTTCTGCCTATGAAGTTATCAAAAGCCATCTTACAATTTACAGTGAGGAGTCCAGAGAGACCGATTGAGGTACAGAGGCTCCTTCACTTTCTAAAATAAAAGTGAAAAGTCCAGAGTGGCTGTTTGAGCACAGAGACTTGTGCTCTGTGAGAAACTCAAGACTCAAGAAGTATTTATTGTCATTATGCTTTACAGGAACATCCATAGTTCAATCGATATTATTCTGAATGGTTTAAGGAAAAACAATATCAGAATTTCAGGATCACAGTGCAGGTTGTGAACAAAAGAAGAAAAGTCATGTGTTTTATATGTGTAGAACTTGTTTATCATCAAAATTAGTTTTGTATCATTTGCGGTGAAAATAGTTTGTTACTTTTTACTTACAGTAAATTAATTACAGTAAAGTACATTTCAAAACCTGTACTTTTGTACTTTTACTTAAGTAGAGAATGTGAGTACTTCTGATTATTCAACAGTCTATTGAACATATTAGGAAGATATTTTGATAAAATTTTTCATGTTAATAGTGGTCTAATTTAACACGTAACAATAAGATTACCTACATCTGATGTTATTTTGACCCTATTTTAAATTATTGCATTATTAACGCTTATTGGACGAGGCAGGTTGTCTGTGCTTTTGTCTTTCTTTCACACAGGGGCCTTTGTTTTTTAGCCATTGTTTGCAGAAAACCAGCACACAAGAGTAAACCAAACATGTTGGGAGCAGAGAGGAAGACTTTGTTGGGAAGTTAGAAGGGGACACACACGGACAATAACGCTCAAGGTGATTTTCTCAACCTTTATTACCATCAGTAACTTGCACAGAACAGCTTGTGTTGCAGAAACAGACATAACAGGCACATTTGTGGTTGACATCAGTAAAATACAATTTATGATCTGGACAGTTACAAAATATTTGGGTGTAAAATAAAACTTGAACTTTAATATGCTTTAGCTGTCTGCTACTAACGAATCGAAAAGTCTGTGGATCGACAGCCGGAGAGAACAAAACCACAGTAGTAAATTCCTTCTGTGCAAAACTTTAGTAGAAGGGGTGAAAGGCTGGAGGAGAACTGAACAACTGCAGACATCCAACATGAATATGATCTAATTTTAAATAAAATCTGTTAAATTATTGTGTCCATATGAAGATTGCAGTTCGTATGGGGGAACAAATAAATAAATGAGAGGAGTGACTAACAATATTTATTGGTGATTGAGACCATCCTATATTTTCCAGTATGAAATAGTAATACACGTTGCTGGCCAGCCAACTGATTGGAGGGTTTTTAAGACACTAAATGCTAAGTTTCACCTAATGTTGTAGATTCATTCTCTCAGGTGTCTTCAGATTTTGTTGTTGATTTATAAACTACCTTTTTATTCAAGAGTAAACTTTTCCAGGGCAATTAAAAGAGGCTGATCATTAAAAGTTTACATTTTCCTGCAGGCTCCACTTTGTCACAACAAGTGGATGATTTTGTAGTAGAAAGCAAGCATAACATTGACACTGCTAACTTATTTAGCAGAACAAGGTCACAAGGCTAGCTGCTCAAATTACAGTACTCTCAAAGAGGTCACAAATCTAGGACGCGGAATAGAAAAGTCTCTCATTGATACATTGCTGAACAAAGAAAATACAATCTATTCAAAGCCTTTAATTAAGAAACTGACTTTTGCTTCTAACATGACCACTTATTGCAGACAATGGATCCTGATTTATTGGAGGAGAGGCAGTCCTCACACCTCATGTATTGTAAGGTGACATGGACAGATGCTGGAACTGACTGACTGACCTGAACTAGTTCTCCAGACTACACAAACCAGATTTAAAAGGTTCAACACAATCACTTTATTAGATTCATTCATTTCCTTGAGCTCAGCAACATCAGAGATGATGGTTCATTGTTTCATTGCCTGAATCCTAACATTACTGGTCTTCTCTGAATCCATCCAGCTCGATTCCTCAACGAGGAATCCAATGATTGGACCTCTTAACTCTAACATAAAGCACACAAGAGCGTGGTGCAGCAGGCCAACAAAGCAGTCATAGAAATCATATGCACATTACATTTGTAGGTCTGAACCAGATAACGTGCTTTGTCTAACCCTGAAACTTAAATCAGTTATTTTAGATGGCCAGGGTAATGTTAAGCGTGGAGGAGCACAATGATTTGTAAACACGTGGGTTTCTAACTTCGACTGCTGATTTTGTTTGAGATGTTTTACACATGTTTGAGTTGATTGAGCTAACAACAAGCATTAGTCCCACAGCTCATCGTGACACTTCTACAGTAGTAAAGGTGCCACTAAGAGACAAACACATGTCATGCTACTATGGTCCTGGTTTGGTAAACTAGGTGCGTAAAAATGTGTCTCAGCACCTGAATTGTGTCATTAACACAACTCATTGAGATGTTCTAACTACAGTCCTGTATGCAGTGTTGTGTGTATTTTGCTGTCTCTCTCTGTCTTAGATCTTCTGCACAGGCTAAAGTTCATTGCCAGGCCCAGTCACCAGAGCCAGGAAGTTATTGACGCTCATCAATCACCACAGGAGGAAACACTGGAAACAGAGGATGTACACCGAGTCCTTGTGATATCAGCCAAGTTAGGCACATATGAGCCTTGCTAAAAAAGTGCCAAAGGCAGGTATGATACAATCACCCACTATAAAAACAATGAAGTGGGGCTGCGTTGACGCCGGTGGTGATTTCCAAACACCATATACACTTAGAGAGAAAACATATACTCGGGTGACTTCGCGTCACCAACGTTGGACGCCAATGGAACGCAGACCTCCATCTGAAGAAAAGCCTTCTTATTAATAAGAATATTATTATTATTATTAATATTATTATATTACATGTTATTTTGGAAAAAAATCAGGATGTGCACAGTTAGAGTGCAAAGTAATAATACAATAATAAAAGTAATCTCTTTATAGTAATACTCTTTTCCTGTCAATCCCATGTCACAGTCCCCTGTAAGACTGGGGGTGAGCTACGGTGATGGGGGAAGACAACATGATTATTCTGTTTGTTTACTTGACTGAAGATTTCCAAACAGAACAATAGAAGTGTCTCGGCTCTGTGACCTGCTTAAGTTACGACATTACTATTTGTGTTAACTGTGTGATTCCACGTGCATTTATATATTTTATTTCTCAGTGAGTTTCTCCTTGCCAATGATTATGTGTCAGTTTTTCCTGGTGAGATTAGAGTAAAATTAGAGATAATTTGTTCATATATTACTGATGGCATTGTGTAAACGTTATATGCTAGATGGCTCAGCTCACAAAAGACTTCAGCACCACGTTCTTTGAAAGGTCCGGTTAAAGATTAATTGATGGATTGATTGAAATCTTTATTTGAACATAAGACAATAAAAATAACAAAAAAACAAAACAAACAATAACCATAAATGGAACCCATAAATAAATGTATATCTGACATGTATATGTAAAATGAACAAGGAAAAAAAATAAACAAGAAGTCTTTGTCCAAAAGGAGTGGGAAGAAGCCTGTGCTTATTTAATCCCACCCCCTAGTCCTAGGTTACAAGATTTC
>JAUMHF010000017.1:17374348-17387710 GCA_032359275.1 Microctenopoma steveboyesi
CTTTCCTTCAGGCCCAGAGTCTTGTCGGCCTCCTCACAGTGTTGTGTCTGGGGAGAGCGAGAAGCTGGACACTCTGGATGAAGCTGGATACATAATCATAAAATGCTAGATGTACTTTATAAATAAAGTGGTTTAATAAATAAATTACAAAATTCTTCTCTTCTCTCCTTATAACAACCTGCTGTTTAATTTGAATTAGAAATTTGCTTCTGATTTTCAATATCATGAAAAATAACAGTTGGGTGCGTAAGTTTGGGCAACCCCATAAATGTTCATGATTTTACTGTCTAAATTGTTGGTTGTTACGGTAAAAAAGATTCTATTAAATATATCATATAGGATACACACAGAGCAAGATTTGACAAGTGAAACAAAGTTTATAGGATTTACAGAAAGTGTGCAATAATTGTTTAAACAAAATTTAGCAGGTGCATACGTTTGGGCACCACAAAAAGAAATGAACTCAATATTTAGTTGATCTTCCTTTTTCAGAAATGACAGCCTCTGAACGCTTCCTATAGCTTCCAATGAGAGTCTGGATTCTGGTTGAAGGTGTTTTAGACCATTCCTCTTTACAAATCATCTCTTGTTCTTTCGGGTTTGATGGTTCCGAGCATGGACAGCTGTCTTTAACTCACACCAAAGGTTTTGAATGATTTTTGGGTCTGGGGACTGAGATGGTCATTCCAGAACGTTGTACTTGTTCCTCCGCATTAATGCCTTAGTAGATTTTGAGAAGTGTTTAGGGTTGTCTTGTTGAAAGATCCAGCTTCAGCTTTGTCACTGAATCCTGGACATTGGTCTCCAGAATCTGCTGATATTGAGTGGAATCCATCCTTTGACAAGATTCCCAGTCCCTGCACTGGCCACACAGCCCCACAGCATGATGGAGCCACCACCATGTTTTACTGTAGGTAGCAGGTGGTTTTCCTTCATGCATAACACCCCTTGTTATGCCCAAGTAACTCAATTTTAGTTTCATCAGTCCACAGCACTTCATTCCAAATTGAAGCTGAACGATGCACAGTGACTCCGTCTGTTGTAGGTCTTTGGTGCTGGTCTGTGGGTCGACTCTGACTGTTCTCACCAGTAGTCGCTTCTGTTTATCTTAGATTTTTCTTGGTCTTCCACTTCGAGCCTTAACTTGAACTGTGCCTGTGGTCTTCCATTTCCTCAATATGTTCCTGACTGTGGAAACAGACGTGTGTCTGTGAGTTAAATGCACTTAAGTAAAAATGTATTTCAAATACCAAATAAGAAAACAATACCTAACCAATCATGCAACCTGTAAATGATACTTATTAGTAAAGTAAATAAATAAATTCATGGGACTTTGGCCTCTATACTCATATAACACAAAAGCACAAAATTAAATTTAATAGTTCAATCATTTATAGCCGCTTTGTGTCTCTTTTTGTCTAGATGTCCCCTGTAAATCAGGCATGTTGCATATTAACAATCTGATCATAAATAAACTGTTTTAACCTATAAAAATTATTTACACCCAAAAATATATGAAAACTTTATGAACAAAAATGTAAAACTTATTATGAATGAATTCTACTTCCACACTTGAGTACTAATTTTCTTAACTGTCAGAAAGGTGTTAATTGTGCGATGTTTATTACTGAGATCATAACCAGTGGTAGAGTAGTACTGGAGTGCCTCTGAGTGTCAAATTTTTGGTGTTGGTGTCGGAGTTTTAAATTTTACAAATTGCAACTTTGGCAGAGCTAATTGATTTGATGCCATTAGATTGTACAGGTGCCACATTTACTACAGTCACTTTAAATAGGCAAAGTGGATAAAATGGGCAGATGAAACATCTTCTGGATGCAATCTGCAGGACATCTATGTAAAATCTTCAGCAAAGTACATCACCTACTGAAAATGAGAAGAATGCATGATGAATCCACAAAACAAACATGTATGAGGGAAGCATATGCTGTGTAGCCTGACATTCCCTGATCGTTTGTTTTGACTCCTTGTAGAGGACATAAAAAAAGAGAGAGAAACATCTTCCAAGTAATGTGCGATACATTACTCAGTCATGACCCGTTAAATATTACTGATATTGATTAGTTTCCTTAAAAAGTCTGATGTTAAGAGATTTATTTTTCATAAAATTCTTTATTCATAAACTTGATGCAAGTTTACAAATTACTTTACATGGTCAAAATCACCCTTGCAATGGAAAAAAATGAAACCAAACCAAAGCATGCTAATAGCGCATAACCTTATAACCCAGCCACCGCAGTTAATGAAGCAAGGTAAACAACCCAGAATCAGGCTAGTTCAGGCCTCAGGCCAATGTCGCTGGTCAAAGGAGAGGCTTTTTGCTAGTCAGACATTTGTTGGTGTGGGGGGAGCTGTTCCCCAGCGGACAACAGACTTCAGCACACCGTTCATTTAAAGGTCAGGTTAAAGACGCATGTTTATAATTGTTCTGATGGCACTCAAATCTAAACTTTAGCGTTGTTGGGGAGTCCTGGCGTCTTTCAATGTAATCCAAACAGGCAAGGTGTCTTGTAAATCCATGTGTGTTCTATAGAATCTGATGTGGTTCAATAAACAAAGCACAGTTGAAAATGATCCTGTGCACTTATGAAGGAAACCAGAAAGTACACTGTTGTGAAAAAAATGGATACATCTTTTCTATTTCCACGCAACCATTCTTTGCCTTCAGTAGTTTGGGGAAAAACACCCATTGATATACTGACATGCAAAATACAGCAATATCAAAGAGACAGGGTAAATGTTTTCTGAACCCCTCATCAAGCACAGGAGGGTGAGAGCAAATCCTTACTCCACACTTCTGATCAGTCTAAAAACCTGCTCAGTAATTATTTATCAATCTCGACAGCCTTCAGAAAATCTAAGTGTGTGAAATCTGACAGCAAAACACACTGCAAATATCTACTGGTAAAACAGGGGCATCATTATAAAAATGGCCCTGGAAAAGATTGACACATTCAATCTTGCTTTTTATTATGATTTTCTGAAGCAATCCTTTGCAAAGTTGAATGTGCAGTATGTATTCCTGAGTTTTCTTCTCCGGAGAAAGCAGGGGCGGCCTAACGATGTGACCAGAATGGCAATAGTACATCACCAACAGCATCACAACAGCAACAACCATGCCAATAATCTACAGTCATGTCGAAATGCTGCTTGTGGCGAGACAAGAACGCAGGGTACTGTTTTATCCTGCAAAAAAAAAAAAAAAGTGGGACGAGCTGCACGTTTCACACCCGTCTCTAATTGCTCTGAGGAGGTTGTTGCTGTGGCTGAAGAAATTCTAAATCAACTCAAAAATGAGGAATAACCACATGTATTAGCATATGAATTAGCAGAACTAAGCTTTCTATGCTGGTTTTCAGGACAATATACGCAAAACAATGCAAGTAACCACACAATAGAACACCCACAACAAATGTGTAACTGCATTAACTGGAATGCTCCACATCGTTTTCTGCATATTATTCACATTACATCAAAAACCCAGCACGCTGAGGAGTACAGCAGTGCTGAAAGTGGTTATGAATCGTAACCAGAGAGGTGGAAATGGGAAGACCTGCGTCCTTCCTGTGGCAAATCTGAACAAATATTTATTAACAAATATTCCCGGAACGGCAGCGACTCCAGATGATCTTCCCAGGTGTGAAGCCAGATAGTATATGGTCAAGACTATTGCTGTGAATCTGAAGATCTAGCTGCGTTTTAAAAAACTTAAAATACAGCCAAGAGGTCAATGGAAAGTCTCCCCCCCAGACTGCAGGATCGGTGAAGTGGTCAGGATGTGGTCAGTTACAAGAACTAGCAGTTTGACTACACCATTAAGCTGTTAAGACTAACTTTTCTTTTTTTTTATAAGAGTACAACAAAACATCACAAGACTGTCTTCTCTGCATAGCCTCACTGAGGTTCATGTGGTTTGAATGAGTAGATATGAATAGTCAATCCTCTGCTGTGTCTCTACCGTTATTATTACAGCCATTAAGAGGTGCCATCGAAGAAGGGGAACAGTACTGCCACTGTCGTCAGTACTACGAGGATTACCAATATAAAAAGAACAAAACTGCAGTAGTCATTAAGCTTACATAAGAACATGGTGAACTTCTGTTTCCTTCTGCAAGAGTATCCATGAAACAACTTCATTTTCTAAATGGATGTTGAGAAGTTGCAGCGCCCCCTGCTGTTAATGGTTAGGGGAATATAGTAATACAGTCTCTGCCCAGCCAAAGACCCAGACAAGGTTACATTATAAACAATTAAATCCTTTTGCAGAAATACAAATTTACATGTTTACATGTGGAGTTAAAATCAATTACATTACAGTGTGATCCACGCCCCTGCTTTGCCTAGTCATGTTTGCTGTGTTGCCAGCCCAGTCGCACACCACACCTCTCCTGCAGGGAGCCGTCAAGCTGCTGGCTGTGGTGATGATGACGGTGGTCTCCAACTTTAGAGCTCAGTCCCACCCAGGCTGCAAAAGTCTCTTTGTTCCTCGCCACCTCAGGGCTTCAAGCTTTAAAAGATAAGAGGTTTGAAAGCAAGCTAGCCTCAGAAACATGGTATTCCAAGGAAGGGGGATCTTGGCAGTACATAGATAATACATGAGCACAATATTACAGAGGCCGTCCTTGGAGAGAAAAGGTGGTGGCAAGCACCACCACCAGCATTTAAATGTCCTTCTCAGCCATCACAGCATCAGGTCAGGGAATGCCGCATGCCATTCTCAGATCCAGATTATGGCCAAAGAGAGAGAGTCCAGCGACTGAAGCCTCAGCCTGCCGCCGCCATGTGGATAAAGCCATGCTGCACCGTTCAACTCACAGCCAGCAAGTAACCTTGGCATGCTCAACACCAAAACCAAAGGATGAGTTTGCACACTGCTTAGTCCAACTTTTTCCTGGAGTATGGGATGAAGGTTGTAATGGAAACATTAGACACCAGGATGTACAGAGAGATAAATATCTGAAGAGAGTAAAACCATCGGGGGCTGATGAGCTTTGATGTAAATGATGAGCTTCATGTGTGAGCGAGTCTGTGGGTTTGTGTGCTAGTTTCTGGGCGGTCACCAAATGGAAATTTGGTTTGTAGTTCAAACTTTCATATAAAGAACAAAATGGTTTGCAGGAGAACAGATTGGTCGCAAGATAAAACTAAAACAATCCAAAAACAAAAAAAGGGAAAGAACTAAGACATGTGGTCCCAGTGCAGGAAAGGCAATAGTCTCTTTAGCCGTCCTCCTTCGGGGGTGTGTACCAACCTGGGAAAGAAGAACATACAATTACTTAGGTTAAAATTAGATTTAACCAGGAATGTTTTTTACCATGTAATACTTGTCACCTGATTTACAAACTTAATGTAAGAAATGGGTAGCTGATTGATCTTTGGACAGCATACACTTATTTCCTGAAATTATAGCCAGCATACTTTCTAAATCCTTTTGTATCTGTTCATTTGTGCAAACCCATTTCCTGTGTCTGTATATGACTATTAAACCAGTTGCTCAGTTATTATGCTGTTTAAATAATACTATTTGAAATTGTTTGAACAATGCTGCTTTGCTTCCAGGTCCTTCTCTTCCTTCTCTGAACGTTAAACATGCAACACATTCTTAGCTGGACACCAAAAGTCTGCATTATAAACTTCATTTATTTTAGTTAATTCAAACTGGTTCAATAAATCTCTTTGTAATAACAAGTGCTCATAATAAATTGAGAAAAACTGGCATCAATATAAAAAACCTATTTATAGCAGCATGGTTTTTAAAGGCTGCAGCCTAAAAAAAAAATCTTTATCTAGGAGTTGTTTAAGGTTCACAGACTAGAATAAGAGGAACTGTACGCTGCAATGCTGCATCAAAACGATGTTAGCCCTGTGACTCTAAAGTGTAAATAATGGTAAAAAAGAGATGTGCTCAACATGAAACAGACTTTTCACACAGTTCCAGTGCTGTAGTGAAAGTGACATGGCTGTCGTTATTCACTGAACTGTGTTGTGGCTCAGTCATGTACTGTACCGAGTACTTACATACGTACGACTATCTACTGTATATTCTTTTAGTCTAGAACTTTTCTCCTTAGTTTCTGGATAAGATATAAACAGTGAGCGTAATAATGTGGATGACATGAATGTAATTGGTGTCAGTGTTTGGTGCATACACAGTAGCACAAGCACTGTTTTTCCTTAGCTTTGATGCATGGGAGGATTTGGTTTCAGTAAACAAGGTCAGCACTCTGAATGAAACTGGAGACAAAACACACTCACCGTTCTTTTCGTGGATCTGAACTAGGGATTTGTAGGACTGCTGTGCTCTGGCGAGATTGTACTGGTTCTGGAATAAAAGATGAAAATGAAGCCAACCTTGGAGTTTGCACTGGGTTTGTGATGACAGCACAGAACAGAAAACAGCAATGACAGCTCTTTTGTACAAGCAAATAAAAAAAAAAAAATCCGATTTCAAGAACAAATGTCTTGCATTTTCATGCACACACATCCTGCACTCATTCCATGTACACCTGGTCATCACCTTTCAGGTAAGACCAGGCTCGGACTGCTCGTGCACAGGTCTGGATGCGGCAAGTGCAATTGAACTCCGCTTTTCAAAAGATATGGTTAATCACAGTCCATCCACAATTTTATTAAATAAATACAGATAAATGTTTCCACAGCACTGGTACTCTTTACTCAATGCTTTCTCATTCTTGAATATTCATACCATAAAAACTCAAATAAATCATCTTTTTTCTCTCCAGAAGAACACGTTAAATAACTTGTTGTTCTAACATTTAACACCAATTGCCTGGTGGCAGATGACATGACGGCCACCAGGTAGCACAAAGGGCGTTGTTAACAAGTATCTTTCTACGTCCGTCTTAAATATTTTCCTACATCTTCATGTTTTTTTTGACTCCTCATAATTTAATTGTCTTGTTTAACACGGGGGAGGTGCCACATCACATTCCATGGTGGTGTGCGTGTAGATTTGGGTGGGCAATCCTGGTCCTGGAGGGCCACTGTCCTGCTCGTTTCCAACTAATTCCACCGCACCTACTGCACACTACTGCAGAAAAACACTGGATGTCTGCACAATGTGAAAACTCACTGAGGATTAGGTCCGTGAACTTTATGCCTTTTATTTTGCCCATACTCTTCGATTCTCAAGACATATACATGTATAGCAAGCAAACAAATAACAAAATTAGCGGCCCAATTATGAGTTTGAGTAGAACATTATAGAATGAATTATAACACTTTTAAGCTTACAGTAAGAATTGATCCTCCGAATTGGAATTGGCATCCCTGAAATTTTAAGCTCTCCTTTCACAAACAGTATCACAGTTGCAGTAACGTAGTTGCAGGCAAACTGCAGCACAAACATAAGCTTTCATCTCAGAGGTGACACACCGCATATCAAAACACACTTAGCAGGTAGCAGAAACAGGAGGTACAACAAAACAGGTCACGGCTAAAGAAAACCAGGCCTCTGCGTCAAAGAGCTGTCACTGTGGTCCATGTTAGTCAATATGAGGTCAACACAATCACAGGACATTTCCTAACTTGAAGTCAAACCTCTAGTGCTTCCCCACTTACTTTATTGGCTCCAAACTGCACTCTGGCTTTTCCTTTGACTAAAGTGGCATTGATCTGCATGATGACAGACTCAATGGAATAGGCACTGCTCCAGCCCTGCAATCAGGAAACCCAGTCAGCAAGATTTTAAAATGTTATCCACACGCAAAAAGAATCTCCAGTAAAACGTTGTATTGTCCAGCACACATTCTCATTCATTTAAGGCTTTGGACAAAGACATCTGAGGTACCTGTTTGGTGAGAAGTTCCATACACAGGGCACCTCCTCCAAGAACATAACTACAGAAAAGAGAAGAAAAGATGTTTTTATATGAACGTAACCTCCAGCTGGAAAAGTGCTATGGAGATGACAGAAAATGAGAAGTGTACCAGATACATAAACTCACCCTCCAGAAAGCACAGGTGAAACTACCCGGACAAACGGTGGATCAAAGGGGAAATTATCCTGTGAGGACAACAGGTAAATATGTTTAATTTAGAGACGTCAAATGCTCCCATATAGTATTTCATTCCCATTAATGCAAAGCCAGTTTTACTCACTTTATATGAGAAGTTTAGTAAAATGTAATCCATTCCTTCCTTCTCCTTTAAGACTTGTAAATCACTGTGCAGGGGGCTATCTGGATCAACTCTGTTGGTTATTAGATTAGACAATCAGTTTGTGTAAACAATGAAAAAAAAGTGACACAAGACCCCAAAATTACTCACGTTCTTAGTTTGACGTGCCATTCATACAGGCTGTCGTTAACAAGCTCGACAGAATAGATGCCTGCAAAAGACATTGATTCAATATGTTGTATTCCAGTGCAAGTCGTTAGAAGCGATTCAGGAAGGAAAAACATTAAATGTATTCTGACTGCAACCTTACTCTGTCTGCAACAAATATGTAAATCCTAGTTCAAAAGGAAGGAATATGCATAAAATAAACTCTCCACTTAATTAGAAAAACGGTTTCTGCTTCTTTATAATGCTGTGGAAAGCACAGTGACTTCTAGTTATTACTAAAGCATGTACGAGTCATTTGCACAACGGTGTAAAAGCTGTAGTAGCCTAGGGTAATGCTGAAATACCCACGCTAATAGAGGTGACCTTATAAGGGTCAGACACCCTGGGAATTCTGAATAACTGAACTGACTCTTAAGTGCTCTTTTTACTATGAACCCACTATGGCCCTCAGTGTCACTATGCTTAACATCCACCAATAAAAACCTATCACATCAGGAGGATAGAGTTGATTGATATTGTGTGTGGGTGTGCATCTGGGTGCGTTTTAGCACAGTGCAATTTTCATGTGTTATTTTTTTTAAACACACAAAGAGCAAATCTTTGTGCAGTGTACACACCTGTCTTGTAACTCTGAGATCTGTAGATCTCTCTAAGCTCCTTCATCAAGCGGTCAGAGGCTTGCACAGAACCAGACACGGCTCCCTGCAAAATAAAAAATACCAGCTGTAACAATAACGACAGAGCACACAGCGCTTCTCAATTTGCAGTAAACCAATCTCAATGTGATGCAGCATCAAGGAGAATGCTTGATCCAACTATACGTCAGTATTTTCACCTCTAAACCCTTTGAGATTATCTTGCACGGATCCTCAAAATATTCAATAGTAAAATGCAGATGACTCGTGCATCATCAGTTCTATAGTTAGACTACAACTTTTGATATTTCAGATATGAAGACAGACCCAAAATCTAAATCCATCTACTTAAGAGGTTACATTCCGTGCTGTCAGACACGTACTTGACTGAACAAAGACTTACGTTTAGGTGGTCCTGCCTCTGGTTCTTTCGTATCTTCTCCAGGATGGCCAAATTCTCCTTCTCAATACCATCATCCTCTGATTTCTTCCCATCCACCGGCTCCTCCTCTTTCATTTCATAATGGTCCAAGTCCTCTATGTCCTATTGTGAGAAATGTGATAATTTAGTCATGTTAAAGACATTCGGTTTCTTCAGTGATACATGCAACATTAAAAAAGGTCAGGGATCGAAGGAAGTGCCAAGTCGAGAGTTTTAAAAATAACTGGAATATTAATGTAGTGAGAACTAACGTCCAAAACACATCTATAACTACATCCACAGTAAAACTTTATGGAAACTAAAGTGACTACTTTTAACTACACATTATACTACAAAATACCGAAGTATCTTGAATTAGTAGGCATCTAACACAACACGGTAAGACATTAAATGGTCAAAGACAATTCACCTCTCCCATCTCTTCCTCCTCCTCTTCTTCAGATGTGACCTCCTCTGTACCATGCTAAACATACACATCACAGACAAGGTATCAAGTCAAGTCCAATTAAGGAGACTATCAAACATGATAGGTGATGACAGGTCTTGTTGTTCTACATATCACCAGCATTCAATAATGGCCACAGGAACCACAGATAAAATTAAATATGTTATTTATATTCATTAAACCTAATGAGACAAAATCCAGTGACTCTATCGTTCCATTAAAATAATACAGGAATTTGACAAAAACAAACTAGGAAGCTTTGCCTTTCGGTCTTGTCCCACAGGGCCTGCAGGCAGGGGCTGGTCCAGCATCTCCACATCAGGATGTTGGGGAAGGTTGTACAGCCGACAAAGGTCACAAATGAGTTTTTTCAACTGCTGCAAAAGCTATGAAAAACAAACAAAGAAAGTGGGTACAGAGTTAATAAAACATTCAAGATAGCCAACAACTAGACAGCAACGCCAGACATGTGTTAGATGATATAAATATACATAAAAGTCCAATCATGCAGCACAAAGGGTCATTTTTTTCAAATTAGCATTATTAATATATGATCATTTTAATCAGAGACACTTGAAAGGAAAATTAGTGACTTATAAAGATGAGAAACTGTTGTGTAATCCGCTAAGCTGTGTTGTGTTGGACAGTTTAACTGTAACTGTCAAATAACTTTAAAACCTGCAACGTAGAACCTTAAGTATATGTTCTGCAAGAAAGACTGAATGGTGCATGAAAAAAAGCGAGCACCAGCGATTGTGTTCTGTGTTCATAATTTGGTGCAATTCAAATACAAGGTCCCACAATAACATCTGTGTAACTCTAGAAAAAGAAGGCGACTGATCTTGTCTCTCTACAGGAAGTTATGGTTTACCCTTTACCTAACCTAACACACGACATTAACACTAGTGTTGAATTATTTATTCCAATGTAAAATGTAGAAAGTATGGTGCATACCAAAAATTATTCTATCCAAACTGGCTGCACGACAAAAACATATTCTAGGTCCTCCAAATCTATAATTAGACTAACCTCACAATGTCATCAAGTAAACAAGATGACAAACAGAGCTGACAGTCAGATATTTTAACCACAGAGGCTGTTTCAATGATCAAATAATATGGACATTTGGTCTGCTGAAAACCTGCCCGCCTGTACATGCCAGAACAAAGTCAGAGACATGCCACACATGCAAGGTGTTTGTTTGTGTCTGAGAGCCACTATGAAAGCTAGAATAAGCCCCTAGTAGTCTAAATATGCATAACACAAAGATCACGTTAGTATATAAACCTAAACTAATCCAGCATTTTCTTAAAGAAAGATGCAACAATTTGAGAACAATTACTTGTGCAATATATAAAAAAGCTCACCGAGAACCCCAGTTACCACAGAAAGTAATACGAGCATAAAAATAAGAACCAAAAAATTGAGTCCAAAATAATAGATTATGCAGCATCACAAGTAGCTTCCTCAGCCTAGATGGGTTCAAGATACCCGACGAAAATGCCAATACCAGTCAACTCAGATGAACAGTGAAAGAATTTAGATTAGGGCCACATGAAGTCTGTCGTGTAAACATCCTTGGAGAAGGAGAGTGTTAAAATGCACTGCTCTGTGTTGACGCAAACACGATAACCCAACATGCTTATTCTTCTGTTGTCAGTCAATATTTTGGTAACGCTTGAGGTTTTGAGACTACCTTCATTATTATTTTCTCCCTGCTGGTGCCGCACTACGTGAACAGACAAGGTTAGGTGTGCACAGTAACACACGGTAAAACATGTTAATCAGGATAACTACCAGAGTGCTGCCTTTTCTCACATCTTCCAACCTCTCCAAAACTTGCGCCAAGCTCGGGTCATCGGAGTCCACAAACCATATTGGCGACGTAGATGGATAAGATTCCTACAAACAATGGGGCACAACAAAAACGACACAGTTACTCAACACATTTGACCTACATAATTATTAACTGCAGCGTTAAAACAGTCCGTAAATAACGTAGCTAAGTTGTGGGCTGACGACATTAGCATTCACAGTGCAGCTACGGCTAACTGCTAACGCTGCTCATGCCAGGCGGTTTAATTTCGGACTGTCACACCAGCAAACTCACAATCAACAGTGGCAATCGTTAGCTAGTGAAACTGTCAAAAGTATATACCGCATAACACTATATTATACAACAAATGAGACCGCTTGTACAGTTGAAGTAGCTAACAAGTTAACCAGCTAACTTTAGCTCGGTAACGACTAACACGGGAAGTATCTATATCCCGGCACTTGTTTCTGGCCTCTTACCGTTATGTTACAGTGTATAATTAAGAGCTTTTCCCCAGTTACGTTGAACTGGCAGCTCAGTTCGTCAGGCTTCCAGTCAATTATCCTGAAGCGTTCGTGATTTGGATCAAAAATGGACTCCAAAAACTTCAGTTCGGCCTTTAGCCCCGACACCGACATCTTCCGCGCATCTCCGGCCGGGCCGCTGGGGAGGGGGAGAACTCGGGACTTAGCTTTTAGCTAACTAAAGCCACAACGGAAATTTTAGTAAAAATGTGTTTTTTATGTGGAAGTGTCGTACTTCACTGGTATACGTGATGGGGTCCCCGGTACCAGCTATGAACAGTGTCCGATCAAATTTCAGCGAGACCGGGGAGCTTTGCTAAACAAGTAGCTAACGTTGGCTAGCACTCGGTTAGCGTTAGCATTTGAAAACAGCGCAGTGCTTAGCAGACTGCTAGCGACCGAGTTAACGAGCTAGTCCGTTGTTGTTGTCTTTCCGTCTATTGTTGTTGTCTGCCTATGATAACAACATTCTAGGGCTGCGAGGTGTCCCGCGATCCTCTCCTCTCAGTCCCATCGGACCGTGCCTCGCTATCTACCTAACCGGCCAACAATCAGGCAATCTCCGCGAGCGTAACTTAGTTATATCCCGCTGTAGGTGTAGTGTTTTTCATCCCGGTGTACAACTGTAGCTGGCCTCTAGTGGGGTTTAAAGATGGCGTTCTGCAATCTCCCCGTTCCCGCAGAATCCCAGCATTCAGCGCGTCCTTCATTTATTTCAGGGTAAGAAAATAAAGAAAAGTTCACATTTGCGGCTCGTTTAGCCAAACATTAATGGGAGCAGCACCGTCGGTGTTGTTAAAATTTAATTTCGAGGAATATCTATTTCTAGGCTACGGTAGTTGTGGAGGAGCTAGGATTCAAACTTGAATTAATACATTTGTGTCAAGTTTATGTTTTTCTATTGCTAAAATGGTTGTAAATATTTTTATTTTTTTATTAATTTTCCACAACTCTTGATACACTGCTAATGCTTGATCAGTCAGATAATGTTATGAAGTGTAATAGTTATGTTGAGCTTTGTGTTTACTCACAGTGACCATTTGAGCAATTTAGCCTCCAACAAATTAGTACATGATTTTAATCTTAATCATCTATAATATCCTTGTTGTTGTTGTGATCTATGTTACCTGCTGTTCTTTTCTCTCTCCTCTGTCCACTAACCCCAACCGGTCGAGG
>JAUMHF010000017.1:17387810-17441846 GCA_032359275.1 Microctenopoma steveboyesi
AGTGCCCTGAAATGACTTTCGTTGTGATTTGGCGCTATACAAATAAAGATGAATTGAATTGAATTGAATTGAATTAAACTAAACTAAACATCAATGAATACAAGTATCTTGTATTGTTATGTAGGGGGCATCATATGTGCTACACGTTTCATAATGGCACAGATATGGCACGGAATAGATTTTATAGTTTACTGTATCTTAGGTGGCTATTGTAGCTAAATTCAACTACATTTTCTAAATATGACTCTCATGTTTGAGTGTTTAGAACATTAGATATTTTGGGACCTGCCCTGATATGAAGGTTATCATGTCATATGTTGTAAATAATGCCCAAAGATAGACAGCTGGTACAAAACATTCTAACATAAAATTATAGAAAGTACATCTACCATTCATGTGAGACCAACCACCTGTATTAATTTCAGTTATTGTGATTCAATCATATTGAGTATTTGCTGTGTGTTGTGGTGTATTGTCAAATCTTAATTGTCCAGGGGCCAATGCAAACTAAACAACATGTTTTGTTCCTCATGTACATTTCCCCAACCTATGCTTTAGATGTGTGCAACATCTCTGTAGTAGTACACAGTGCCCACTAGGGGGCAACACTGCCTAACAGTTTGGATTAGGTCATGTTAGTGTAATTGCTATTGTTAATCATACTCTCTCCTAACTGGTGATTGCTGTGTTTAAAGGTCCACAAATTAACTAGCATATGTATTGTTTATACGTATACATTTTATCAAGTTACAGTAGATGGCAGTACAGTGTCTATATAATTCAATGTTTTTTTTGTATATGACTCTTTAATAATGTCTCTAGAAAAATTTGAGCCAGAGTCTTTCCACTTTTAGTCCTTCAATTCAATTAGACAGATTCAGGGAACACACTAAAGCAAAGCCATTCCTTTTGTTATTAAGCTTGTTATCAGAAGAGATTTGGGATCAGCTGACTAGGCTTATGACATTAGGATATCTCTTCAACAGGCCTTTCTTTTATTTGACCTTCACCAAATTAGTATTGCCTCAGTGAACTCATTTTTTGGCATTTTTATAAATGTCCTGAAGATGTTCTCTACAGTACATCACTGCTACATTGCACTTTGAGGTTTCAGTGTTTAGGAGCAACATATTGATTTTCCATTTTACAGGCCCAAACATTAAATGGGTGGGGGTGGCTGACTGCATACAGCTGGTTGTGGGGCTGGACCTACAGCTGCTGGCCTGTGCCTTGCATGCAGACCAGAAATTACTCCGTGCTTACTCCGTGCAGCTTACTCACATAGCCTCACTGCCTAACAACTGTGCCAACAATATATGCTAAATCTGTGTACTTTGTAAGGTGACCACTTTTTTGAGTCAGTTTATGAAATATTGCAACTGAATTTAATAAACTGTAACAATACCTGAAGTCAATGATGTGGGATCCACAGCTTTGTTATTGTAAAGGTTCCTCTGTAAAGGTCAAGGTTCCAGACCGGCAAACATTGTAATGAATATTCTTCAGTGGGGTAAACTCAACAAGGGTGGATGTGTGCATACTGTAACAGCCGTAATAAGCACCTCACTCAATGTGTATTTTCTTTTATTATGCATCTGTATTAACAAGTGCGTGATTCTGAACTAACCAATAACAATATATTTAATTGCAGTAAGACTAGAGGCACAGACACGTGTCTCACAGCTCACATGGCACATGTCAGGACAAAAGTCAGTCCTAGGAATTCTCTAATATAATAAGAATTTTATTTTATGGTGAGGCAAAGATCTGAGTCAAGCTAAATAAGAATCTGTGGTGTGATGAGCCAAGTGAAGGAGAAATGTACAAAAAGGTGTACAACTGTAGCTGGGGGGTGTAAATACTTTTAACAACACAATTCACTGTATCATAGTTAAGAAAACGCCTGGAAATCATTTCCTACAGCAGATATGGATGCTGTAGGAGTTGTAGACTAAAGTGAAAAATACATCTGATAGGATCACCGCATGGTTAAAAAATAAGTCGGCATTACCTGAGAAGTAAAGATAGTAAAGATAAAAGTTCCTTTTCTGTCACACTCTTTCAGCACTTCCACCTGGTCGCCCGCCAGGTCAATCTTGAAGCTGCTGACCTGTGTTACTCAGGTTGACTTTTCAATTGCAGGTGAAATCAATATTGTCCATTCTTACAGTTGTGTAACTACTCTTCATTGATGACTCACTGATGAGACCGAGGGCCTGTCCGCTACAAGCGTCTACTGTTAAGTTCCAGACATAGAGACATTTGCCCTGCATTAAACAACGTAACATTTCCCCTAGGAACTGGCTAAGAGCAGCACAGAAAACTTTCTGTTGCACAGATCTATCACCACATTTCCCCCAATCAAACGAAGACGGTGGAACTCACTGTTTTACATAGACAACACAGCTTTAGGGTGTCACATTGTAGGAAATTGTAGTTGTATAACATCTTGCCAGAGGCGATTGACTGGTTGAATCTATGATCCAAGATTAATTACAGCAATATTTGTCCTTCCAAATGTTGACATGTAATTAATGAGAAACACTTTGAGATATACAGTACACTATATTTGGAATTCATCATAGTATTTCATGTTGTTTTTCATATGTGAGAATTAGATGAACCTGGAAGGGGAAAAATACTGTGACTGCAATTGCAGGATTACATCCATTTCACTTATGTAAGTTGTAAGTGAGTGTTAGAATTCGTACATTTTACCGTGTGTGACAGTTTTGGCAGGGATGTCACAAAGCTGTGTTCAAAGCTTCCCTGCAAGTCAAGAGCCAGAGCAAACAATAACAAAGGTCTTTGAGGCCCGATGGTCTCCTTAGCCTTGTTGTATGATTGAGCACTTGACGTTAGTTTGTCACAGGGTGACCGTGCGCACACTAATAAAGAGGCAGATTGAAGTTGTCATCTGTGATTTATCCTGCTCTTCTGTCCTCCATCTGCACCAGATGAAAAGTTAATTAAAACCCTGTCTTGTCTCCTCATTCCATCGTAGACAGCAAGAGCAAATCATCTGCCACGATTTACAACCTTTATTATTTTTTTTTATGAACATCACCAAAGCTAAAGTCAGACGGAGCAATACGACGGCTCCCCATACCTTCAGCTTGATCTTAAACCTCTTTACCGATGTGAACATATAACAGCTTGCATTTTTGTTTCTCTTGTTTCTCTTTCTCCTATTTTGTTACTTACAAACTGCTGTGTTTGAATAAGAGGTTGCACTTCTTTAAATGCATCACTTATAAATTTGTATGATGAACTAATATGGCAGAGGTGAAACAGCATTAGTTAGTTAAAACAGCTGCATCCAAGACGCCACAGTGTGCAGTGTCTAGTAAGGATCTTTGAGGTGTTCAGATGTTTAGCTGTGGATAGCTAAAGCCATTCCTCAACTGCCTGTACTGCTGATTCACCACATACAGCAGGGTAGTTTGTCACAGGAGACAGCACCATTCCTACCGAGGAGGAGCAATATTCAATTTTCCTCTGTAGTACAGTGAGCATTTACGCAGAGACAGGGAGGAGAGTTCACATGCAGGACACAGAATCCTCCCACTGAGTGTAGCATGTTTCCTTGGATGTTCCACACGACCAACAGGGCTGCCGGTTTATTTACAGAGCTCACAGCAAGAGCAGGACTGTAGCCGCTGTAAAACTACATACGGTGGAACCTTTCTGAAACAAATCTCTGCAGCTTTTATATGTTTGTGTCCTGCAAGCAGTGATGGACACATATGAGTTAAATATGGAAAGGCATAATGTGCAAACTGTCCTTGAGGTTCAAAAGATGAGACTGCGCATGAGTCTGCGCACGGTCCACTGAATGTTAATAATATGAACTGCATTAGAACCTGAGGGTAGCAGGCGTATTTTAACTGGAAAGTGCCGAATTTCTGTGTGAAGGAGCAATGACACAGACATCAGTCGGACGAGCAGATGCAATCACTGCAGTGTTCACAATATACGGTCCGTTTTTTTATAAAGCTTCATAGTTTGTTAGCATTTGTGAAAAAGGAAAAGCGAACTAAATGCAAATGTAGCACACAAGTAAGAGTCCAAAAGCATTATGAAGCTACATGTTTAATGGAAAAAGTGATCCTGACAAAAAAAAAAAAGCCTGGAACACTCTCTCCGCTACAATACTGATAGTCTCATACTGTCAGTTCCAGGTCTTAGCCGACTTTACCTTTTGTCCAACAAGCCTGCTGTGGATCGTTACTCCTGAATAACACAGGGTAAAGAGCAAATGTCACCTTGAACTGCAGTGGTATCACCCTAAGTGGCTCAGCGGTCCTCGTACTTCCTCAGTAAAATCAAATCCATGTAACATACCTCAGCCACAGTGTTTATAGCTGGTGATCAACACAGTGATGTGTGTCCTGTGTGCAGTACATTCTATGGTGCAAAGCAGAAGAACTTGATGGTAGTTTGATATTTTGTCCTGTAGTTTCATAGGTTTTACAGTGTAATAGATAAATGGACTGTGTTGTGCCAGACTAATTGGATAAGGGTTTTCTGTGGAGCATCGCTGTTCAATGATATCTGTTGTTCCTCATGTGGTCTAACCAAGTATACTGCAGCCTAATCACATTCAAGCCAAAGTCTATTTACTTTCTGGGGTCCTGCTGCTCTGGCAAGAGGCGAAATGGGCTGGTGGAGGGGGTCTCGTTATGAGTGCACCATTGCCAGTCTATCCTTCCCTAATGCTAATACAGTTTACAGGACCAGTGAAGGACCATTTAAGCCGACAATAGGGGAAGGAGGCCCGGCTTAAATCAATTAGCTAAGAGGACAAATATCATCTAAATCATACCCTGACTGGCCCTGGGCAATGGCCTTTATAATACAGGCAGAGAAAAGCACTCAGACAGCCGTGGCCAGGAGTTATGACTGAATATTCACTTGCTGTAACAACTAGCTTCAGTTAGCAGGTTAGCAGGTACCAAAAGAGTTTAGTTTATTAACAAAGACAGAACTTTCAATTTTATTCAGAGGTAAATTAAAGATCAAATTTAGGATCTTTAAATGAAATGCTTGTCAGATTGCCTAAAGGTTGGTTTATGCTTAATGAGTACTAGTGTGAACCCCAATATCCAATAAGTTGTTCTGAAAGGCCATGCTTCAATTCAGAATGAAAAGCGTATTAGCAAATCACATTGCCGCACAGTGCCCACGGAAAAGTATTCAGAATGTCAGGCCCCATTGTTCCCACACAGTGGCTGTGCTGAGAAGCTGTATGCGGCACATCCAATTTCCTACCAAGGGTGTAATCACCGGGGAGACTTCAAAGGGGAGCGAGTCTCAAGGGGAGCAAAACACCATCTGGAACCATGTGAGCTGTGACACTACTCCAATTTTCTCTACCTGTGGTCTAGTCAATTATTGTTCAGCAGGGCGACACCCAGAGAGATTAGAGGAAGTCAGACCTGACAGGACACACTAGTGACAATACTCTCCGAAGTAGAGCACAGCAGATTTAAGATGTTAGAAATAAGGAAGCCAGTCGTTTTTGTGTGGTGGGGAATGAAGTCGTGCACTCGGAAACTATAGTGCCTAAAGAAAACAGTGCTTATGAAAGTTTTCATTAGCCTTATGTTCGATTTGAATATAACAGTATGTTATGCCAGCATATTCAGTGAAGCCAATATGTCTTAATATATGACACACTAAAGGAAATAAAAGCAATGGACCGCCAGGATAAAGAAACAACCCACAAACAAACTAGGTTACAGGTCTCCAAAGACATTTTGTTCATTGTTTCACCTCATCTAATTTTTCTAATAATTCAAGATCACTGTGTCTGGTGTAATATGTAAGACCCACGCAGGATGGGAAGTGTATATGTTGCACTTCAGTAACAAACTGTCCTATTTAGTTTGAGCGTATTTGCTTTCAGCTAATTGACGGATGGGTGGATTTCCACCTGGGAAGTTTAGTTTCACATCCAATCTGTTCCACTTATTTTGTAGTAAATACCAGCCGCAGTGCCTGTGGTTGGTTGATTATCTCTGCCCTGCATCATTAGCAGCCAGTCCAGACAGACACACAGCCATTAGTCACCTCACCATCTGAACCCAGCACCCGGCTCTGTGGTCTCCTGGGTACCGTGGATGACAGAGAGGCTTCATCCACTCTACAGCTCACCCTGGAGAGTTGCTTTAACGGTAACACAGACACAAAATTGAATCACACACGACATAATCCTGGCCAAATGTTCAGATGCCATTAACCTAAGATTGGCTAAAAGGATGTTGTTACATCACGGAAGCTCTAGTCACATACAGGTCAGTAACATCAACCACAAAACTGGTCTTTTCATGATGACATTTCTAGAAGGTTCACGTTACTTCAATTTTCTGTTGATTGTGATATTTCATAATGATTATACCAATTGTTTCACATGGGTCCAAGTTTTTTCAATGTTTTAAATACTTGAATGTTTTTCTATTGGTAAGATTCAAGAGATACTGTATGTTTCATAGATGTTTGGCCTTTCTTTTTTGAACAACTGATGAATTTCCAATCTAAACTAACAGTGGAGTCCGTATTGTGCTGCTAAAAATGCATCCTTCCAGTGGGACCATTTCACACTCCTGGTCAGGCCCAGGCAGGTCATTTCCATGTCCAGTATTGATACCCATTGATTGAATTTGCGCTGCTCTGACCTTATGAGCCCCAGGAGAAGGCTTCAGATCCCATGGTCCAATAACACCAGCGTTGCCCTGTCAGCCCTAGTCCATCATAATTATGTCCAACTAGGACCATTGTCTGCTGTTCTTCCTGCTGAACGGAATGAACAGAAGGATTTCTCATAATGCAGCAATGGAGGGAAAACATAGGCTACAAAAACAGAGAGAGTGAGTATAAAAAAAAAGGTTTTTAGGACTAGGAAATAAACAGACTTCATTATTTTTCTCTACGTTAATGCAGAATAAACTGTGTAACTAAAATTTCCAACAAGCAACAGATTTGGTCTTTTCTTTCTTCTTCCATCCATTATCTATACCACTTTCCACTGTAAGGATCGTGGGAACAGATTAACAGTCTAACACAGAGCTTCACACATAGAGACTGACTGACTGAGTCACAAAGAGAAGAAACCAACGTACCCGGAGGAAGCGTGAAGGCTCCACACAGAAAAGCTGTGCCATTACTTCTTGAGGGCCCTTTATTTTTCTCTTTACCTCATAATATCTGAGGACACTGATGGGAGGTAGTTTTTAAAATTGTATGGATTTTATTTAGTTTTTCCTCTGACAGCTGAGGTCATCTTTCAAGTGTATGTCTGTAGCGCTATCTCATCCCACCTATAGTAGGTTTTTTTGTTTGCTGTCTCATTTTCTGATGGCTTACTTTTCTGTATATCTCCGTTAATCTGCTTCTGTTTTGTTTGTTACTCTTCCTGGTGACCAAAGAAGCAGAAAGAACAGATTTGCAGATAGACACAGTCTCCATGACTTTCCTTCGATCGGCTGTTGTCTAGGAGCTCTTAGACACACCTTTCTAAGCACATTAAGATCTCATCTAGGGCAGAAAGAATTGATTCCGGTCAGCTGTGATTGTGGGAATGCATGTCAGTAAATAGTGCCTATGTAAAAGACCTCACTGTGACAAATGGAATCAATTTTACAGTTCTCTTAACACAGGAGAACCGTCAAGCGGTTTTCAAATTACACGGCTACAGGAAAACTTGTCCTGTCAGACAAAAAACACACTTGCATGTTCACCCATACACCCACAGTATGTGTACACAGATACATTTATGGCCACAATGAGTTGAGGGTAAAGTAGCTGACTACTGTTTGTTCAGATTTCTTTAGGTCTGCAGGACACCAATTAAGTAAGGTGTAACTTTACTCTAATCCTTTTCCTGGTCTGTCAGCCACTGACTGGTTACCTAGTCCTAAGCTTTGAACCCACTTCTGTGAGGGCTCTTGACTGTGGACATTAGCAGAAGGCCACCTCTAAATCAGACTTTATGAGGGAAGAGGAGATTAGAGATGACCCAGATCAGTTGATCCCTTCAGAATTTGTGGGGCCGTGTTTCCAGACAGGTGTGGTTTAATGCCTCTCTATGAACTGTAAAAATGCCACTGCAGAGTACATTCAGCAGACCACGTTAAGCCCTACCCTATCTGTAGATGTCACATACGGTTATCTAGCTTCTTCGCTCTTGCTGTGTGACATATTACAGCAGACACTGCAGCTTCCTGTCTGTCACAGAGACGCAGAATACATTAGTGAACAGGCTAATCTATCTTCTCCAGAGACTATTCATTACTGATTCATTGCAGTCTGACGCAACAGATATGGACCAGCGAGATAAGCTCTCCTACAAGCAGCCCATTGCATTCCAATTTCCCTTCTCACCTATATTTCTTTTTTCTTAGAAAATATTGCCATTGGGCATGTGCGAGATATACCCTAAATATTATATTGTAGTCTGAGCATGTGTCTGATGTATGTATGTAAAAAAAGCCCTAGACACTAGTGACAGCTTATTAAATTTGAATCAATAGACAATAAGTATTTCTTTTTGTGGTCAATAATAGGATAACATCTGGTGATTTAGAGATGTCCAGGATATTTATGTAGAAAATACTATTTGCATTTAATTTTGATAAATACGTGTTTATTATCCATTTATTATCAGTGGTGAAAAACTGGATTAGATATTTAAATTATAACCTAGAGGTAGTAGAAAAAAAACAACTTAAAAATACACAAACACAAAAAAAACGTAACCTGACTTAAAATGTATTTAATGGGGCTGCACCCAACAATACGAGTGAGCTTTTGAATTTAGCATTTTACCTAAAAATCATGTTTTGAGTGAGATGTAGAGGAAGCATAAAAGCATGATATAAGCCCTCTTGCTCACCCTATCAAGTCAGATATACTGACTATACAGATATACTGCACATCTTTATGCTGTCTCTTGTTCCTGCAGTCAAGTTTGATGGCTGCTGTGCAACAACAACTTTGTCTCTTAGAAGTTACATTTCCATAACTGTCAACTAAATTGTTTTGTCAAATACATTATGAGGAGCCCCCTGTGTGGCTACGTTTAGGCCAACCTTCATATGTAATGCAACAATACAAACATAAAGTTTAAATTAAAATGTAATGTCCTGTCATTGATTATTCTCGATGAATGTGCAGCTCTGGTCAGTGCAAGTGACTTCATCTGCTGTCAGTAATGACTGTAAGGGGATTGATCAGGACATGTGCAGAGAATTTATTTGTCACTGCTCACAGGCTTCTTTCATGTGCAACGTTTGCATAAATATTGTGTGGGGATTTGATGCCAGAGGAGTGCCTGGGTGGAACACACCTCCTGACATCGCATTCAGTTCAAAATGTAACGTAGACACACACACAGTGAGCAGCCGTCTATGGTTTGCATTTACACGGTTTATGCGAACAAAGCAGTAGAGACTGACCCATCAGACTGAGGCTGTGAGCACTCTCAGGTAATGAACTGCCTGCTTGATATATATCCTTCACAGGGTGGGATTGCAATGGTGCAACATGGTCCTGCAACAGCAGCATTTCTTTGATTAGCTATTTTTCTTCCATCGGGCTTCTCTGACATGCAGAAAAATGTCTGAAGACATTACCATGTCATGTGGTTCCTGAGGGACAATCACACAGCTCATACCACCGTCGTGTTTTTATAATACCATCTCTGTAAATTCAGTTTGATTCATATTTTATTTATCAGTAATATAGGCTGATATTTTGGCATTATGTTCCTCTGATGAGGGTTAGGGTTAGGTATCCTTCTAGTGTCTAAATTAGTTTCAGTCTGCCAGATACTTGGGAATACTGGATACTTAAAAATCCTGCACCCTCAGTCTTTTTTGGATCCTTTTTTGCTTGTGTCCACTCAATTCAGACTACTTAACATATTGCTGAACAAGTACTGTTTCACTACTTTGTCTCTCTACATAGAGAGATGCACTGATACAAATTATTTACTATATTATTATAAATGGGATTATATACAGCTGACGTTTTAACCTATTGCTGCTGGGATGATCTAATTCCTGCACAGTTAAGTTCAAAGGTAAGAGCCTTCCATGGGATAGTTACTGCAGAGACTTCAGCAGGGGACACAGTGAGGTCAGCTGAATACCTGACTGCACTAAAGGCCAAGATTTTCCATTTATGGATTATTTCTGCCCTGATGGAATTGGCATGTTCCAAGCTGACAAAGCCAGCATTCATCAGGCTCGGATCGGGAAAGACGGCATCTTCACACATGGATTGGCCACCACACAGTCCAGGCCTAAAGTCCTGTGATAATCTTTGGGATGTGCTGCAGAACATATTATGTTCAGTCATTTAAAAATTCTTAGAGCAATTTAAATTTCTTTTGATACTGGCGCTATATGACAAAATCTATGTTTTTGTTTGAAAAAAATTCCAGCCAATAGTTTTTGGAGGGTTCCAGACTTAGATCAGACAATTCCAACATAAGCCTGATTCCAGCATCTCACCTGATCACAAAAAAATTGCCAAGAGTAAGTTTACTTTTACTTCTGCTGGACCAAACATCTTAACACGTTTCCAGAGCAGGTCTTCTGCGAACCAAAATGGAGAGAAAATTGAGATATTATTGATGGCAATCTATTAGTGATGGGATCCTTGGCCTTGGCCAATTCAGCTTTTCACAAAATGTGTCTGTGTAAATTGTCATCCCTGTGTAATATGATAAGCAAGCAGCCATTTAAAAAATGAACTGGCACATTTCCGAAAAGTCATGTTTCACCATTCATGACCGAAAACTCTGCACACTGTCACAGAGGTTTTCTGATGACTCAGCTACGGTGGAGTACATCACTGATGAATGCGGAGATGAATACAGGACGATGATTCAGGACTTTTCCCAGTGTTGTCAATATGGGTACGAGTGGACATAAAGACTATTCACATGTACAGGTACCTGGATGTGTATCAAACAGCAAGTTGAACTAGAGAAACTACACCAAGGCTCTGTACAGAAAAGCACAGAGTTAACTCTACCTGCAGAGGACACTCAGAGTCTTTTGCGTGGACAGGACATTCCTATCTATTGATTCTTGCATACAATATTGCTTTGAATGTTTGGTCTTTGGTCTTTGGTCTCAAAGATTTTCTGCATTAACAATATGTCTGACACATATACGATTTTGCAAACAAATGAACAAACTGTGAGTCCATGGCCCTGTCCCCTTCGACCTGATAATATATATGAGGGTCAAACTTAATCAACCCTTATTGATCTGCTCCCAATGATCCAGAATGGAAGTCTTTGGAGTTTAAATTTATAACCCCACCAGAGTCCTTGGAGCTGCACCTCATGCCTGATACAGTTCCTTTACTGGCCATTATAATGAGGCTTTAAGCACTGTGGCGACTGTAAATCTGTTACGGTAAGATTGCGCGGCTCCAGATGTGACTGGACCTCACCTCACTAAATCTCACACAGAGGACCACAGAATGATTTATTGTCCATTTCTGAGCATGCTAGTCAAAGCAGTGTGAAGTCAGAGCATGACTGCATGTCACCAAGATTATCAAGTAATATTAGTGGAAAAGAAATTAGACTTAAATGTGTGTCTGCACCCAAATGTCTGGATTTCCTTTTTGAGGATGCTATTTAAAAGTGATGTTAAACTATTTTTTTCGATAGACACATGCTGAATCAACCCATAACAAGTCAGAGAAATCAAATAGGACATAATGTACCAAATACACACAGAGTTCATCCTAACATTGTGATTGTGTTAGTTCCCTAACACGCAGGCTGTCCCGAATAAAAGTGTGGCATTAAAAACGCATTTCATTGTTCCTTTCAAATGGAGTGAATAACATATTCACTGACACGTACAGCTGCTGAGCTGGTGAGAAAGCCGGAGTAGCCTCGGGGTTTGCGGGTGACTGACAGCAGCGCGCCAGGACAGGCTGCTGCGTGCTGGCGCAGCGTAAAGACCCGTTAGCGCACCGGAAACTCGCCGCATGTCGTGGGGCGGATTGTTGTAGAGTAACGCCAGCATCGGGCAACGCATGTCGCTACTCAGGAAACGTCTTAGACCCCAGACACCAGCGCGCCGCCGGTAACGCGTCCACAGCGCGAGTACGCACAGTCCGGTATGTCCGAGCGGAAGAGCGCTGACCGCCGCAGCTCGGAGGCTTCATCACTGACAACCGCTGCGGACCAGATGGTGCCGAAAAAATGACTCGGGCTCTCTGCATCCTCGCTTACGTTTGCTCTTTGGTTTACTGTAAGTCTCTTTACACTTGTGTCTTTGCGCTTCTGCGACTTTGAGAAGTTCTAGCATGTGTTTCTGGTTGTTTGGACCCACACATTTCTTGGGGTGTAGAGTGATTCGGTACCGAGAAGTGATTGTCTTTTTGTTCCCAAAGTGGAATCTGTGCTTTTGATAGTGAGTGCAGTAAAGTTTCATCTGCAATCATAGGAACCTTACTACTAGTAGTAATAGTTTTAATATTTAAAGTGTAAATAAATAAAAATAGAAATTCAGAAGCACGACGTGTATCAAGGAACAGTTTGTCAGTTATGGTGTGCACCAGGTCTTCAGTCGTGTAAAAGTTTCAGTGTCACTACCAATAGGCGTCTACAATAAACCCAACAGTTATGTACAAAAGACGAAACCCTATAAAACCCGTCAGTCATCAGTATGATCTCCTACTTACTCAGCTCGATGCTATAAGTCTGATAACAGTGATTAAGTGCTGCGTCTTTGCTCATACACTCTTTTGCCTCCTTCATTTACAGAAAGAGTTACATTTTAAGTTAAGTATCATTAATAGAGCTTCTCATGTCACCAAATACAGTGAAATACAATTCAGTGAAAAACAGTGTGACACATAACCACTGAACTGGTGTTGTGGATCCTTCAGATTCGTCCTTTTGCTCTCAGGTCTCCAACTGGATTCCATTTTTATAGAATAGTGTTTTTCACTGTGCCGTGCAGGGTGACCTTATCAGCTGCACAGTGGCTGACTCTGGCATTGTATTAACATGCCTGACCTCACTCTCAATCAGTGTAATGTCAAGGCAACGCTTTTCAGATGCTGTTCATTTTACACATTAAGCTTATACACGAGTAGCTGTTCGCAGCAGGTGATTACGAAGTTGGTTGTTATGCAAGTGCCTTTTACTTATTAGACTAGGCTCTCTGAGGGTTTGGACAACACGCCATCTGACTGTGTGTTAGTTGGGACCTAACAACTGACAACGGCACAGTCGTGGCCTGACCTGTGGGGCCACACTCAGCGTGTTACACCTCGCAAAGCGCCATGAGTCTGTCGGCTGTTAAAGACACAGACAGTTTATAGGAACCACAAGAGGAGGGATCGGGATGACAGCTCCAATATTTGTTATATATGTTGAATATTGTCTCATCTCACAGCAGTGTTTACGGTGAGCGAGTCGACTCAGCTATTCCAGGCCATGTGTGGGGAATTAATAACCAGTGGCATGTAAAGAATATGGAAGCAGTAGTGCTACATGTTTCAGGCCTGTCTGCTCCCCCCTGACATGAGCATCGTTCATCAGGGAGGGAGGGAAACAGTTCGAGTGTAAGTGCTGGTATTCATAGCTTTGTCTAATTAAAAAAAAACATCTGATTCTTTGGCTATAGGCAAATGCTAAATTATTATCAAGCCTCATCCCAAATGTAATTATCTACTTGGAAATGACTTTGGGGCCTTCCTGACATTTCAACATAATTTTCACATCACAGCCACCCATAGGTATCTTAATTGACAACTGTTGTTTCTCTGAAGATTTGGAAAGTCTGTCGCAAACAGCTGAGCAGTCACCTTTTCTTTTTCTCATAGCGTTTCAAAGTTTTAGCACAGACCGTGCTCTGTGTGATACCTGTCTCCTGTAAAGAGGTAGATGCTATACAGGCTTGTCATGAGTCTTCACCACAAATTTGTGGCTTTTTGAAAACCGCAAACATAATCTTTTAACAATCCAGATTCTAATTGTGTGTCTTGCTTTCAATGGCAAATCTTACTAATTGTACTTTAAAACAGATACATAATCAGACCACATTTGATTCAAACAGACTCATTTTGAATGTGTATACACTACCTGTGCATACAACTATAAGCAAATTTGTGTCACCAGGTAGCAGCAGTGCCGTCTCAGAGGAGCGTCTCATGAACTGGTTGCTGGGAAAGGATCGTTACAATCCTCTCATCCGGCCCGCTGTCAACAGGACCGAGAGAGTCACGGTGAAGCTGCAAGTGTCTCTGGCACAGCTCATCAGTGTGGTGAGGCCCCAAAATACTTTTACCCATGAGAAGAATGTGTGTGCTTCTGTCTGAGGAAAACGGAAAGAAACAGTCCAATAGAGAAAGAGCCACACACATTGGGAAAGCTGGTAATAACAAAAACAGCCTGTGCAGAGATGCTGTAGCTCCAAATAGATGGATGAAGTCTGGGACATGCGGTCAGCTGTGATCTCTGCTTCTGTAATGTCCAGATTGAAACTTCAGCACTTTGGATTAAAAGGGGCCATAAGGCTGTTTTAGCCACAGTGATAGAGGCTGTCCTCTGATTTACACTGAAAGCTCCTGCGAGCTCCAGACCAAAGCAGCACAGCTCACTCACAGCTTTGCTTTATGAGTTTGCGTGGTGCCAGTTGGTGTAATTGGCATTTGGTAACAGCTTATTGGAAGTGGACGTTATGGTATTGTGATGACAGTGCTATCAACAAACCGAGAAAACAGGAGGCTTTCGTTACATATATTTTCAACCTCACTTCAAACCAGATGCCAGACATTTTTACACGGCGGCATGCATTTTTAACTGTTTATACATTATGTTTTGCTCTTTCAACATGTTGTTTTAGCCCCACCCACTAGCATCTCACTTGTTCATTTCCAGAACGAAAGAGAACAGATCATGACCACAAATGTTTGGCTCACTCAGGTAAGTGTCATGATGCTCTTAGTAACCCCTGTGTCTTGTTAAATGTCCTTCCCTGAACTTGAATTAAAGCATATCTATTCTTCCTCCCACTCAATGTGGAACAAACTGCCTCTGCAATTGTGCAACACAATATGTATCATTTATAATGAAGCATGTAATTAGCAATGAGCTGGTCTTATGTGGATTGTGGGAGTCAGACGTAATGTCCTGGTCTCCTCAGCACTGGGTGGATTACAGGTTGTCCTGGGACCCTGCACAGTACGAAGGAATCGACAAGCTCCGTATTCCATCCCGACACATCTGGCTCCCAGATATCGTTCTGTATAATAAGTAAGCGTAACTTGATTTTCAGAGTGAGACATTTTCAATGTTGATGTTCTACGTTTGTATTAAAAAAAAATTCCGCAAAGACTTTGATCTCTCTCTATTTGTTTCCAATATCAGCAGCTCCTCCCTAAACATCTCCCCCATTATTTCTCTTTTCATAGTGCTGATGGAACTTATGAGGTGACAGTCTTCACCAATGCCATCGTTCTTTTCAATGGCAGCATTAACTGGCTTCCCCCGGCCATCTACAAAAGCGCTTGTAAGATCGAAGTCAAGCATTTTCCCTTCGATCAGCAGAACTGCACTCTCAAGTTCCGCTCTTGGACGTACGACCACACAGAAATCGACCTGATCTTGAAGTCTGAGGTGGCCAGTATGGATGATTTCACTCCCAGTGGGGAGTGGGATATCTTGGCACTGCCAGGTAGACGGACTGTCAACCCTCTGGATCTCACCTATGTGGACCTCACGTATGACTTTATCATCAAGAGGAAGCCTCTGTTCTACACTATAAACCTAATTATTCCTTGTGTTCTGATCACTTCTCTGGCGATTCTGGTCTTCTACTTGCCTTCAGACTGTGGAGAGAAGATGACCCTCTGCATCTCTGTCCTTTTGGCTCTCACTGTATTCCTGCTCTTGATCTCAAAGATTGTTCCTCCAACCTCACTGGATGTGCCCCTGATCGGCAAGTACTTGATGTTTACCATGGTGTTGGTGACATTCTCCATCATCACTAGTGTGTGTGTGCTCAATGTGCATCACCGCTCGCCCAGCACCCACACTATGCCCTCCTGGGTCAAGTTAATATTTCTCAACAAGCTGCCTGCCTTACTCTTCATGCGAAGACCTCATAACAATTCTGCAAGGCAGAGACTCCAGCGACAGCGATGTCTACGGGCGAGGAGAGCCATTTTGGGTCTGGGTTACCCAGTTTCATCTAAAACAGGTATCACCATGTCATCTTCTGCCTTGCTGTCGTCTGACTCTGCCTTCTCCACTCCAGGACACAAACATTTTGCCCCTCCAATGAGCTATAGTCACCACAGGAAAGGGGATTTACTCTCCAGCGATTACCTTCCCTCTTCCTCTCAGAGCCTCCAGCAGAGATTCAGCTCAGACTGGGCTGCTGACGTCCAGGAGGCGGTGGATGGGGTGCGCTTTGTGGCTGAGCACATGATGGGAGATGACGATGATCAGAGTGTATGTATGCACATAAAACTCTAATGTTTTATTGAATACAATCCTGCAAAAAATATTTAGTTATAATGTAAAATGAGAGGTTTTTTCATACGTTGATAATGTAATTAACAACATGTGGTTCTTAAAACACCAATTTTTAGCTGCACCTCACTGGCCATTAGCCTAGATTAGCCTAAAAGCAGCTAACCTAGCATGCTACTTAATGTCCTGTTTTAAGTATTACTTCCTTCTTTAAACTATCATGTGAAATAAATAATTTGTTGTTTAAGGAGGTGCTGTGTGCTAAAGCTAGTGTTGCCAGCATAAACAGCATACATGTACATAATATAACATGTTAAAACATAACATGTATGTATTTATATATATTTACACACACACACATAAATATCTACTCAAATCAAATTAGAAAATATTATGGAAACAGCTCACCTCAATTGTTAGCAAATATAAAAGACTAAAAAGCCTATTTAGATTATGAACTTTTCACTCTGCCCCCGAGTGGTTGCACAGACAACACACTGAAGCGATACTCGCTTCAGTGAGTATTTAGTTGTCACACTCATCTGCAAAAAGGTTGTTGTAAAATGAAAATTCCTGTGGAAGGTGTGTTGGGACACACACAGTACATATCGAATAATGTCCAATGTCTGTATATTTTCAGGTGATAGAAGACTGGAAGTATGTGGCCATGGTGGTGGATCGTCTGTTCTTGTGGATCTTTGTTATAGTGTGTGTGGTGGGTACTCTGGGCCTGTTTCTCCAGCCCCTTTTCCAGAGTCAAATTATTCCCAACCAGCAACCCAGCTCTGACACCCCACGGATCTGATCATCAAATACGACTCAGCGACTTTGTCTTTTTTTTCATAAAACCTATAATAGCTTTAAAGTCTTCCGTATTTTAGCTTGTGTTGTCATATTGGCAGGTGTTACAGAGCTTATAAAGCTTTGTGTGTCAAATGCCACCAACATGAAACCTGAGTGGGCTCCAGGAAAAAAAAAACCTTCTTGGAAACACTTACTGTGTACCATAGTGGAACAGACAGGTCCGGATGGATGAAATGTCTCCTAATAATCCAAACCATGTGGCCTACAGCAATACAACACTCCAGTTGCTCCAAATGATGTGATGAAATTGTGTATCTGCTGTGGAATTATTGCACGGGGGGGTCATTTATCTTGATATCTACAGCGGCAGACAGGACAGCTGATTGTAGCGTCCACTGCACTCAAGTGAGGACACATGACATGTTGAACTGTTAGGAATATATCTAATGTGACAGTAGTTAATATTTGTTTGCTGTCAGTAGTTGTTAAACTTGTTATTTGTGTTTATATTATATTACCAGATCACAGAGGTGTAATGTGTGATGAAATAATGAATAATAAAGGTTAATGTTGTCTTTCATTTTGATTAAATGTATGAATTTTGCAATAAAGTCTTAAAATTGAGTGAGGGTCCTGCCGAAGTGCTTAGTTAATTTGTGTTATTGGTGATAAAATGTTGTCCTCAGAGCCAAAACGTTCACAGTAGATGTGCCAATTAGAACATTTCATCAGATAGGTAGTACGCAGTTCACTTTAAATGGGAGGGTGTGTGATCAGGAAACAAAAATGTTGATACAACAAAACTGTTGTGAAGAAAAGAAAATGAGATGGATTTTGTGCAGTATAGTCACTGTTTTGTGCCTTTAACACCTCTTGATCTCTGTTAAGTGTTTGACTTTGTACTGCATTATATATACATATTCATTCTATAAGTGGAGCTAAACAATGAACAAAAACACATGCACAACCTTCACCCCCCCCCCCCACACACACACACACACACAATAAACTGTGCTGAGAGGTGATTCCGCAGACTGTCAATTCTTTTGAGAGACCTCCATTCAAAAAGCACCAATCAGCATCTATGTTAATGACCTAACGAGTTGAATCTCTCACAGTTCAACAGTAACAATGCAGTTTAAAGGTTATTTTCCTCTTTTTCACATACCTGTTACTACCTGTACTTCCTGTTACTAGTGAAGAGAGAAAGACTGCGTGTGGTCTACTAAATCACATGTTTGTGATTTGTCATTAGTTTCTAATGGTCGATGGTAACACTGTCCAACAAGGATGTAACATAGAAGAGTATAAGAACAAGTCAGGGAATACAAGTCATAAATATGTACTTCATACCATGCCTTTTAAATAATCTCAGCCTCAGCTTGTATGTGCAAATGTGCCAAAACACACTGCTGTGAAGATTTAACTAGCCTTTACTGTATTTTATTTAGTCTGAAGCTGTCACCTGAAAAGCAGATGAACCTTCCCTTCATTAAACAAAAAAGAACATATTGAGAGTGAAACCACTTAAAGCCAAACAAAGAACAAGACTACTGTGTAAAAACAAGAAGAGGAAAAGCTATGGATCAGAGATACAGCTTCAGTACATAGAAGTGCAGATGCTGATTTGTTTTGTGTTATGTGTTGGATAGTTTGTCAAAACAAAAAATTAAGAAAATCAATCAGTCCATAAAAAAAAAAATTATATTCTGGACAGCCACCTTAACCTCGTGCAAGTGTCACAAAGGGGTTATTGATCTTAGTTGAGGGCTCTGCAGAGAGGAACATATGTAAATATCCTGGGTCAATCACAAAAAATGTTTGCTGTGCACATTACAGAAAGTGTTTCTTCACAACAGCTCACTGTGTATTTTGACAAAATGAGAAATAAATATTTAATGTCTTTATGAATCCTTCTGTAGGCCACTCTCAAACCTCCCACTTTATACTGAGAAAAGAAAATCTTACTTCTCATATTTGTATGTGGTTTCTTCAGTTGCAGGGACGACGGTGGTAACACTGTGTACACCATTAACACAGAGCTAAACAGGCTTTTATTACCTAGTGGGCTAACTAAACAAAAAGGGTCAAAATCGAATTTGTTGCTTGTGGAAACGGATTGTGATCTTTAAGGGAAAAATCACACTTCTGCCCAGCTGTCTCTTGTTGTATTAAATAAGGTCTCCATAGGTTGCACATTTTCTATGCAGTGGTCTGCCTCCCGTCAGTGACTGGCTGTGTGTCTCGCTGTGACTCTGCCTCTCTCTCCCTGCTCTCTGGCTTTCCCAGCAGCTTTCACTCTTCCCACTTTCTCCTTCCGTCTGCTCTGCGGAGCGCTGCTGCCACTGACCCTGGATTCATTTTGCATTTGTCAGTGGAAACAGGATGAAAGGCAGTTTTTGCTTCAGTTTGACCACATGTTCCTTTCTTCTTCTTCTATCAGGTGAGTAATAGACTATTTTAACATCTAGCTTACTTGTCGCTTTACATAACTGTGTTTATTAATGTTGCTCCATTAAATAAATTATGTTTTCTTCAGTTATTTTTACTGTCGTATATCTTTATAAAATTAGCTAATTAAATACTATTTCAAATAAATATCATGCATTGCAGTATAATCCTATATTTTAAATAATTTCAACAAATGGGATCTCATTATTACAAAATTACTTAATGTGAGCTGTGGTTTTCATTTGAAGGAGTGAATGTACTGTATTGCCTTCTTCTCATTAATCTTCCTTAAGTCTGAGGTGAAACACAGTCAACACGTTAACCTGCACAGCGTTACTTTAAAGGAAACGTTACTTTAAAGCACTAGATTTTACAAACAAGCAACAGAAAGCAACCAGACACTGACACACACATGTCTGACCCTCTGCTCTGATTCAGGAGGCACGTGCTCCGATGCAGAGCACAAGCTCTTCTCTGTGATATTCTCCAGCTACAACCAGTACATACGACCAGTGGAAAATGTGACCGACCCAGTCATCGTACAGTTCGAGGTGTCCATGTCACAGCTGGTCAAAGTGGTGAGTAGCCTACAAAAGGTAACCGTTTCTGTGCAACCTGACTGATGGGCGCCTACTTCACTCTACACCCATACATCACTCTGCTCAATGAGGAGCGGTGACCTGAGCAATTAGAAGACGCATGAATAGCATGAATTAGTATAAAAGACCAAAGACAGCATTCAACGTGGAGGGTCTGAGCACAACACACTGGTTTACTGTGACCAAACCACAGATTTAGCATTGAATGCCTTAAAGAGGGGGTCACTTGGGATCCATCTGAGCCACCTGGCACATAACAAACAGGGTGAAAAGATGGGAAATGTCAGCTGTCTGAGTACCTCTCACTGCAGGCAGCCTCTATCACTCGGTCACTGGCACTTCACATGAGCATGTCCTGGATTTAATGGCACATTTTGATGAGGCTTTGGAGAAGCCGCGGACTGGCATGGCAGACGTACACCAGCTGTACTCCACTCAGACAGGCTTGAGCGGGTGTTGCACAGGAAAGACAGCGTCGTTCACAAATTGAAATGCTTGTGCATACACATTGCAGAATCAAAACATCACGTATGATCAGCTCTAAAAAACTCAGAGTTAAATTAATTAGATATTAGGAAAGAGATTTGTGTTAATAGGTAAGATTTTGAAATGGTAGTAGGTAAATTTACCTGCCATCAGTTTCTTGGCCATTTTTCTCATATTACCATTGTTATGAATCTTCTTACCTATTTGCAAGAAAGCTACAGAAATTAATCAGTGGTGGTTTGTTCAATATGCAATCTAACACCTTGCAGTCCATCTCAATCTGGTTTCCATTGCTTGTGTATTAGCAATATGTGTAAAGTACTCATAGGTTTTGAAGACCTGTCTGAAAGAGAAGACGAAGAGACAGAACATATTTTATTATATTCTCCATGTAGCAGGCGGTGGAATACCTGGTGCTGATCACTGTTATCCTCTCCACACACCTGGTGCTCTGAATCTAGATGCAATTGGTATTGGTCATCTTACAGCAATTACAGCAAAACTGTATGAGCTCATTTATGCTATCAATAGCTCATCGTCTGGGCTGCCTTATCATCTTCCTGGTTCCACAGGCACTCTTTAGGGTCCAGGTAATATCAGTTAGAGAGTCTGTTCAAAAATAGTTAAAAATAGGAAATAAGCTTTTTCACTAAGCTTGTTCACTTCTTTTTTTAATAATAAGTAAGTAAGCAAGTATATCTCTAAAAAGGTCTGGCGCAACTAAATGTTCTCTACGTCTGCATTCCAGCTACGTTGTGCAACCAGAAAAAAAAAATCAGTCTACTAGTTACGCACTGGTCATGAGATTGGTTTAGTCATGACATAAAGTCACACAAAACCTACTGCCCTCAGTTTCCCTCTTTGCCCATTTCTGTCCCTCTGCTTTAGATGTGCCACTAAGTTGTCACAATGAAAGGTGGGCTATACTGTGACTGCCTGGCTTCAGAGGAGGACTCAGGTGTTGATCTCTGAATCCTCCTGTGTATTAAATGCTGAGGTTTGACCCTGCAGAGAGTCTGCCTTTGACCCGATTTTTTAACCACAAACTTCTTTTTCTTTCCCTTGACATCCTCATTACCAGTTCTGTTCTGTTTGCAGGATGAAGTCAATCAGATCATGGAGACCAATCTGTGGCTGAGACATGTAAGTGTGTGGTGCATTACTGAGCAAATGGACCTTGAGGAAGGTCATCAAGTATGGATCTAGCCTTCTGTCATACGCAATCTTTCGGGGGTATACTGGCAGGTTGAATTATTCATGTGAGGAAGTTAGAACACATTGATCCTTGTGGTTCTAATTTTGTAAAAAATCCTATAAACCAGATTCTATGTTCAGTGTTGGAATGAAATTATTTGACAGTAATCTGGATTTGATCAAACTTGCCAACGTCCACACTATTGACACTGTGACAGAAACCATTGTCTCTGAATTAACCTAATGTGCATAAAATAATCGTAAAGAACGGGTTTCCAACAGAACAGCAGACGTTTTGTGTGGCGTGGTGATTTTATCATTTGTTTAGTTCCTAATGACGCCTCATCTTCCATGATGCAAAGTGCAGTGAACTAGTTCTGAATCAAATGAGGCAGGGCAGGTCTCCAAGTCCCAAACTGCTAAGTGCTGAACTAATACTTGCCCGTGGTGGCTCCATGTTCATTCTAAAGGTTTGAGCCGTAACTGCCTCTTGGTGCTTTGAAGCACTGTTGGATTTATTTTAACATCTGTTCTTAAAATAATATACAAAAGTACACTTCCCTTTAAATATTGTTCTAACCTAAATTGTGCAACACACTCTAAATATTTAGTGTCTTTTAATTAAATAAATTTTTTTACAGCTCTCTGAGGCTGCTTAACTAATAACTGTTTTTACTTTATGAGTCTCGTGAGGATCACTGACTGTCCTCAAGGGAGGGTCAAAAACAACATCTCCATAAAACATCTCCTCACACACGTAGTATAAGCTCTGTGTATCTGCCCCCCCTTTTGGATATGAGGGGCATAAAAACACGGGGGGACGTTTACAAGAGAGCATGTTTTAAATCAGTCACAGTAAATTTGTATAGAAAATACAAACACTCTTGCCCTGCTTGAGGTTGTTGAAGACAATTCAACCCTCATCTGAAAAGCTGGAGTAGCAGGCAAATCAAATCTGCGTTTAGTTTAGTTGTTAACCCTTGATTGATGATGCTTGTGGTTTGTTTCTACCTAGCTCTTGTGTGTGTCATTAGCATCACCGTAATAAAAGGGGAAACAACAACGTAGAACTGCCTGTGGAATTTGTGGAGTTTTAAAGAAAAGACTGGGACTGATTGAACTAAAATGCCTTGTTTTGTTGTTCAGATCTGGAACGACTACAAACTCAGATGGAATCCAAAAGATTTTGGAGGCGTTGAATTTATTCGAGTACCATCCAACAGGATATGGAAGCCAGACATTGTGTTGTACAACAAGTGAGTATAACAACAAAATTTCAATCTGGATCAATATTTTTATTGATGGCAGTTGCAGCTATGATAAAGAAAAATTACAGTTGCTCACATTTTTGTTTTGCATGTTCGTAAGGGTGCAAATGAGGGTTAAATCCAGTATAACTGCAACAAATCCTTTGTCTTTCCTTTTCTTTCTCCCTTTTGTCTTCCTCTTCTGCCCCTACTATCTTTCCATCTCTGTCTGCAGTGCAGTTGGAGATTTCCAGGTTGATGACAAAACAAAAGCCCTGCTTCGGTACAATGGCGATGTTACCTGGATCCCTCCAGCTATATTCAAGAGCTCCTGCAAGATCGATGTCACTTATTTCCCCTTCGACTACCAAAACTGCACCATGAAGTTTGGGTCTTGGACTTACGACAAGGCAAAAATCGATCTGGTGCTGATTGGCTCTACCATTAACCTAAAGGATTTCTGGGAGAGTGGCGAGTGGATGATCATTGATGCCCCTGGCTACAAACATGACATTAAGTACAACTGCTGCGAGGAAATCTACACAGATATCACTTACTCTTTATACATCCGCCGCCTGCCTCTTTTCTACACCATCAATATGATCATCCCCTGCCTGCTCATCTCCTTCCTAACTGTGCTTGTCTTCTACCTGCCATCTGATTGTGGTGAGAAAGTCACACTGTGCATCTCCGTCCTGCTCTCGTTAACCGTCTTTCTTCTTGTCATAACAGAAACCATTCCCTCCACTTCACTAGTCATCCCCCTGATTGGTGAGTACCTCCTCTTCACCATGATCTTCGTCACCCTGTCCATTGTCATCACTGTTTTTGTTTTGAACGTCCACTACCGCACACCAAAGACACATACCATGCCCTGTTGGGTGCGGAGGGTGTTCCTGGGACTGCTGCCTAGGGTGATGTTTATGACCAGGCCAGAGAGAGAGCCAGAGAAGGCGACAGCGGCAAACAGCATTCACATGATGCCGTCAAGAACCTGTGCCATTCATTCATCAGGCACTTTGCAGAAGCAGCACAAACCTCAGGCCCTAGCTTCCAGCGTGGTGTCCAGCTTGACGAACCGTCAGCACCTTTTTAACAACACTGAGCTCTCCAACCTCAACAACCTGAGCGGAGATGCAGCCAAGGGCACAGGTTCCGCATATCTATGCTGCCAGGGCCACTGCAACTGCTGTTGGCACCAAAGATCTAATAAACTGCCTGCAGACTCTGGGGGAGGGAACGGAGGACTAGGCAGTTTGGGTGCACTGACTGGAGGTGGTGCTGTTGGTGTTGGAGGAGAGAGTCAATGTTCCAGCTCTGAGTCTTTGGATGGAGGAATAACGTCCCTGTTGCCGCTCTCCCCTGAGATCAGGGAGGCTATTGAGAGTGTTAAATATATAGCGGAGAACATGAAGCTACAGAATGAAGCCAAGGAGGTGAGTGCCCACAGTCAGCTCCTGAAATGTTAACTCTTCCTGTTTGTAGGACATTTGCTTTCAACGTAACATGGTGACAGTGTCACCATATCACTGAAAATGTCTTCTGTGATCCTCTCACAGGTTCAGGATGACTGGAAATACGTTGCCATGGTTATCGACAGAATCTTCCTGTGGGTTTTTGTCCTTGTTTGTATCCTGGGAACAGCTGGCCTATTCTTACAGCCTCTTTTACTCGGAGAGGACGTTTGAACCGGTTTGACAAAATTAATACTCCAGATGGATGAAGAGCACATGCTCAACGTGGCTCAACATGTCTTGTAAATAGGTGCTATGTTGTTTTGTGATAATTGCTTATGGACTTTCGGATGCTGTAGACACACAGCTAACAAACACCTGCAAAAACCATAGTAACCATCCAAAGGAATCTTCTGTGGATTTGTATTGAAATTACACAGCAAAATGTATTCACCAGAAGCTCAACAACAAAAACAACAACAATAATAATAATAGTAACAATGATAGACATTTTCAAAAACCGATGGAAGAAGCTGGATGAAGCTCTCAAAACTGTGGCCATGACTCATGCATCCATCACAGATGCTGTTGATCCAAGTAGCAGGATAGCATGGGCAGAAAGGGGTGAATGCGGCTCACCGTGGCTCTGAGAACCAGGCCAGCCTCTTAACTGTGGTCAAAGTGTGACATCAGGTGGATAAAGCCTTGTTACTACAGGTGGTGCTTTCTGGTTGTACAACATGTTTTGTTCTGCAGTCATCTACTGATGGTAAGTGTGCTTTAAATGGCTCAAAGGATTTCTCCGGATACCTTCTTGGCTATGTTATGATTTAATAAAACATAATCTAGACTTTGTACATGTCAGCCAGCTGCGTATGTCTTGTGTGGAGTTTGCAGGTTGTGGTCATGCTTGCTCGGGTTTCCTCTGGGTACTTAAGTTCCCTCACATAATCCAAAGACATAATTGGTGGCACTAAATTGCCTAAAGGTGTGAATGTGACAAATGATTGCCTGTCTCTCTATGTCTGCCCTGGGATAGGCTCATCTAGCATGTTCCCTGCCTCTCAACCAATGGACACCGGGATCAGCTCCAGCTCCTCTGTGACTCTTTACAGGATGGTATAGAAATTAATTAATAGTTATCTGGTGAACTATGGAAATATTTACACATGCCCAGGAAACATCTGATATGTAAAATTGTTTTTGTAAATAAACCTTTTTTTAAAACACCAATTTTGTCTGAAATAAATCCTGTACAGTTACATGAGTGAAAATGTTGACCTGAAAAAGGCTGTGTTTGTTATTCTGTTTCAAATCTTCTGTGAACGGTGATACTCCACAAAGTGTGCCCTGCCTCTGCGATATAAGTCAAATTTTCCGTTATTTATCTTTGTTTTTCTTTGAATTATGGATTACATATATTACATGTGTCACAGTTATGTTCAAGCTTCCAGAATCACAAAACATCCCAAAGAGATGTGTTTTTTGTGTTTTGTTTTGTAGATATTCAGGCGCTTTGTGTGGCTGTACTGAAAGAGAAGCATTGGATCTGATTGTCGTGTTTCACTGTGTGATTCTTTTTATACAGTCAAACATCAGAGCAGATGGCGAGCTATGAGATTACAAGGAAATCCAGCCCATATTAATTGAATGCTGGCAGCTCAGAACTGCTCAGACAGATACTGTACTAACCCTCTCTGTCACATCTGATAAGGATCCGCAGGTTCATGAATTGAATTAAAGCTCACATGACTAACATGCAGATCTTTAAGATAACATTTTACGTGTGAGTAGCTGAATACTGACTGAGGGCAAAAGAAACTAAAATGTGCAACTACAGAAAGTAACACTGAACAATAATTCAATCTTTAAGATAATGTTCAATACTAAATATTTAAAAGTGTGAACTGTTTAAAGAAAGAGGATGATTTACTTGAAAAAACTTATTTATGTCAGAAGCTGCCGCAGAATGAACAGGAAGTGGCTTGTTATTTTCTTAACATAGACAGGAACCTTACAGGTTTACATGCTATGCTTCGGGAACTAGATATCACATTACGTATCATCATGAACACCGTCATCTTTGTGCTGTGTGAGTACTTACATCATATACATTCAACTATACAAAAGTTTTATTTACAATTGAATTACACAATATTTAATTACACAATCGCAGATCATTCATCCCGACAGCTGCTAGACTCTATAACACATCATGATTTCTTGTCACTTTACACAATGCACCTGATAAATTGTATATACATTGTTTGTATTGTTTTGTACTTTGTACAATAGCTAGTGTCTTGTTCTATTTAACTTTTATCATTCATTATTCATCTCTACCTTTTATCTTGTTTTGTTTTATACTCTTTTATACTCTTTGTTACCTGTATGAAGCTGTTGTAATGCACACATTTCCTTACAAGTCTTATCCTATCTTATTAGAGGCGAAAGAAATTATTGTACTTTCTTTTCTTCAAGGTTCTTTCACAGGGCTGGTCATGAGCAAATTAAACGGTGAGCTTTCACTTAGTGAGAACACGTGTGTGCTAGTCTGCAGTCTCAGTATGCTTAAGTTGTATCTTTTCTAATACAGTGTCTGTATATTTTAACACAGATACGACTCCTGCTAGAATCCATGTCCAGCAGAAAAGTATAGCTGAGAACAGGCACCTATATGTAACCTGCAGCACTTTTTGGTTGAAGAGAAGAAACACGGGTTATGTTTATCTATGTAAGGATGGTGTGGGAATCCTCAGAGCAAAGCAGGAGCAGGATAAAAATGATATTCCTATCAGCATACAAGTTGGTCGTGATCATAGTGGAAATTACAGCTGTGTTTACTCGACGACAAAGTATGAACCTTCTGAAGTAGCCAAGCAAGGACAAAACATCATCCCGATTCGGGTTATACGTAAGTATATTCATTCCTACGAAGGCATCATCATGTCAATGCCATGTTTTTCCTACTTATATTCCATCTCTGCCATGCAGCCAATTTTCTCCCTGCAGATATTTCAGTAGTCGGACCATCTACTGTCAGTGAGGGGGACGATGTGGAATTCAGATGTACTTTTTCTAACACCCTGCACACAGTCGATGAATGTCAACTTATCCACTCATATTTGAGAAGGAATGAATCCATCGTTCAAGTGCAAGTATTTAATGTCACACGAAAAGAAGCGACTTTCACCATTGGGGCTGCTGGCATAAGGGATTCGGGTAATTACAGCTGTGTGGTGCTGCCGACGAAATGCATCGATGAGTTTGATGAAATACTCAGTGGAATTAATTCGGTAATCCTAGAGGTCAAAGGTGAGGATGCCAGCAGGTCATGGATGAAAGGTGCATATTAAAAAGAGATGACGTGTTTCTGTGTTTCAGTCAAATTATGAAAATGGCACACGTAATGTTCATAATATCACAACTTCTGTGTTGTTTTACAGTGAATTTCTTTGTCCAAGTGATTATTTATTGTGCAACAATAGGCCTGATGATGTTACTGGGTCTCTGTCTGTGGAATTGGAAATCAAATGGTAAATGATACAGCGTTAAGATCATTTAAACTGTCACATCAATTTCATGAACTCAAGAGATATTTCTTCTCGCTTAGCAGGTCAAAGAACGTTGCACAATTCATGGTGAGACTTTTTTAGTACTAAATAGATCAGTCAGTCTTAAACTAGTTTCTTAAAAAGTTAACATATCCTTTATGTTGTTTTTTATAGTGCAAAAAGTCAACAGCTAGGTACACACATGTTGGAGGAACAGCTGGATCAGACAGGAGGACACGATCTGGAATCACAAGACAGTATGTGATGTTTATTGCTGAAGCCATGTGCCTCAATATACTCCCTTATTGTTTTTCTTAAAAGCTTTAAAACCTTACGTATGCCTGCTTTATAATTAACATGACCAGAAAGTTAAATGCATATAGAATTCAAGTTGAATTTCCTTCTTCTATGTAGTGATCAAAGCACCAAAGTTAATGAAACTCTTGTAATTACTGTTGAATGGAATAAAATATAGAAATAAGAATTAACAAATAAGGACTTTACATTTAATGAGAAAAATCCAATGTTTTTGTTTTAATGTTTCAATTATAAGGCGAGTCTTTCAGCGAGGGGGAGGACGATGGGTAAGAATATAAATCTATTTTTTTCCATTGTCACTTTTATGCACATTATTCAAGATATTACTATTTCTTATATAAAATATATATTCATAATAAACCTATTGTGAATTATTACATTTGTAAAATAAAACTGGCTTCTAGTGTTATCTCTATATTTCTTTCATTGTAATCAGTTTGAACATTTTTTCTCCTAAGGTATCAGAATGATCCGACTGCAGAGCACTCCACCTGCTCTAACAACAGTCAGGAGGAGGGAGTGTATGCTACCGCAAGTAAGTGATAACCTAAACGTGTGCTGGTACTTCTTGGCAGTACTTTTTTTTTTAAATGGCGATTTTACCCTTCTTTAAGATTTGGCAGTAGATAGGCAGGATACACGAGACGAAACGGAGATGAGGGATGTGACAGGCAACATAGGTCTCCAGGTGGAACTGTGGTTACATCACATGCTCCTGAATGTGCTTAGCCTATCAGCAGACTGTGACTGCACACAGTTCATTAGCAAAAGAAAGAAAATGATCATCTTTGCAAAGCAAATGTTAGAACACATTTTATATAACAATATAAAAGAAGCTTTCACTCAGTGTGATGTGAGAACACATCACACTGAGCGGATCTCTCTTTCAGTGGGTTCAGTGCATCTTACAGGAAAACCACATGTTAATTTGGGACTGTAGGGCAGATGTGAACAGTGTTTTACTGCTTGCCTATTTGTGTTATGAAAGCCAATGAGCAGAAAAAAAACACCATGAATGCGTAAGCCTACAAGTACTTCATCAAAGGTTGCTATTTAACTGTGAACTTTCCAACCACAGATGATCCACCTGCAACATCAGCTTTAACATGTACGTACGCAAAAACCTTCAAACGCAAAATCAACTCCTCACCTCATTTTACTAACAGATAAAGCAGCGCCTGAATAACTGTGCTGTGTGTGTCACAGCACTTTCATGAGAGTAAGACAATGCAGTGAATAAAGGGAGGTGAAGTGCAGGAGCTCTGGACTCTATGTCATCACGTGAAGATCAAACATTGAGGAGGTTCTGCCGATGAAACAACTACTTCAGCGCTTGCTGACACTTGGTGCATTTAAGTCATCGGAACGTTTAATGAAAACTGTGGACTTGTTTCTTCAGTTTGTGTTTTTCATAAAATATACTGTGAGTTTAATCATAATCAAAGGTGTTAATATTATACATGTGTTTATTGATTGTTTGTAGAATCAAACGTAACAATGTACAAAATGAGCATCTGCAATAACCTTTGTTATTTGGACATTTTATTCTTTGTTTTTTCCCATTGTTCAATCACAAAAACATTGTGATCGAAGAATAAAATATCATATTTGATACAAACTTGATGGAAATGTATTAACAGTTTAAACATTATTCAAAGTTATTATCCTTTAAAGGTGGAGCATGTAAGTATTGTATTGTAAATATTATATTAGTAGAAATATGTTCAGAAAGTTACGTAACAGAACTGGCAGCAGTACATGTTATGTGTACATGTACATGATATTCACTTTAAAACTTTTTACATTAAGACTGAAGGATCGATCTCCACGGTAAAAACTCAGATATTTCATAGTTTCACAATGATTTCGTACTCGTAGAGAGGATTTGTACATTAAACAATGTTTACTTTACTTTGAAGTAAAGACGGGCAAAATGTTTAAAGACACAGACAATGTATTTTAAAGTTGATTTCACCTTTTATAGCAGTACTATGCATAGCGATGGCATTTTGGTTTATACTAGTGGTGTTATGTGGTTAGAGTGCATATAAAACTTACTTGCAAAAGTGACTACTACTACTTGCATTCATTCTGCAATTACATGGAACCAGAGGCTCAACTTATACAGTAATAACAGAAACAAAAGTAACAATATTTAATATACATTTTAACCTGCTCTCAAACAAAGAGAATCACAATAAGTCCACTGCACTTTGTCACCTACAAATTATTCGTTGGATTTATCACACTGCACCATAACAACGTGTGAGTGTGTACTTATCATGTTAAAAGCGTCCTTACCTACCTCATGCATGTGGTTATTGACCTTTAACTGTGTGCGCTGATGTTAGTTGAGGGGCCAGCTGTGAAAATGACCATTAACGCACTTTCTTGACTAAACACCAGCCTGAAAGGACTCGTACCATCTGTGATAAACCCTCAAGTTATGGGTGCAAGTTGAAGGAGGTCGCTGAAATAAATATCAAATTAATGAAGACAAAGTGAATTCTTAGTTGATGCTTTGGCTCAGTACCATGAACAGCATTCCCCTTTCAACTTACTCCCCCAGGTCTGAGGACAGTCCCGTAACTATGTTTAAAAAAATAATCCTAAAAACTCATTATCACACATCTTCCACACATTTCCAGTTGGCTTGTAATTATAGAAATGTCTGTTCCCTCCGTATTTCACCTTTCTAGGGTCCATGTTCTGTCTGTGGTTTCCCCTCAAATAGTTTACAGCTGCACCAGTTTAGTTAGAATTTTGTTGAAGATTTTTGTTATTATTACAACTAACACGCAGTTTTATACGGTACACATAAATACTCAATAGCTACAGCTCATCAAATGTAAATCTATTTATCTTCTGCAAAGTATCGAAGGATCTTTCTAATTACAAAAAGTAATCTTAGTCTTATCTTCCTGTAATTATGATCTTACGTTTATTTTACATATTTAACTAAAAGTAATACAATTTGTTTCTGTCCATATGGTGAACTGAACCTTATATGCACTCACAATATAATCACGTTATATATTTACAGCATAAAATATAGCTTTTCATATTTGCCAAAGCAGCCCTTGAATCTACACCAACATGAACAGCTGCTATAGTAATATGGATTTACCAAATTTTACATCACCCTATTTGTAATGTAGTTCTTCAAATTGGGAAATATTAAATGTTATTAGTTTATAATGGGTAATGGGATAAAAATTAGTTAGTCGGTTGAGGGAGTGACTGAGTCTTTTCTTTTTATATTATTCTCTATATTTACTGTAGCCAAAATGTCACAGTTTCATTCACCAATATGCCTCTGTTGCTCCTTTCAGCTGCAATGTGAAGACATGGCCACAGAGAGGCGATGCAGGTTCAACCAAAGGCTCAGCTGCTGATGCAATGACAATCTTGTGTCTGTTAGAGATGTGGACAGAGATGTAGTGGACCTGAAAGCTTTTTTTATTACATTTCTCACCATCATCTGAGATATTGACATGCAACATCAATAAAATACTATATAGGATAGGTCTGAAGTTGGGATAGACTTTAATTTTACTTTGGAGCAAGGCATTTGAGTTGAGCAACAGCAAACTGAAACCCACAGTCTGACCTATTACCAAGGACTCCTTTACTGTATATTCATCGGTCTGCTAACAATTGAGTGTCTGCCCCCCTAAATAAGGATGAATTGTAGTGAAGGAAAAGCAAAGTTAAACCATGACTTTTATTTCAGCTGTGTTCCGCAGGCAAAGTACTCATCTTTCCAATCACTATAAATAGTGGAAAGTCAGAGTAGCAAGTAAAATGAGAATAAAGGTCCCCTACTGTCTATTGTGTATATACAGTATGTGTGTGTGTGCGTCTCTTTTGTGAATATCAAATTGCTTTGAAATGTAATTTCTGAGGATTAAGTTGTACTAAAATAAACTGAAGAAGAGCTACGCTGCTTCTAATCATTGCCTCCAGTAGCCTGCAGAAATAGTCGAGTTAGGATAAATAATATCCCTAAATGATGCTCTGTGAATATATTATTTTCATGTTATATCTATATTTTTCTACTAGACTCAATAATAAATCTTCACTTTATGATGCCAGCACGTATAGTAGGCAAAACGAATGTACAGAAGGCTGAACGTTCTTTTCACATGAGGTACATCATTGTATTTCTGTTCATTTATCCTTGAACGTAGAAACACAGAATTCAATTCTGTCTAGAAAAACTTTGTGCGAGACCCCACATCTGCAGCTTGATCTCCGTCACAGCTGTATCTCACAAAATGACTATTTTGTGGGGGCAGTTAGTGATCATCTCAATATCCCAGTCTCTTAAAACAGCCATAGTGAGCTGTTGGTGAGAGTTGCCTCCGTTTGTGGACAGTTCATCTGTGGCTCTTACAGCGTACTTTCAGCATAGTTGGGGACAATGATGCTGGCCCATTTGTAAATAACAGGGATGAAGAGGAGAGCTGAGCCCAGGATTGACACTAGTAGAAAAGCCCAGAGAAACATTCGATCCAGAACCTGGGCCACAAACTTCCAGTCTTGTACAACCTGCACCAAGAAAAGAAGTAGCTTCATGTTAGCGTTAAGGAATACATTTAGGTATGAATAACAGTATTAAAGCTAGTGAAGTTTTTTGGAAGCCTTGGTGATCGTTTATTTTGTTTTATATCATAATAAAAGATTGATTGACCGACATTTACAAAATACACAAAACCCAACACGCTTACCTCTCTGACCTCATTTTCTTTCACCACGTGCATGGTTATGTAGCGAATAGAATCCAATGCTGCTTGTAGGTTATGTCTGGTGTAGAGTAGAGGGGTCACCTCGGGTGCCGAGGCCTTCATCACACCAAACCTTACCGCTCCTCCCGCCGCTGCTGTCGCATAGCGGTCCACATGGCTGCGCATACACAGCAGTTTAGGCAATCGATGCAGGAAAATCTTCCTCACCCAGGGGGCCATATTGTGATGTGTGGAGGAAGAGCGATGGTGGATGTTGATGGCAAAAACGGTGATGATGATGGAGAGCGTGACGAAAATCATGGTGAAGACCAGATACTCCCCGATGAGGGGGATAGCCTTCGAAGAGGAGGGGATAATCTCCTCAATGACCAGGAGGAAGACGGTAAGTGACACCAGCACCGACGTGCAAAGAGAGATCTTCTCACCACCATTGGAGGGCAGATAGAAGACAAGAATGGTGAGGAAGGACAGGCCAATGCAGGGGATGATGAGAAAAAGGGTGTAGAAAAGAGGCAACCTGCGAATGATGAAGAAGTAGGTGATAGTCGGATAAGAGGAACCGTCATCTGTTCTCAAACCACGGCTGCCTGTGGCCTTTACTATTTCCCATTCTCCATTGTCAAAATAGTCTTGCTTATCCACATGGAAGTCCTCCAGAATTATGTCCACCTGTTAAACATAGAGAGCAACATTATGCCAGTAACCGGTCATCACTGAAACTAGTGTGTTGTACACACACTTTGGAGGAGAGACTGACCTGGGAGCCATCATACGTCCAGGAGCCAAACTTCATTGAACAGTTCTGGAGATCAAATGGGAAGAAGGTGACGTCGATGGTACAGGCTGACTTGTAATTGGCTGGTGGTGTCCATAGTATGGTTCCATCATACTTAATAACAGCTTTTGTCACGGTTCCCTCAAAATGTCCATCTGAACTGGTAACAGAAAAAAAAAAATAATTCACAGTCTTATATAATATAAAATATAAATAATAAATGTGTGACATCTATTTCCTTTTCATCTAGATATAATAACACATACTTATCATACAGTACAATGTCTGGCAGCCAGATCCTGTCAGAGGGGACTCGGACAGTTGTGATACCCAGATAGTCTTTAGGGTCCCATCTGAGTTTCATGTCGGCCCACTCCTACAAACAGGAAAAACGAACCATTAGGTTAACAGTTGATAGATAAATGAACACAAAAAATTAATTCACACATTAAAGAGAAGGCGTACCTTTAGGGAAGTACACATGTTTTCATATCCGTATACTAAATATGAATCTACTGTTGGCTACTTATTGTGCAGTAATATTTTGCCAAGCTCCAGGTCACATAGAAGTGTGGTACAAGCAAAACTGTATAGCAAATATAGAAAAATCATCCGTTTATCAGGTCACAAATAGAGCTGATGGGTTCAGACATGGTAAGTGTCTTGTGGTAAAATGGTTTTAAAAGGTAAACGAAAAAAAATGTAAAGCTCAGGTTTTCAAAAAAGGTGACAGATGAGTGATGGATAAAAGAGTAGTAGTAGTAGTAGTAGTAGTAGTAGTAGTAGTAGTAGTAGTAGTAGTATGAGTTAAAATTACACAGCTTTTGCTTTTTCCAAACAACATCAAGTAAAAGACATTAAGAGACGTAGAGTGGCCGCTGACCAGCCATCTTAATTTTTGCATAAAGCAATCTATCATTGTGAAAAGGAGCAACTGACCTGAATGTCAGAGCCCAGTCTGTGGGGATAATTCATGAGATGCATGGCAGACAGAACATCCAACACCATGAATGAAGCTGACAGGAACAGGATTGTGAAGGAGGTTTGTTGGGGAGGTAGGAGCGCTGGCACGGGTCCGAAGGGACTCAAATAAATGAGAACTGTCAGTGAAATGCCAAGAGACCGGATTAAAAAAGGGGTGTGAAGAGGCCGACAGGTTGTCTCTATACGCCACGTGAGCGGAGGTTGCCTCTGAGTATTGGCCACAAAGGAACACGTGCGACCACAGCCTATCGACTTCACCTGCATGTTTGCTGCTGGTGGTGAAATGTGATGCTGTGGTTGTGGTTGTTTTAAGACTGTCTAACTTTACTTGCCTGTTTTATCCACACATTTGTTGTCATGAGTTGGTTTTTTTCATCCTGGAATAGGAAAACATCGATTAAAGTTTACATTTAAACTCATTACGTAGCTTTGTTTTTTCTTTTATGATTAATAAAAAACAACAAATATTTAAACTGCTCTACTTTCATGCTAGTTACCAACACATTTTCACATTAATAACCATTATCGTTAGGAATGAGTGCTGTTCTGTCCTCACCACATCCACTAGCTGGGAGATGGCCAGTCCAAACTTCACCCGGATCGTCTGATTTAGGTATTCCACTGGACGAACCCATTTCTGGTAGTTTCCAAAAAGGTATTTGATCAGCTTGTCTTCTGCTTTTGCATACGAGGAGAGTTTTGGAACCCCTTAATGTTCAAATGAGACATGAAAACAAAACAAAAAAATTAAGCGAACGAACAGCAACGGTATCATCTCTCCGACCTTACAAAAATATTCATGTCTAGAATTTCTAGATATGACCTCTGTGCTGAGGGTTTGCTTTCCAGAGACAGATAATGGCATGAAGAATCCTTAGAGATATCAGAGATGGCAGGTGTCCATTACTGAGTTAATGTTCTGTACTGAAGCCAGCAGTCGTGAGTGGAGCATGTTGGGTACCTGTGATTTCTGTTCTGTCTAATCAACTTTAAGCTACATATTACACAATATCATTTTGTACAAAGTCCTGTTTTTTTATTAGCATAGCATAAAGCGGCAGTTTCAGATACATTGCTTCAATGTTTTGCTGACGTAGAGCGTCGAGTATAAAATATTGAATATATTATGATTTACATACAACTTCCCTCATCCTACTTCCAACATCATTCACCGCCATGGTGAATAAACTCAATGGATGGAGAATATGGGTAAAAATCTGCCACAAGACTGACAACAAATGCCTGGTGTCACTCTCTGTGTGTGGACAAGGACGCAACAATCAATGGCTGAACAAAATATATCAGCTCTTTGACTTCTCCCCCACTATCACCAGCTTCATGCTTGAATAAAAGGGAAACTGCAGAGTCAACACCAACCTATAATAGAGTACCAGAAACTGAATGTGTTCAGAAGAGCCATGAGTCACGAATACAGAGATAAAGATAAAGACGATGTGCATATTTACCGAAATATCACATATGACTTTTGAACAGTTGTATTAGGTTTGATAAGGTTTACACCTCCCACTATAATAGATGAATACATTTTCCTGCTTTCATGTGTCTGTCAGACACATCAGCAACACATGACCAAACCACAAGTCAATGACAATGTTGTTCAGCAATAATGAAATATATATACATCAGAAAGTACAAATATACACGTTAGATACATATACTGTACATACACACACATATGGCTGAAAAAGACCATTATTTAAAAGGAAAACCTGATAGTGAGACTCTTTTCCTGGTTTTTCTGCGTTAATTGTTTTAAAGGGAAAACTCATATCAATAGATACGTGGTCTGTCTCCTTGCTATTTATTGGTAAATAATTTTCATAGCTTCAATGGGGCTAAAATCATTCATAGCAAATGAAAATGAAAAATGAAGACAACTGAACAACTATAGATTTTGATCTGAAGACGCTTGTGGTCACACTGATGCCAGCTCTTTTTGTGGAACATCTCCTCATTCCTCCCCGACCGTCTGCCAGTTTCAATATTTCCCTTCTTATTTTTTACATATCCGAACACAAATAGAGTCCAAAAAATCTTCTATACCATCTGTCACACTTAGTCATTTATAGTCCTCTTATGAGGCAGACCCAGTCCTTGGGAAACTTACGCAGTGAGTGGCACAGGTGGCAGCAGCACAGCAACGGTGGCAGCAGCAGCAGGGCGAGATAGGTGGCTGCCCCTCCTGCTCTGAGCATCATATCAGAGGTGGCGGAGGATCCACACAGTGCGTTCCTTGGGCATCACAGAGCTGGGAAATAAATATGAAAAACAGTGGTTTATTATTAAAAACATTATCTTTGGCATACACTGGATAAACATCAGAGCTGTTACATTAAAGCTTTAATCTGCCATGGGTTAGAGATTCCAACCCCAACACAGTCATCCCTGCTCCTCTCTGGCTCTGCTAAGCAAAATAAACAAAAACATCAACAACAAACTGGCTTAATCACACACCAAAGCATCCTCCACTCTGCCTTCACCTTGATAACCTAACCGCCCTCCAAGGTAAGAAACACTCCTCACACAATAAGCAAGCAAATGACGTTCAAATACCTCCTCTGGCTCTCTGCCATTAATACACGATCCAGAGCAGCAGCGGAGGTGGAGGCAACGGGAGTCTAGACGACAGCGACGGTGCTGCTTTAACGCTCCTCCATTCCATGCAGCTTCTTTCTCTTGCCTCATACAGATGCTTCTTCATTCCCTGCCGCCTCCAATTGTGCAGGCAATGCATCCTCCTTCTCCTCCTCCTCCAGAAATCCCACCCCATTTCGCCCTACCAGCACCACCACCTCTCCCTCCCTTCCTCCAAGCATTCTTTCGGTCACTAATCACAGACAATCCCTCTCCATGCACCCCCACTCACTGCTTTACTGCCTTTTCTACGGCAGCTACAGGAAATAACAGGGGCGGCTCTGCTGCTGAGATTCTATTTTACATAACAGACTCCAGGTGGTTACCTGGTGTCCAGTCACATGTGGTGCCACACTGAGCACCTCCTGAAGCGCTCCAAATCTATGTGTGGACGCGGGGTTCCATGGCAACAGGATATTACTGGACCCGGGGATGTTGGAAAAAAACAATATCCAGCTTGCATTGAAAAAAATCAATTTGCAGTGCCAGATGGAATCACAGGCTCCAGTTACCCCTTAAGGGCAATCCCCTTAAGGGCAAGCAAATATACTAGTATAATACAGCATTTGTATTTTGGTTCATCGTTGGTTTTGGATTTTTTTCCCCCAGTCTCAGTATCAACACATAGTGTATGTTTATGTTTAGAGACTTACATGAAGCAGTAAGGAGTCCAGTGTTTAGTGTCTGAGAATAGCCACCAAAGCGGACTTTTATTTTATAATAAACACTAAAGGATTCTTCTGAACAAGTAGAAAAATCATTGGTCAAGTCAACCTTCTTTTATATATCTATGGCTCATTGTGTGTATTGTAAACTAGATGTTCTGATAATAAAACACAGGAATACTTTGTGTCTCTCAGTGCTTTTTTTCTCAGATTATTTCAAAGCCAGAGCAGTTTAATTTCTAGCATAATTTATGTTAGAGGGCTCTAAAATTCCTTTTTTTCTGTGGGTCTGTGGGTAAACACATAAATTGAACTTATTTTTACAAAAGTGAAAGAACAAAAGTCTGCGGAATCCTGAGTAACTGCTTGTTAATGTGTAAAGCAGCCTTCTGGTCTTATCGCTTCCCTCCTTATCGCTGATCCAGGTGTCACCTTTACCCACCAGGACTCCGCGGGGCCACGGTGCGTCACCGATAGCGGATCGGCTCCTCCCAGGTGGTTTGCACAAGTCTGGAGTCTGGAGTCGGGACTCGCAGCTTGTTCAGAGCAGTTGGACGTTTCCTGCGCGGAACTAAAAATATATGAGAAACTACGGTAAGTAGCTAGAACATTATTTGCTTATACGGTTCTATTTGATGCATGCTGAGTTTCGAGAAACGAACTACTCGCTGACGGAAGTCAAAGTTAAATTTATTGTGCACAAAATACTGATTTTAAACAAACAGGGTTTAACTAGATCAGCGGTTTAATGCAGTCAAGTGAGCCGAGTTTAGCAATTGTAAGTCTCACCGCTATTGATCAGAAATGTATCGTAAGTGATTATCAAATATGTCTCATCGGATGTAATTTAAAGCCTCAATAAGCCTCGGTAAGTAATTTAAAAATAGACTATGAGGAGTACGATGATAAGTGTATAGACCGGTGTCACAACAAACAATACCTTCAAAACACGTACTCATACCTAATAATATTGTTCTCCTTACGAAGAAAGACATTTATCACTAACTCACTTACAGAAAATGCTACTTCCGTATTTCAAAATAAAATGCGCCGTATGGAGTTTAGTCAACAGATTGAGGATTACAGAAAACGCGTGTTTGTCATGCATCAGCAGTTTACTTAGCAATAACCATTTAAATCAGTGTTACATGGATAATTTATCAAGCAATGTTGAAGTAAGTCATGCAGGTTCTATGTTAAATAAATATCTAGCGTTTTTACTTACAAATAACAAGGAAGCATGTACGTAGCAATGTATTCTACATTGTCCAACATCCTGAGCATCCTGGGCACAGAGAATATGTGTGGTCATGACAATTATATAAAAGGAACAAACAGAAAAACCGTAAAAATAAAACAAAATAATAATTATTCTAATAATAATTAAGAAAAAAAAATGCATGAGGGGTCAACAAGTATCTAGGCCCGTTGCAGTTTGCAACTCACAAACATCATGTCACATAAGAATTGTGAAAGTTCTTTCTTTCAATAGGAAAAACTTTAAAATGCATCTTTTTAATTTTGGTAGGAACTGGAAAACTTTGAAAAAAAATTTTGTGAAAATGTTTTTAATGGTCAGTTTGTAAAATCAGGAAAGAATCAAATTTTTATTAGAGAGATCAGGGAATAGTCTATAAGCAAGACATTGTCCCTAAAGTTAACACCGTTAAACAGAAGAGGAGGAGGTGGGCTATGAACTCACTTTGGCTTTACTCAACGCAATGTTAATTCACCATTACATCATACATTTATTCGTATGCCGCCATATGAATGTAACTATACCTTTTCTTCTTAGACTACTTGTAAACTATTTTAACTAATTTTATTGTGCAGTAAAAATGAATTACTCCAATACTCCTAAATCATAAAATGTGCTCAAGTTAACATAGAGCAATTACTCTTAATTTAAATGTTTATTGTCAGGCAAACTGAGTCAAGCAGCAGCACATTTTGTTTAACCTTCAATTCCTTTTTGTTGTTTTCACGTCAGATGAGGCTGCTGTATTGGTGCAGTGCTTTGCTGCTGCTGTTCACCCTCACACCCAGAGCCTGTGAAGCTGGGAACATCTTGGTCTTACCTACTGAAGGCAGTCACTGGATAAACATGGACATTCTTCTTCACGCTTTGCACTCTAGAGGGCATAATGTAACTATTGTGCGTTCCAGCAAAAGCTGGTATATTAAAGAGAACCCTTATTACTATACCTACACAGTTAAAGTGGAGAAGTACTTGGATCAGAATTTAGTCACAACGCTCACTGCTGAAGTCATTAAATATCTAAGGGGGTCTATTCCCTGGATGAGAGTACCCCGCATGACTGTAGAAATGTTAAGTATGGTTGTTGGGGTTCACCATATTATAAGTGACTATATATCAGCCATAATAGACAATCAGGAGTTGATGAGAATATTGAAGGACAGCAAGTTTGACCTATTGCTCACTGACCCCTGCTGGGGTGGTGGAGTCATTTTGGCCAAATACTTAGATCTTCCTTTGGTCTACAATGTTCGCTGGTTGTTAGGTACCGAGGCTCATCTTTCTATTGCACCTTCTCCTCTGTCATATATTCCTATAACAGGATCTGGCAACACTGATAAGATGTCCTTTTTCCAGAGAGTGAATAACATGTTTTTGCATATATTAACCCAAACACAGGATTATCTCGTAGTAAAGCTAGTATACCAGCGACTATGTGACAAATATCTTGGGCCTAATAATGATTATAGTGAATTAATGCTTGCTGCAGATATTTGGCTGATGAGGGTGGACTTTGTGTTTGAGTATCCACGCCCCACCATGCCTAATGTTGTGTATATAGGAGGGTTTCAGTGTAAACCTGCCAAACCTCTGCCTCATCACTTGGAGGAGTTTGTGCAGAGTTCTGGGGAACACGGATTCATAATTATGTCTATGGGGACTTTTGTGAATGGACTTCCTGCTGACCTAACAAACGAGATTGCTTCTGTTTTTGCCACACTACCTCAGAAAGTCATCTGGAAGCATAAAGGTGACAGACCAGCCGGTCTGGGAAACAACACTTTAGTAGTGGACTGGATGCCACAGAATGACCTGCTGGGACATCCAAAGGTCAAACTGTTTGTGGCTCATGGTGGAACAAACGGAGTCCAAGAAGCTCTTTTTCATGGAGTGCCAGTTCTGGGTATACCTCTGTATTTTGACCAATATGACAACCTGCTGCGACTGAAAGAGAGAGGTGGTGCAAAGCTTCTGAACATTCTAGCTATGGACAAAGATGACAACTTCCAGAGAGCCATAGAGGAAGTTCTGAATGAGCCATCTTACAGTATGAACATGAAGAGATTATCTCGACTGCACAGAGATCAACCCATGCAGCCGATGGACACCGCCCTCTTCTGGATAGAGTTTGTCATGAGACATAAAGGTGCAGCTCACCTGAGATCAGAGTCGTACAGACTGCCGTGGTATTCCTACCATTCTGTAGATGTAATTCTGTTCCTGGCTGGAGCCTTCCTGCTTACGCTTTTAACAGTTTTCGTCTTGATTAGATGTTTATACTCTGCAGCGTGCAAACGAAAAGTGAAACATGATTAGTCAAAGCATATACTGTTCCTCATGCTTCCAATAATTCAGCCGTGTGATTCTGTATATTTACAACTTGTTAATGTTGTTTTATAGTTTTATAGTTTCAGTGTAATCTAATGTCTGTGAGTATGAGCATAATAATGAATCACTTTTTCTTTAAATTTCCTCAGAGTTTTGCCTCATTGCACGGTGATAAGTGATTTACATTCAGAGTTAACTATAGGGGACGTTTCACAGAACTCAGTAAATAGTGGTGAAATGGAAGTGGTTTCTAACCCTAAAAGGGGCATACGGTAAAACATGACAACATAATCAAACAGAACATTTTTGTCTCATTGTGTATTTTAAGCTCTCAGCAGCTCCAACTGGCAACGTGAGCTGCTAACATTTACATACAGTAACTGATCGCTGTTGATACCACTGCACCTCTGGCTCATTCGACACACGCGTCACTGTGTCACAGTTAGTGTGGAACGAAAGTTTGAATCTAAACTATCTGCTGAGAGCCTGCAGATGTGAGTGCCAGGATAGTTTTCCTTTTTCAACTTTGACCTTATCTAAATAAAGTTGTTTCTAAGTGTAAATGAGCTGGCCAATGTCCTTTATACAGATGAAACACAGTTATTAACAGAGATAAGGTTCACAATTAGAGAACAATTCACACTGGAGAACAGAATTATTGCTGAGGTCCTGGGAACTAAAGGCAATTTCCTGAAAGAGGTTCCATGTGGTATGTCAACATAGGAACATTCACACAGAGGGAGAAATTAAAATAGAGTCATGTGGCCACCCACAATGTTCAGCCCTTTGTTTCCTCTATTTTTATTCCCATTTCACAACATCGTCTAAAGATTTAAACGCGTCACATGAAGGAGTAGTGATAGCTGGTAGGTTGAACTACTTTTACTTCCATGAGGTGAAATTGCTATAACAAATGGCAAACATTGAAATGTGAAGATGTTGGTGCACCTAATGTACTGATCAGTGGTTAACTGACAAGGTCACAAATCTCAACTGTCACTGAAATATCAATCCATTCTCTTGAAACTGTTTGGAGTAGTGATGTGGTTGCTTAGAGTTGGCTCATAATGTGAGGAGCTGAAATAACTTTAACACTATATTACATCACTCACTACATCAGATATTCACACTAAGTGGACAGCCCAAGGTCATCAGACAGTTAGTTTCATCTTAACTCTTCTGTTCAGCCAAAGTTTCTCACTGCAGCTGTAGTATGTTGTAAAATTAACACAATAGCACATTAGCATACTGACTTTCCAGTCCAGAGAACATATCACAGCAACACTTTAGTAGTGGACTAGTGTTTTTACATACAAGAACCACAAGGCAAGAAAATGTATTCTACAATGTCCAAAATCCTGAGCACAGAGAATAGGTGAGGACAATTAAATAACAGGAACAAACAGAACAAGGGTTATGTGACTCTAATTTGCCCATAGTGGTGAATATGAGTGCTACTACTACAGATAGAAAACAGATAAACGAGAACAATTAAATGAATAGAGGATCAGTTGTAAAATAACACTAACACTCCAACATAGAACGTCAGTCTTACATTAATACAATTAATCATGTTCAGAATTTCTTAAATTTCAGTACAATTCACGAGTGTATCATCTTCAAAAAGAAGAAACTTTGTTCTCTCCAGTTTTAGTTTTTTCCAGACATTTCAAATCCACTGTATAACTTAGATTATACATGTTTTAAATGATACATTCATTTCTCAGTGTTGCACAATCATTCGTGTTCTTATCGTGCTCCAGCCAAGTGTAGGCATGTAAGAATTTCAACATATCCAATTTCACACATAAAGATTAGTGACACACCGTGGCCCATATATATATATATATATATATATATATATATATATATATATAAATCATTGCTTTATGTAAGCCTTAATGTGGATCTTTTAACTTGCTTTTTATACAAAATTCCAAGATTTTTTTGGCGTTGAAGAGAACCCACTCTCATTTTATTCTGGCTTGAACAAAGTTTTCTATGTAATATATATTTTGTACTAGTTTATATTATGTTTTGAGAATCTACGAATGGATCATCCACATAAACACGAGTTGTTTAGAATATGTTTCATCAAGGTTTCCATTTTCCGTTTTTACTTATTTGTCATGCTTCTTTTGAGCCTGTGAGATATAAAGAACATTAATTATGCTGGTTATTTGGCGACCAGTATCAGCTGTAGATATTGCCTATAATATACTACATATACTGTAATATGTCAATTATGCAGCCTCTACAAGGACAAACTGGCTCAAGGCAGCCAGATGAGCTGCATGTTTTAGATTAGATAGCCTGGAGTCTCTTACTGCACTTGTGTCTTTCATGTTCTGTCTGCAGAGGCAGTTAAGTAAGCATCTCATTGAGCTCTGTACACACATATGACATGAACATGACATCCTGTTCTTGTTGTGTTGAAAAGTGAGAGGAGCAGACCAGACAAATGCAACTTGCTCAGCAAGTCTTGAATAAGCTCTCTCACAGAACAAACATGCGGGAACATGTCTGCCAGACAGCTCTTTACACTTAACTGCTGCTCGAGTAGTGTTGTACGAAAGTACAACTCAGAACTAATCTACCACTTCCGTGTTGGCTTGGACAGAGCTGAGGAATAGTTTTTTGTGGTTAAAGTCAAAAAAGGCTATATTAAAAATCTACAGAAGTAAATATCATGCTAATTGTAACACGTGTTACATACGTTTAGCTATTGAATGTGTGGCATTTCCTCTTAGTCTATGAAAAATAGAAACAGTCTTCCCACTACTACCAAACAGCTGTTAAATTAAAAAACAGCATTATTCAGATGATTACGTTTTATCCATCTGTATAGTTGTATATGTAAATTCACTTCACTATAAAGATGCTACAGTAAGGGCTTGTAGAAACCAGCATTCAATTATGACATAACTGCACAAAATCCCAGAGGGACTTTACATAAATAAATAAATTCTTTAATTACAAAACAATTAAAAAACATACTGCAAATACTGTGAGAAAATGTGTGTCTACATCCTTGTTTTAGCTGATTGCAGCCATGATACAAATCACCGTGTACATGGTCAGTTCAGTCTGAATCGTCAGTCTTAAATATGATCAGACTGTAAATACAGTAAGTCTGAATACATTTTTTACTCATGAAAGAAAACAAAAAGTGAAATGTAACTTTTCATTTTCTAATTTGGCACACACCCTAAACAACAGTTCATCTAATGTTATCCAGATCAATATAAGCTGCCTAGTAGATTCCATTTGTGTCAATATAGTTGATGAAAAGCCACACAGAACATTTTTAAGGTATAAACACTTGAGAGCATTTCTGACGGACTTTAAAGGTAACATTTAATTTCTTTGTTAGATGAGCAGATTTATTCATTCATTTGTTCGCAATAAATGAGGCTGCAGTCTAAGGCCAGTTAGCTCATTTAGCTTAGCATCAAGACCTGAATATGGGGGATAAAAGGAACTCTCTATCTTCTGACTGACTCGTGATGAGACAAACTGTTTTTTGTAGTCTATGAGGGTTGCTTGGCAACTGCTCTCCAAAAAGAAAAAGTCTAGTGTGAAAATCTGTGTAAAACACTCAGCTAATGACTACCACGTTGTTTCTGCACAATTAAAAAAGAGGAATTATTGAGCTTTACAGGTGCTGTTTGGTGGATTTTGTTATCCATATTTAAATACTGTCTACATGTTTCAAGTCTTTGTGCTATGCTAGGCTAACTAGCTTTATATTTAGTGGACAGATGTGAGAATGGCTTCAATCCTAACCAACTATTGGGAAAAAGTAAACAAAGGGAAGAATGTATATGCACTGAAGTATCAGATGAGTACATTAATAACACTGGGAACATCTTCACTATACACAGAAAGAATATTGGAACTCCATTTTCATTGATATGCATATATACAGCAACATGATACGGCACATTTATCAGTACTGTCCACATTTTCAAGCAGCAGTAATTGATTGTAGTTGTGAAAACACTTAGTAAAGTCTGTTCAGGGTATTTACAAAGTGTCCATGCCAGTAGGGCAGCTGTGACGGGTGGTAAAGTCCTCTCATGATGTTCTGGTCTGCAGAGAGCTCATCCTGAGCACAGTGAGCTCTGCTACATCTGCATCCTGCATCTCCACCTCTTGCTGGCAGCTTTCTCTGATTACATATACTACGAGACCCACACAGATGAAAATGAGGAGGATTATGCCTATAACCTGGCAAAGAGTAAAGCAACACTTTGTTTAGTAAATATCAATAGAAAATGAGTATAAGGTTAAGAAAGAGGAATTAATGGCTCCACTTAATAGATGTATTGTGTACAGTGCTTACTCTGAGAGGCATGTGTTTTCACCCAATATTCTGTAAACTACAAAATTCTCAACTCACCTGAGAAAAAACAAACAGCTGCTGGGAGCGGAGCATTAGTTCTTGTGGGGTGACGTCTCCCTCACTAACTGGCTCACACCACTTCTGTGGAGGTGCCTTGTCAACTAGTACAAATCTACCCTCCCAGTCTGTCATAGCACAAGCAAAGTATTGGCCATCGAGGAACAACAGAATCAGCCACACGATAGCAGGAACGAAACTGGAGAGGGAAACAGTTAGCCTGCACCATGTATCACATCTGCATCCTTGAATGATCAGCATCAAGGTGAAGGCCATTACAGCAGGAATGATGAAGAATGCTGATGAAAACACTCCGTTCCACGTAGGGTTGCAAGGACACTCAAACTCCAGCTCCACCAGCTTCTCTAGTCCCATGAGGATAAAGCCGAAAGCCACATTTGATACCAGAGGACTGTTGCTAAGTTCATTTTTCAGCCTGGTAAGCCATTGTTGTCTACTTTCCATGCTAGATTGACCGAAAAATGAAGACACTCGTTGTAAAAAGCCCAAAAGAGGGTCCACCGTTGTGAACACATTGGCAACAGCTAAGTGATGCGTAATTAACGCATCCAGTGGTAAGTTTTCCCCCTCGGGCAAAATGCCACACTTCCACTCTGATTGGTTTTGAACAAAGGAGGGTGTGCCGTGTGCTCTGACATTTCTTCAGCTGATTGGTCTGTGCAAGGTTTCAGGTGGGGTTACATTTTAAATGTGGTCTTCCATGGACATACTGGAGGGAGGGCTGTAAAGTGGAGGGAAGTTTGTTCTGCTGGTGAGCACAGACTGGCTCAGCAGTCAAACAAAAACACATGTATGGGGGTACAGGCTTTTATCAGAGGGTGCGTTGATGAATCCAGATCCATGCCCAAATGCACATTCAAAATAAACTAAGAATAGGTTATTTAAGTGAATACATAAATAAATGTAACAAAAGAAAGGTCACAGAATGGACCGTATCCAGGTTATCTTTGGAAATGTATCAAGTGCACAGGTGTTTTGGTTCATGTGTTCAAGTTGAGAAATCAGGTGCAGTTTTGCTTTTTCAGTTTGCGGTTTCTGGCCACATGATGTCGCCAGAGCAGCAGCACAGATTGAAGATTTGAGAGGATCACAGAGAGGCCATGTTGAACTTTCAAGGGGATGTGGTACATACAGTTTGTGAACACCCAGGCCACTGATGTGATGACATAATTTAAATGACCTCAGCGAGCTCAAGAGCACCGCTATAATCTCGCCACATGAAAATCTGACAAGAGCAAGTATTCAGGCACTGCGAATCAGGCCGAAGAAGACGTGACTTGTGAAAACTGTCTGTTTATCAACATAACCTTGAAAGTTTTAACATGTAACATCCTCACATGTTGCTTTTAAACGTGTCTCTCATATGCTCTGCATAACGTGTGATCTGCCCGCTGGTAATCAACCAGGTTGCAACTGAATTGGAATATAAAGATTAGGACACAAATCTGTTGAATGGAGCTTGGAAAGGTTATCACTGTATGTCAGTGCTTCATGAGCAGGAACAGATGATGAAAAAGTGCAACTGTTATGTCATAAAAAAATACTGAGGCTTATTCGCTGCCAAACACACACACACGTGCATGGAAACGAAGGTGGAGGAGCCACGTAATAAGCGCGTGAGCGCACGAACAACGTTAATTACATACGTGTCATTTGTGCATGTGTGTGTGTGTGCGCGCGCGCGCGCGCGTTTATCCTCGGTCATGAGCGCGTAGGGCACGCGCTGTTTGTCGCTGCGGCCGTCGGTGTCCTACCAGCATCTGTTCCTCTTTCTGGTATTAAAAATAGACCGGTGCTGATAACAGACGCATGTTTCGACTACATCACTTCCCGTCGGAAATAATGTGTGCGCTTCTTTTCATTTTAATCACCGAACCGTGACCGTGAGAACGCAAATGCGCATCGCTCTGCGCATCTCTGAATCTTCAGAACTACGCCGTGGACAATCTCCCTGACATCCAAAGACCTCTCCTCCGCAATCCGACGAGCCTTCACCGCCTATGGCCTCACATCGGCATCCCTGATCTGGTGGCCTTGTCCCGGACACTACGATAATCACCGTGCTCAAAAGGTCTTTGAACGACGGAAATATTCCTGCAAGCCTTTTTGAATTATCGTTGGCAGCCCATTTTTTTAAAGAACCCGGTGCTATGCTGGGTTGATCTCTCTAGATCTTGTGATCAATACACGATCTCCTCTACGACCGACACTGGTACTCATCGTGCCCCGACAATGCATCCTTACGCGGAGATGCTGGCGGTGGTCCTTCTGGGGAACTTGATGCTGCCTTTCGCCTCGGCTCAAAACGGTAAGAAAGCAGATGTGGTCCATGGCATAATCGTAAACATCGCTTTGAGGGAAAGTGACTTGACTTGTGTGAGGACTCCCCCGAGCGCAATGTTTCCAAAGAGGATTTTGAAAACGACTGACATGAAGTCACTACTAAACTGTAGTTTCACACATCTCGACCAGAAGGCCAGGTTAGACACCAGCGAGTGATTCGGGCACCCAGCACACAAAGTAGCCCTCACGGAACTGTCAGAGAACAGAGGAAACCGACGCTGTTGTGACATTATTTGCAAGGTTACTAGTATATTACAGAGTATAGCCCACGTGTCTCTACGCGGAAATATCTGAAGATACATTGAGCATTAAATTAGTTTAGTTTAATCACACTTCAGAAATGAGTATTTCCATATAGCTCAGCAGGTTGTGTAGTTAAAGGGAGCTGAGTAGCACAGAGTGTAATGCCAGACTAACCTGCACTGCCCTGGAACAGCACAGGACTCGCCCAGTGCTGCTTGGAAAGACTGTACGTACCAGGCCCCTCTGTATTACATGTGCTGGAACTACTCCTCTGTTATAGCATATTTCTCCCCTTCCAGCCTGAGTGGACATTGATTTCCTGCCCACCTAGTTCAGTGCAATTAATACAAAAACTAAATCACCTAACATCCTTATTCCCCTATCTGATTATCAAGCTTGAGAACCAGATGTTTCCCCCATCCAGATATTCCAACAGAATGCAGAAGAGGTTTGGCTACTACACAGCTAGACCTAAGCACGATGTTTTTCATTTGTCAAATTAATTCCACGTTTGCTACATTAATCATAATAAAACCAACACTATTTAGTTTAAGTAAATGTCAGCAACACGCTGTTGGCTGTTCCAGTCTGTCATCCTCTCATACACTATGTCCAACAATCATTCACACAATAAGTTTTTTTTTTTTTTCATTTTGCAAAATAGACACAGTTCTTAAAATATGAAATTAAACCTTTTAAGTTTGTACTAACAATATAATCACTGTCTGTTATTCCAGAAGCATACGCACATGTCGGTGTCACTCACATCATTTAATCCTCTTTCAAAGATAAATAAGGCAGAGAATTACTCTGCATACTTAGCATTTTCATGCCTAATGTCCACCTCGTTTCTGTGGGTTGTTAATCGGACACCCACTGAGCAAGGCTTAATAAGACATGTACTTTGATGATAGGATGAGAAGTATAGGGAGAAAACCTCATTCCAACACTGTCCTATATTTTAATTTAAGGACTTGAAATGGATAATGTTAAGATAAGTCACAAAAACTCAAGTGTAATATACTAGAACAGTCTGTACTACTATTCTAAAACACATTATGCAGAAATGAATGACAGACATTAAGTGAAATCTAGATCATTTGACAAGAAACACAAAAGCGTCCTACGTATCCAGCTTGCGAGGAGACAAAAAGCCAAAATACCACTGCAGTTATATAACAAAATATTATCCATTGAATGCCTTTCTTTCTTCTTTGTTAATTTCTCTGAGGTGCTTGAAGTGTGTGCACGCGCACGGAGGTGCCCGATCCTGCTATCTGGAAAAATCAAATACCCAATAAGCCCTCTATTCTTTAATAATGCTCAAGCAAAGGCATTCCAAGCTCTTCATGTGGTCTTCACCCAGCGTTAGCGCCCACTCACTAAGGCCTAGTTCTCGCCACAGACACACTCACATACAGCCAGAGGTCAGTGGGAGACAGACGGGTGTCACTCAGTCACTAAATGTGTCAGCGCTTTCTGTGGCTTATGTGGAGAACATAGATTCCTGTTTATATGTAGTAAATAGAGACTATGTTTCTTACGGGTTTGACCACATCTGTAATAGGCTACTGTTAGCACTGAGCACCAAAAGTCTGATGAAATTCCCTCACAACACATGCATCAAAAAGCTATTTCATTTTCATTTATCTCTCGCAGTTCCGATTAATTAATTGGTGCGCGGCTTTTTGTGCAATCCTAGATTTTTCTGCGATATTACAGAGTTCAGGGAGTGACGTGAGGAAAATAATAATTATAAGTGCATCAGATGTAATCACAGTATCTGGGTAGCAGAGGGAATTCATGCCTTTGTTTCGTCATAATACTGGAGAAGTGTGCCTGCTATAGGTGGCCGGTTTCTGCGACAGATATTTGGAGGACTGTAAATAGCATCCGTCCATTCTGCCTCGTTTCTATTTTTACCACCGAGACACAGCGCTGAGAACTGTGGCTCTAAGGTCCTTTTGTGAAAGTGAATCCATTAACTCTTAATGGACGACCTCCTTGTGCACAGCTGCGCAGACATCTAAAGGCTCACTAGGTGGCTGTGAACTTTTTAAGCCGAGAGGTGATGTGATCTTTATGCACAGAGAATAAAGGCTGCCGAGAAGGTGGCTGGGGCTGACCTGAAGAGTTGCTTCTTTGTCTTGCATAATTTCCCTTTTAAGAAACATTCAGGCTGTTCCTGCTGCCAGTTGTGTTTTTGGTTTTTTAACTGCCCGTGTTAGTTGAAACATGCAGCTCATATCAAGGTAACGAAGAATCCACATTAAAACTATTTTATTTACTTTTTTAACTCACCTTAACTTTACGGGCCAAAACAGTAAAGATTAGTAAAGGCATGACGTGGATGTACTGCAACAAGATCTCCATTTAGATCATACAGTTTTATGTCAATATGTGACCATGGACTTTTTCTTGATGCCACTTGTGCATTCTTATGAACAGAGATTTCACAGCTACAAACCATTCAGTCAGCAGCGCTATATGATGCAGCAGCTTGTCCATTAGCATGTTACTGTCCAGGCTCTGGACAACAGTACATTTGCGCGTCTGGAAAATATGTTTTAGGACTCGAGCCAGCTTTTTGTTATACTCGCCTAGTGTGAAATCTGATATGGACTTCACTGATTATGATCAGCATCACATACATATATACAACACACTAAAGGGGTATGCTGATTTAACACTGTAAGTCACACAGTGATGTTTTTTAAAGCATCGGCCTGCTTCACATTCATGCAGTTACACACACTCACAGCTTTAAGGTCCCCAGTTTGGCCACAGCTCAGACTGTAGTTCAAAGACAAGATACCTGGCTCATTTATTCCCATCAGTCTGTATATTAGTAGGCCTAGTGGTTTAGTGATTAGTACTTGAAGATACTGCAGGAGGTGTGGTGTGATTATCATGTTGTGTAGATGTTGAAAATCATTGTCTCGTGGTGCGTCTAGAGCATCTCTACACTTCTCTGCTTTTAAATGAAAATCATTTGAAAAATACTTTTTCTGACCGCTAATAGTGAACTGGGATATATTTGCTATTGTATGATAGGATTAGCATTTCTCCCAAGCACAGAGGTTATTGGGATTTAAACCTTATTAAATTGCTTCCCCTCTTCAGTTATTTGAACGACACACTCAAATGTTACCATTAAAATTGAAACAGCTGGCCCAAAAGTTTTTCTTTCTGGAATTTTAGCTTTGCAAATGACCAACATTTATCGGGACTGTTTGACTGTGCGCAGTAGTGGGCTTGGCTTGAGCTCACTGGCTCACCTGTTTTGTGACACCTGTTAGGGCATGTATGACGGATGAATATGGGTGACCTTGACACACTTTAGGCAGATAACTTCAACCCAAAATAGAAATTCCTCTGCAAAAACAAAAAATCCAATCTTACAACAGAGGACAAGAGGAACAGTTTTAAGTAACAACTGTAATTTATTGTGTCACACAAGTGACTAGTAAAGGCATGTGCATCTATCACAGTAACATTCAGGACAATGATGCACCCACAAACACAGAAACAGTGCCAACATAACCAGTTCAGGCCCTGGGGGGTGCCTACTTGCTGCTTTCTCTGTCTGTGTTGTGGGATCCAGGTTGTAGGCAGGCAGCTGACTCACTCTCAGGCTGCATCGTGATGGTGTGCAGCTTGCGGTCACTTCTCGGGGTAGCACTCATCTCTACCTCCTATGTAGGGTGGTATGACTATGACTGCCATACGGTCTCAGACAAGGCATGTCACAGAAACCTACGACACTATTATAATATCCCAGGCCTACATGCTGTGTGGGAGCGAGCTAAATCTTTAAAAACAACTTAATTTCTGTTTAACAATTTGCTGGACATCCATTGTTAAAATATATAGAAATAATCCTAGCAAGTGCTATCAGTAGATGTTACCCCTATTTATCTTTGAAGTAGAGTGAAGCACCATGTCCAGTCAGAAGTGAGAGTGCTACCTTAAGAGATGTAAAACCTCTCAATTTACAGTAACACTGACCACCAAGAAAATACCCATGTAATGTTCACTTGGCTAATATTTTATTTTGTTGCTTGTTGTGCAGAATGTCGGTCTCACAAAAGTGCATGTTCAATAAAACCTATACTGTATACTACTGTGAAGGACTGGTTTAAACAGCCACATTTGCAATTGAGCAAATTGGTGATACATGTCCATGTGATATAGCCGACATAACGTGAAAAAGCAATTCACAGGCGCAAATCATTTGGTAGTCAAAAGATAGATTTAAGATGAGGTAAACAGTGAACTGAAGCCTGATTTATACTTTTCCAGGGATTTAATGTAATAATTACATCTGTAAATATCTGCATTTTTTCTTTACACTTTTTATATATATATACCGTGTGGTGCGTACGTTTGGGCAACCTTGTCAATGTTCATGAATTTCCTGTATAAATCGATGGTTGTTACAATAAAAAAAATTCTATTAAATATATCATATAGGAGACACACACAGCGATATTTGACAAGTGAAACAAAGTTCATAGGATTTACAGAAAGTGTGCAATAATTTTTTAAACAAAATTCGGCAGGTGCATAAGTTTGGGCACCACAAAAAGTGAGAGTCTGCATTCTGGTTGAAGGTATTTTAGACCATTCCACTTTACAAAACATCTCTAGTTCATTCAGGTTTGATGGTTCCGAGCACGGACAGCTGTCTTTAACTCACACCACAGGTTTTCAATGATTTTCGGCTCTGGGGACTGAGATGGTTGTTCCAGAACGCTGTACTTGTTCCTCCGCATGAATGCCTTAGTAGATTTTAAGAAGTGATTAAGGTTGTTGTCTTGTTGAAACATCCAGCTCTGGCGCAGCTTCAGCTTTGTCTCTGAATCCTGGACATTGGTCTCCAGAATCTGCTCTGTCTGCAGCAGGATGATGTTCTAGGTCTTTGGATGCTGGTCTGTGGGTCGACTCTGACTGTTCTCACCAGTAGTCGCTTCTGTTTATCTCAGCCTTTT